>JASKON010000013.1:73722500-74271642 GCA_036010255.1 Myotis pilosus
CCCCCCAACCCCCCGCCGTGGCCTGACCCTCCCTCCTGCCCCCTCACTCCTCCCCCACAGCCTGGGGACCAGCGGCTGGCGCACAGCGCCGAGGTGTACCACTACCAGCACCAGAGGCAGCAGATGCGGTGCCTGGACCGGTGAGATGCCCCCCCTGAAGGCACCCCCACTCCAGGCCCCGCTGATCCCACCCCCAGGCCCAGCTCACTTACCCCAGAGCCCACCGCCCCGACCCCCACATGACCGTGGCCAAGGAGTCTGAGCCTCCCCCCACCCCCCCACCCCCTGCCCGGGCCCCTGGCCCCTGAGGGTGGGGAGGACTGGCCGTTGGTCCCACAGGCATAAAGAGCCACCCAAGGAGCTGGACTCGGCCTCCTCGGACGAGGAGAATGAAGACGGGGACTTCACGGTGTACGAGTGCCCCGGCCTGGCCCCGGTGAGTGCAGGGGCGGGGCGGGGCTCACCAGCTCCTGGCGGGCACTGCTGTGCTGCCCACCCTGCTCCCTGGGCCGCCGAACACCCGCCTTTGCCCTTTGCAGACAGGGGAGATGGAAGTGCGCAACCCGCTGTTCGACCACTCCTCGCTGACCGCGCCCCTGCCACCTCCGCCGCCGCAGTGACCGGCAGACCGTGCCCCCCCTGAGGACCCCACGGCGCACGGGTGGGAGCCAGGGACCCGCATTTCCCAATAAAGAAACCACGTTCTGACCCTTGGTTGTTCTTGTGGCTGGACTGGGGCGCCCGCCGGAAACCCCTTGTGGGGACAGGACACCTCTGTTCCCCCTGCACCTGTCCTCTAGGTGTGGACCCCCAGAGGAGGGCGGGGGGCACCCTGAGGCCAACATGGATGGGGATGCGGGAGACAAGCCCCTTAAAGCGCTTTCAGATCTGGGCTTCGGTGCTGGAGACGCACCCTCGGCCTCTGGGGTCACGGGGGTGGGCCTGAGGCTTCAACCACCCCAGAGAGGGGGGCACCTCTGGGCCCTGCTGGAGGCGATCCTCGCCACCCCATCCTTCTCCTCTAGGCCTCACCCCTCTGACACGTCTGCCTCAAGGGGGGCCAAGGCGGGTGCAGGGCCAGGCAGATCTGCTGCCCCCTTAAAATCCCTTCCCCCGTATGACATAAAGGGCTGGGTAGACCGGCCGGCCTGGCTCAGTGGGCGAGCGTCCACCTAGGAACCAGGAGGTCACGGTTCAGTTACGCTCAGGGCACAGGTCCGGTTGCAAGCTCGATCCCCAGTGTGGGGCGTGCGGGAGGCAGCCGGTCCATGATTCTCCCTCGTCATTGATGTCTCTCTCTCTCTCTCCCTCTCCCTTCCTCTCTGAAATCAATCCTATATAATAAAGCCCTAATATGCAAATTGACCGAACGGCAGAACGACCAGTAGCTGTGATGTGCACTGACCACCAGGGGGCAGACGCTCCATGCAGGAGCTGTCCCCTGGTGGTCAGTGCGCACCGCTCAGCCAGAAGCCGACCTCTCCGCCTCTGCTAAGTCAGTCGGACATCCCCCGAGGGCTCCCGGACTGTGAGAGGGCGCAGGCCGGGCTGAGGGACCCCGGCCCCCCCCCCGCACATATTTCGTGCACCGGGCCTCTAGTAAAAACATATTTGAAAAAACAACCCAGAAACTAAAGTAGCCGTTATAAAGAACCTGCGAGGTTCCTGAGGGTGGGGCCTGGAGATCGCTGGCCCGCTGGCCCTTAGGTGATGGGGGCAGCCCTGAGGGGACAGGGGGGCCCCAGAGGAGGGACAGGTGGGGTCAGGCAGGGGGTCAGGTGGGCCCTTGCTTAGAGCTAATGGTTGCTCTAAAGCAGCAGGCTTCTCGGACCAGAGCCCACCCAGGCTGGGACGTCCCTCCTGCCCCGGACCCCTAGCCTGTGGCCTCGGGCTGGCCCTCAGCCATGGGAGGAGGCGGTGCCAGGGCTGGGAGCCCGGGTGGGATGAGGGTAGGTGGTGCCCGCTGCTATCTCACATGTGCCATCAGGGAGGTAAACGGGGGTGCGGAGAGCTGCAGGCCTCCGGGCAAAGGTCGCCTGGCACCTGGCGGGTCCGGCCCAGGCCCGTCCGTCTTGCCAGCTTGATCCTGCAGACCCGGAGCCAGGAGGTCCCGGGAGCTCTGGGTCAGTCCTTGGGGTCCTGACACTCACCCGGCCGGGACAGAGCAGCCACCTGTATGTCCTGTCTCCTCCCTCCTCGGGGCCCCTCCCTGCCCCCCGAGTCCCTGCTGCCCAGCAGAGAGGGTGCCCCGTCCAGTGGCGGCTGCTATGAGAGGGGCCGGCAGGCCTGGGGCAGGGGAGTGAGCAGGGGCTGTGGTCCCCCGGGCGGGGGCCTCCCTCAGCCCACGGCCTGGCACAGGCCCCGAGCAGCTCAGCACCCGCTGCCCGCCTGGCTCCCAGCGGCTCATTGGCCCCAGGCCCACTCAGAGCCAGCCCTGCTTTTAAAAATGTATATTTTTATTGATTTCAGAGAGGAAGGGCGAGGGAGAGAGAGAAACATCAATGACGAGAGAGAATCAACGATCGGCTGCCTCCTGCTCGCCCCACGCTGGGGATCAAGCCCGCAACCCGGGCATGTGCCCTGACCACAGGCCGGGGGAGTGGGGGGCTGCCCTGCGGCCAAGGTTTAGGGCTCAGGGAGGCCCTGGTGCCACCGGGACTCCGGAGACCCCAATCCTGACCAACTCCGGATTCTGAGTTCCCGGCGGCAAACCTGCCGCCACCCCAGGAGTGGGTCTTGGGGCTCAGTACAGAGCAGGAGGGGTGAGCCAGAGCCAGGCACATCTGGGAGGTCCCTGGAGGAGGCCCAGCAGGTCCCGGGGCTCCTCACGGACAGGCTGTGGCTGTGTCCCGAGCCTGGGAGCTGGCGGGGGGGGGGGGGGGGGCACAGGAGGGGAGGGGCTGGCGCCTGCAGGACACCCTGGGCCCAGGTGGTCCCGTGGCTCCTGGCACCACCCAGTGCTGCCCCCTTGGCTGCACCTCAGCCTCAGTGCACCCACTCAGTGGGAGGCCCTGAACCACACCCCCCAACCCCCTCACCCCCTCCCTCCTCCCGAGAATACTTCCCTCTGCTGCCTTCACTCCCTCGGAGCCAGGCAGCTCTGGGCACGGCCACCAGGGGGCCCCGGGCACGAGTCTGCACTCTGCCCTGTGCAGGCCAACCCCCGGGCAGCTGGGCAGCTGGGCAGCTGGGCGCTGGCCCTCTCTCCCAGGGTGCCCCTGGGTCTGGGGCTGCAGTGTGTCGTCTGCCAGGGGTGGTGACCAGGGGCAGCTGCCCGCCCTCTGTGTGGGCCCAGCCCCTGGTTTCGGCTGCAATTGGTGCCCCCGGGAGGGCTCAGTGGCAGCGTGACGGGGGTGGGGGAGCTGTGAGCGGAGTCGGTGCCGCCTGCACCCCAGTGCGTCACGAGGTCGGGGAGGAGCTGGCACGAGGGGCCCCCACTTTCCCTTTGACTCAGGCCTCTCA
Organism: Myotis pilosus; assembly: GCA_036010255.1. Lineage (NCBI taxonomy): Eukaryota > Metazoa > Chordata > Mammalia > Chiroptera > Vespertilionidae > Myotis > Myotis pilosus. The sequence goes on from JASKON010000013.1 coordinate 73,725,963, forward strand.
CCTCTCTCCAACCAGGGCCTCTCGTTCTGACCTGTTTCTGGGCCAAACCTCGAAGCCCGTTTCACAGGCGGTGGGTTCCCACGGCCCACGGCGGGCGCAGGCCCCAGCCCCTTTCGCATCCACCCAGGAAGGGAGCAGGTGGTGGGTGTGGGTGAGGCCCGTGGCCAGGGTCCCACCAGCCTGGCCTGGCAAACAGGAAGGGCAGCGGGTCAGGGAAGCAGAAACCAGCCTGCGGCGGGATCGGCTCCTTCCGTGCCCCTGCTGCCCGCCGGCTTGGCCCCGGGGAAAAGCAGCCAGTGGCTGAGCCAGGCCCGGAGCAGGGCGTGGCTCCCCTGGGTCCCTGCCAGGAGAGGTGCCCGGGTGGGGCCAGTGGCCGGGTGCCACGTTGATCATCTCCCTAAACACAGGGGCGACTGGAGGGCAGGGGCAGGTGGCAGCCACCCTCTCGGAGCCAGGCCTGGCTGCGTGGCCACTCCTTGCGCCCACCAGCCAGATGGCTTCCGACAGCCCCCACAGCCCCCCTTGCTCTCTGATCTTGCACAAGGCCCTTCTGGGGGTGCGGAGCCTCCCAGGGGCAAACTGCCGCCTTCCGGACTCGCCTGCAGCCCCTGGGTCTGTGACGGGCTCCCTGGGTCCCCCGATGGCAGCGGGGGCACTGGGGGGGCCAGGACGGCCGGGCAGTGGGAGGCCCGGCTACCAGGGGTGCAGCCCCGGCCCAGGGCTCCTGGTAGCTGTTTCCAGGACCCAACGGGCCAGAGGCCTCCCGGCCACGAAGCGCGGGGCCTGGATCTGCCTGCACGTCCAGGACAAACATGCCAAAGGGCACCAGCTCGGCCGCGGGGGTGCAGGCGGGGCGAGGGGCGCCTGCCATACCTGCAGCTCAGAAGAGCTGCAGCGAAAGGGGAAGGAACTGGACCTGCAGGCGGGACCCAGGCTGCCGGGGGTGGGGGAGGAGAAGGCTCTGGATTCTCGCCTTCCTCTTCCTGGAGCCGTTGCCAGCCCCCTACCCGCCCGCCGGCCGCCAGCGCCAGGACACAAGGACTCCTTCCCTTTCCAGCCTGGAAAGCCCCCTCCTTGCCCCCCCATCCTGAGCTGCGGGCCTGGAGGAGGGGCCTGGAGCCCCCAGCAGCCTTCCCCTTGCAGGACCGGCTCCCCCTCCCCCCGCTGGGGGCATCTGTGGATGCGTGTCCTGGGGGAGGAGGCCCCGCAGCCCCCCTGGGCCGGCCCAGCCTGGCCGCTGCCCACTGGGGGGGATGCCAGGGCCTCGCCTGGGCAGACACTCTCAGGACCCAGGTCGGACCCCTCCCTGGGAACCCACGTGCTGGCACAGGTGTCCTGGAAGGTTTGGGCAGCAGGGGGGGTGGTGGGGGGGAGGTGGCCCAATGAGAAGCAGCAGGAGAAACCTCAGCCTCCGGGCACAGAGCTGAGCACAGCAGGTCTGCACAGTGAGGGGGTGGGAGCCCACGGCCACCGGGCGCAGGCGGTGAGCAGGGGAAGTGGGCGATGCCACCGCGGGAGAGGGGGTGGCGCTGGCCTGGGGCTCGGTGGCCTCCAGGGAAGCATGCCTGTTCCCCACGGGCGCCCTGGGCCTGGGCGGTGGGCAGCTTTTCGGTGGGTGGGGGTTACCTTCACCCGGGGTGGCCTCCCCTGCCCTGAGTCCAGCGGGGGCACGGGATTGGGTGCAGCTTGGCACCCCCTGGAACCACCTACCTGGCAGCCAGAGGCCTGGAGGAGAGGTGGGGTGAGGGTGGTGGTTGGTGTCAAAGGTCACCCCCAGGGTGGGGGCGGGGCGGGGCGGGGCTGGGAAGACACCCCATTTCCTCCCTGCCGGGCAGATGAAAGAAGTGCCCTCCCAGGTGCGGCCGTGATTGCAGGGTGCCTCCCCGGCCGTGATTGCAGGACCCGGGTTTGCCAGGTGACAGACTCTGGGAGCCGCGGCCGAATGATGCCGGTGAGTGTCTGGTTCTCAGGGAGCCCTGGCCGGGAGACGGGGCTGTGGGCGAGCTCGGGGAGACAGCTCTCTTCCTGTGTCCCGTGCAGGGCGTGGCTGTGCCCAGAAGCTGGGGGCCCTGGGGGGCCTGGTCTGGTGTCGCCCTGCTCTCGGCCCTCTGGCTGCTGTGGCTGTTCTGGGGGGCCCCTGGGGGAGTCCCCGCGCCCCAGCGCACACTCACCATCCTGGTCTGGAACTGGCCCTTTGCCCACCGGCCCCCGGAGCTGCCCAGCGACACCTGCTCCCGCTACGGCCTGGCGCACTGCAGCCTGAGCACCAACCGCAGCCTGCTGGGCCGCGCCGACGCCGTGGTCTTCCATCACCGCGAGCTGCAGACCCGGCGGGCCCGCCTGCCCCTGGCCGAGCGGCCGCGGGGCCAGCCCTGGGTGTGGGCTTCCATGGAGTCGCCCAGCCACACGCGGGGCCTCGACCGCCTCCGGGGCGTCTTCAACTGGGTGCTGAGCTACCGGCGGGACTCGGACATCTTCGTGCCCTACGGCCGCCTGGAGCCCCGGGAGGGGCCCGTGCCCCCGCTGCCCGCCAAGAGCAGGGTGGCCGCCTGGGTGGTCAGCAACTTCCAGGCCCAGCAGCGGCGCGTGCAGCTGTACCGGCAGCTGGCGCCGCTCCTGCCGGTGGACGTGTACGGCCGGGCCAACCAGCGGCCGCTGTGCGCCAACTGCCTGCTGCCCACCGTGGCCCGCTACCTCTTCTACCTGGCCTTCGAGAACTCGCAGCACCCCGACTACATCACCGAGAAGTTCTGGCACAACGCCCTGGCGGCTGGCGCCGTGCCCGTGGTGCTGGGGCCCCCGCGGGCCTCCTACGAGGCCTTCGCACCCCCCGACGCCTTCGTGCATGTGGACGACTTCGGCTCGGCCCGCGAGCTGGCCGCCTTCCTCCTGGGCATGAACGAGAGCCAGTATCGCAGCTACTTCAGGTGGCGGGAACGGTTTCGCGTGCAGCTGTTCAACGACTGGAGGCAGCGCTTCTGTGCCATCTGCGCCCGCTACCCCCACCTGCCCCGTGACCAGGTCTACCAGGACCTTCAGAGCTGGTTCCAGGCCTGAGCGCTGCTGGCAGTGGCAGGGAGAGCGGGGCTGGGAGCGGGCGGGTGGGTGGACAGCCAGGTGTTTAAAGCAAAAGCCGGGCATCTGGCTCCCACAGGCAACCATCCGGCTAATGTGCAGGCTGGAGTCAGAGGCCAGGGCGCAAGGACGAGGGAGGAGTGGGGCAGTCTGGGCAGGCTGCCTGGAGGAGGAGGCATCTCTGGCGAAGGCGAGAGCGGCGAGGGAATTAGTGGGGTGCATGCTGTGGAGGTGGATCAGAACAGAGGCCACTGAGAACCCTGCCCCCCAACCTTGATCAAATTGTGGGTAGGTCAAGGCTGTCCCTGGACATGGCGATGCAGGGACATGGGGCTGAGACAGGCCCGAAGCAGGGTCCTATGGTTTGTGGGGGCAAAACCTGCCCCCCCAAGCCTCCTCTGTACCCAAGGTCCCCTGGCCCAGGATGCCAGCCACATTGCCCACTCCGACCACGGTCCCGGAGCCCAGTGTGCAGCCTGGAGCTGGCCGGGGCATGTGCTGGCCGGGCCAGGCTGCTCTGGGCTTCTTGCAGCCCCAGTCCACTCGGGGAGGGGCCAGCGACAATAAAGAAACACAAGACGAGGACGGCACGTGTCACCTGTGGGAAGCACAGGGACCCACGGATCTGCCACCCCAGCCACACAGGCCGCCTTGTCCCTCCAGGGATCCGCCCGCGCCTCCTCAAGGCCTCGCACTCCCTCTGCCTGAGCCGCCCTTCCCTGCAAACTCTGCCCACTCCCCCGTCCCTCCAACCCCCGCTCAATGCCTTCGAATCAGAGGGCCTTCCCGGACCCCCAAAAGACCCAGTGGCTGGACAGCAGGGGCGAAGTCAGCAACCTGGCCAGGGGGTTGAAGATGCCCCATTCTCAGGCCTGGTCGGCTTGGTGACGGGGATTCCCTCTGCCAGGCGGCTGGTGGCAGCAAGGGAGCCCCCCAGCCCCCCCCCCCCCGATGCTGCTGTAGCTTGGCAGCCCTGTGGCAGGCAGCTGAATGATAAGGGAGGCTGGGGTGCCGATAGGAACCCCAACAACTCGAGCAGCTGAGATAGGAGATCAGGACTTGTCCCTGCCCCAGGTGGGGCAGGAAACTCCCCTCCCCTGGCAGTGGCTTGTGGGAAAGGCCTGCCAGTGACTTCCGGCCCTGACCTAACGCACCCCATGTGCTGACCGGGGAGAAGGAAGTGTCCTCAGGCCGGGGGGGTGGGGGTGTGTGAGGGATTGTGCCCGCCACCTGCCCCAGCTGCCCCAACTCCCACTTCACAGAAGGAGCTGGGAGGGGCTGGGCGCTGCAGCTCCCCACCCCCAGGACTGCCCTTCAGTGCACGTGTGACCTCTATGTGCACCCCAGATGCTGGCCATGGCATGACCCACCCTTCCCCGGCACAAGTGGGAAACGGAGGCCGGGGAGGGGCATCAGAGCCACTGCTGGCTCCCAGGGCGCAGGGGCTGGCCTGCCCTCTTCTGCCCCCTGTTGGCCACCTGGGGAATTGCCCCTGCAACCGCCCCAGCCGGCGCAGGCTGCACCCCCGACCAGCAGGCGCCAGACCACCCCTGCGGACTGACTCGCGGGGTCCCAGACGCCCGTGCTGGGCCGGCTGCCCTCGGATGTGGCGAGAAAAACGAGCCACGCAGAGGGGCAGCCTCCGTTTCCCCCGGCACCTGCTGCCCGGGCAGCGCCGGCCCTCCCCTTCTTCCCGTGACCGGGGAGCAGCCGCCCCGGCAGCGCCCAGCCAGGCCCGTCCTGCCACTTGGTCGCCCAGCAGCTCGCTCTCCAGGAACCGCTGGGCAAGCTCGCCGGGGTGGGCCGGCCGCACCCGTTAAGGGGCGCGGGGGTGGGGGTGGAAGCCTCCAGGGCGGAGGCGACTTGCACGGGCGGGATCTCCATCCAGGGCGCCATCGCCCCTCCCCAGCGCGGCACCGGCCCGACTCCAGCCGCAGGGGCCGGGCGCTGACTTCCCTGCCCCTGGGGCTGCGAGGGAGGCGGGCGGAGGCCGTGACCCGGTGGGGCTGAGCCTCCCGCAGCGGCCCCCAGGGCGCCCTCCGGGCCAGTCACCTCCTGGGGCGCCTCCACCGGAGGGGACGGAGGCTGCGCGCGCGCCTGGCGACCCGGGCGCAGAGGTGCGTCCCGGGATCTGCGTTTGGACGTGGGCGTTCACATCACGCCTGGCGAGGCGGGCGGACGGCGGGCGCCGCGGCGCCTTTAAGCCGGGGCGGCGCGGACCGGGCGGGCGCGAGTGGCTGTCGCTGTTCCGCGGGGCGGGGCCAGCGCGGAGCCGGTCCGGACGCGAGACCCCGCCCCCGCGCGGGGGATGCCGAGCGGCGCGGCGCACGGAAGGGCCCGCGGGGCGCACGGAGGAGCCGGCCGGGCGCGGAGGCCGGAGCGCGGCCCCGCCGTCGCCATGGGCTTCCTGCACCAGCTGCAGCTGCTGCTCTGGAAGAACGTGACGCTGAAGCGCCGGAGCCCGGTGAGCGCCCGCCGCGGCCTGCGGGCCTCCTCCCCGCGCACCGGACCGGCGGCGCGCTCCCTCCCCGCGCGCACGGGAGCGGGCCGGGCGCGCGCGGACCCCAGGCGGGCGCGGGGGGTGGCGCGATGGGGCGACGGGCCGCAGCCCCCTCCCAGGCGGGCCCCGCGCGCCCCGGCTCCGGCTTGGGGGTAGGGGGACCCCGCCGTGCCCAGCCCGCCGCCCGCGCCCGCTGACATTCGCGGCGCTCGGCTGAGTCACCGGCGCCCTCCGCAACGCTCGCTCTCCGGGGCCAGTCCAGAGGCGGGGGACAGGTGGCCCCGGGGGGACAGGCGGCCCCGTGACCTGGGGTCGCAGGAGGCCCTGGTGCCCAGGACGGAGGGCTGGGCTGGGCCTCGATTGAGCTCCGAGGCTCCGTGGTCTCTGGGCCCGGCCCCCGAAGCCCCTGCAGGGACCTGCGCTTCCCTCCCTGCACTGTCCTCTGCCCTTGGGCCGCCTCCCCGCCCGTGTCCACCCCCCTGGCCCCAGTGCTTCCTCCCCCCGGGAGTGTCCCTGTGTCCCTGCACCCTTTTGTCCTTTGGGGAGGACTCCCGAGGCGGGTCCACTCTCTTACCCCCGACCCAGCCCCTCGGGCCGGGGTGCTGTTTGGAGTTGTGACTGTGAGGGCTCAGAGCCGGCAGATGTCAGGCCGGAGCCTGGGTGAAGGGCCGGGTGGTGTGAATGGCGTCATGCAGGCCGTCCCCGACCGACCGCGCACCAGGGAGGCCCGGCAGGCAGCTTGGGTTTCCGAATGGGCCCTGGGGACTCTCCAGGCAGAGCCCGGAGCCGGCCAGGGTCCCGAGAGGGGCCTGAGGGGGAGGCACCCTCCTGCCACCGGGGCCCAGAAGGCTCCTGTCTCCCCTGGCCCTGGGCCCTGGGCTGACAGCTCCTGCACCATGGGAACCGGCGGGGACCGGGCAGTGCGGCCGTCACCACCACGGCCTGGGGCTGGCAGGAGTCCCCTGGGCACCTGGCCCTGGCCGAGAGCCAGGGCTGGGTACAGTCCCTGCCAGGCCGCCTGGGGCTGGCTGCCACTGGGCCAGGCCTGCAGCCCAGGTAGCCTCGGGCAGCTGCCCTGCCTCAGGTTTTGGGTCACTGCGGACAGAAGGGGGGCGGGCTCAGGAGGAGACAGGGGACTGGGGTGCATTAGTATCAGCCCCACAGACTTGGTGGGAAGGCCACCCCCCAGGGGCTGCTGGGAGCAGGGGCTGGAATGATGGCCCCTGCATCCATGGGGGGCCCCAAGGCTCCGGGAAGGGAGCAGTGGCTTGCGGGGCACCTGGCCAGCAGGTGGGAGGTGCCCCCTGTCCTGTAGGCAGGAGTGGCCCCACCTGCTAGGCGGGCCTCCCCCAGAACCCTCCTGCGCCCCTGCCCCACGTGGCCCAGGGGCTGGGGACACCAGGTGGGGTCCTTGGCCTGCGGTCGCCGGCACAGGTGAGAGGCCTGCCTGGCTGGCTCCGTGGGGTTGGGGCTGGCTGGATGCGGGGCACGATCCCACTGGTCCCCCACTTCCCTTCAGGGTCTCACCCTTCAGAGTGGACCCTGGGCTTGGCCAGCAGAGTTAGCCCCTCGTGCTGTGTGCCTGGCCCGGGGCTGTGGCCTCTCCCCTCTTAGCGGTACGGGGTCTCCCCAGGGGCCGCAGGATGCTCTGGTGGAGGGACTGGCAGCACCTCCATCCTCAGGTCTCACCTGTTCTGCCCTGGACCCAGCAGGAGGGGCTCAGGCCTGGGGTGGGCACCCAGGCCCCAGGGACAACATGGGGGCTGGCATGGTCTCAGGAAGAGGCGTTCGACCGCCTTGCAAGCCCCCGGGTGGGATGCCCAGGTGGGGCTGGACCGGTGCTGCCTGCCTGTAACCAGATGCCCCTCTAGCCACTGCCCTCAGGCAGGCCTCTCCTCCTCCTCCCAGCAGCCCGTGTGCAGCGTTGCTATAGCGATGAGGAGGCAGCGAGGCCTGTTGCTGCAGTTCCCCTCGGGAGGTGCCCCGTGGCAGGGCGGGTGGGGGTGGGGCTGGCAGGCGATGACCCCGGCCTCTGGAGTGGCCGCTTGCACACAGGTGTGCCGCGCGCCTGTCCCTAGCCCCGTGGGTGCCCACGATGTCGCCCTGGCCAGCCCTGGGCTGGATCCTGGCTCGGGGAGGGGGTGGAGGCTGGCACGGCTGGGGCGGGAGTTCCAGGCCACAGAGCTCTATTGTCAAAGGACAGTAAACACAACAGCAGCCGCCCGGGGGGTGGGCTCGCACCCTGGGCCGGACGGAACGCCTGGGGAAGGGGCTCGGAAGCCTGTGTTTGGTCGGGGGGTGAGGATGGAGGAAACCTGGTGCTTCTGAGAAGAGCTGGGTGGGGGTGGGGCCAGGGCGTGCCCTGGGGCTGGGCAGGGGGTTCCCCCAAGCACAGCTGGCCTGAGACCCTCCTCCTCGCCTCCCCCTCTGAGAGCCTATGGGGTGGGGGTGAGACACCGAACCCCTTCCACTGACCAGGTGACATGGAGCCGGGGTCCCTGGCAGTTCCCACGCTGAGTGGGTCCTGGCGGGCTCAGCCTGCTGCCCAGCCTTGGGTGGCAGGTGCCGTCCTAGGGACCTGGGCAGAGGCCCAGGGTGGGCAGGGCTCTTGCTCCCGCCTGAGCCGCCTGGGGCGAGGGGAAGGGGCCGGGCAGAGGAGATGTGGGGGGCTGGGGACTGACAGAAGCTCAGGCCCCCCTCAAGCCTGGCCTCACCTCTCTAGGCCCTGCAGGTGGGGAAGAAGATGAGCTGGATGCATGCGTGGGTCAGAGTGGACCACAAGCTGGCTGATTGGCCCCTGCTGGCCCTCAGTGTGTCTGGGGTGGGAGACCGTTTCTCACTTGGGCCAGACAGTACTCACTTGGGCCAGACAGTACTCTGTTGCCCTTCGAAAAGGCCTCTGAGGGCCCGGCTGGCCTGGCTCAGGGGTTGAGCATCGACCTCTGAACCAGGAGGTCTGGGTTCCGTTCCCGGTCGGGGCACAGGCCCGGGTTGCGGGCTCCATGGTCCCCAGCGTGGGGCGGGCAGGGGGCAGCCAGTGATCCCCTCTCTCCGCTGGAGTCAATGAAAACGTGTTTAAAAAAAGAAAGAAAGCAAAGGCCTCTGAGGAAGGGCTGACGGTGGCCCCGGGGGCGGTGGGGGCTGGTGGTGCTGGCCCTTCGGGGAGGGCGTCCGCCTGGCGGGCAGAGGGGGGCAGGTCCCGTCCCCCGGCCGCGGCCTCACGCCCTGCCCCTTGCAGTGGGTCCTGGCCTTCGAGATCTTCATCCCCCTGGTCCTCTTCTTCATCCTGCTGGGGCTGCGGCAGAAGAAGCCGACCATCTCTGTCAAAGAAGGTGAGGCCGCGGGTGGGCCCCGCGCAGCCGGCGGGTGGGCAGGCCGCCCTCCCCGCCCACACACGCATGTCCTGTGTGCACGCGACCACATGTGTGTGTCCCGGATCCCACAGCCCCCCACCCCACCCCCGATCTGTGAGCCGCACCCCTGAGCGTCCCGGCCCCGCGCGTGGCTGGGCTCCCGGGGGACGTGGCCAGCCACGCGACATGAGATGTCCTCACTGTTCTCTGTTCTGTTTTGCCCCTCCCCCCGCATGGTCTCTGTCCTTCTCCGCCGCCCGCATGCAGTCAGTAAGTGAGCGGCCGCCTCCTCCCTGGCCCAGGCGCAGCCGCAGGATGGTTTTGGGGGGCCTCCTGGTGCGGCTTGAGCACCCCCCACCCCCGCTTGCATTAACAGCCTTTCCCAGACATGCTGGGTCCTGCGGAGCCCCCGGCCCCCTGGCAGGGACCGCTGGCCCGGGGGAGGGGGAGGGGTGCCGGGTGCACAGGGCCGGGCCTCGGGGCCAAGCTCCCGGGGTTCCTCTCTCTCTGGGGGTGCCTGGTGCTGTCTTGCAGGGCTGGGGCGCTGGGGCTGGGGCGCCAGACATTCTCCCCTCAGACCCGTGTGGGCTCCTGCATTCCCTCTGCTAACCGGCTGGCCACAGAGGTCAGAGGTCGCTGCCCAGCAGGGGGCTCATCTGCTCCCCTGGGCTTTGTGGGCCACGCCTGTGTTCTGGGGGGAGGGGTCAGGGCGTTTGGGCCTTGGCTGGCCGAGGGAAGAAGGATGCTCTGGGAATTGTGGGGAAGGGGGTGGTCAGGTGCCCTTCGACCTCTGACCTGCTGGGTCATTTGCACCTGAACTCTCGGCCCTCTGTTGCCCGTCTGCCGCCTGAAGCTGCTCCTCCTTCCTGACTTTCTATACGTTTCTCTCCTCGGCCTCTGTCTCCACCCCCTGCCCGCCTGTCCCCTCCCCCCTTGGCCTTCTCACCTGCCCTGTCCCCGCCAGCCTTCTACACGGCAGCCCCCCTCACCTCCGCCGGCATCCTGCCCGTCATGCAGTCGCTTTGCCCGGACGGCCAGCGGGACGAGTTCGGCTTCCTGCAGTACTCCAACTCCACGTGAGCCCCCAGGCCCCCCACCTCCCCGCCCTGGAGCCCCACCTCCAGCCCCACCCCTCCGGGTGGGCGGCGGTGGCTGACCGGGCCACTGCTGCAGGGTCACGCAGCTGCTGGAGCGCCTCAACCGCGTGGTGGAGGACGGCAACCTGTTCGACCCCAAGCGGCCCAACCTGGGCTCGGAGCTCGAGGCGCTGCGCCAGCACCTGGAGGCCCTCAGCTCGGGGCCCGGCACCCGGAGGAGCCGCCTGGACAGGCCTGCAGGTGCGCTGGCCGTCCCCTGCGTGTGGAGTGGGGCCCGGGCCCAGCTCTGGGGTCAGCGGGTGACTTCCTGCCTCGGCCGGGCCGGGGCCGCGGGCCCTCCGTTCCGTCCGCACTGGGGTGTCGCAAGGATGTTTACAACACGCGGCCCCTGACGTGTGGTCGGGCGCTGACCTCTTCCCGTAGACGGTCACGTGAAAAAGTGACAGCAGCCGACACAGCAAGAGCCGCCTGGCGCTAATGAGTCAGGATTCGGCCTATTTTTTGGGTCAAATCAGCAAAAAGCACACGTTTGGTGCCGCAGGAGTTCAGCCACTGCTTTAGGCCACGCGGCGAAAGGGTTGGAAACTGCTGATCTGAACTGTTCTGAGCTCCCAGGGGCCCCGCTCAGGTGGGCTGGCCCGGCCGCCCACCGCGTGGCCGAGCCGTGGGGCCGGGCGCTCGGCCCCGAGCCGGTCCACCTGGCCCTCAGCCCCGTCCTTCTGCCTGTCCAGCGTCCTCCTTCTCTCTGGACTCGGTGGCCCGGGACCCACAGGAGCTCTGGCGTTTCCTGACGCAGAACCTGTCCCTGCCCAACAGCACAGCCCACGCCCTGCTGGCCGCCCAGGTGGACGTGCCCGAGGTGAGGCGGGGAGCCTGGCAGCGAGCGTGTGTCTGCTCGTGGGGGCAGCTCCTGGCCGGGCGCTCTGCTCTGCCCTCCCCTGGCAGCAGGGCTGGGGTAGGGGACGTGCTGGGCTCAGAGGTGGCCCTGGGCCTGGCTAGAGACCCCAGCCTGAGGCGTGCCCGCTCCCCCAGGTCTACCGCCTGCTCTTTGTCCCTTCGCCCGCCCTGGACACGGAGTCAGTCCTCCCCCGGGGTCCGGAGCCGTGGGGCCGCCTGCAGACCAGCTCCCTGTCCCGGTTGGAGGTGAGGGGCTGTCGGTGGGAGGAGGGGCTGCTGCCTGCCTCTGGGTGGGTGTTTCTGCCCGGTGGGTGCCGGAGGGGCCTGGGGTTGTGGCTGGCATGGGAGGGGGAAGGCAAGATGGTGACGTGTATCTGCCCTGCCCCCTGGAGAACCTGTGAGCTCAGCTAGCACAGTGGGTGGGCAGCGAGGCCTGAGGCCGGCTTGGGCCAGGCCTGGTTCCTCTTGGTGGGGCTCCTCCCAGCCGCTCTCCCGCACCCACAGGAGCTGCTGGCGGCCCCCACCCTCCTGGAGCGGCTCACCTGCACCCCCGGCTCCGGGGAGCTGGGCCGGATCCTCACGGTGCCCAGGGGTCAGCAGGTGGCACTGCAGGGCTATCGGGATGCGGTCTGCAGTGGGCAGGCTGCAGCCCGTGCCCGGCGCTTCTCTGGGCTGGCCGCTGAGCTCCGGAGCCAGCTGGACGTGGCCAGGATCGCCCAGCAGGTGAGGAGCCCTGCCTGCCAGCTGGCCCGCGGGCGGGTGCGTGCCGGAGGAGGCACTAGGGCTCCTGCAGGGTCCCAGCTGCGCGGGGTGTGGGGCGTGCCTGCACCTGGGTGACGCCAGGCCTCACCCCGCCCGCCCGTGTTCTCACCCTCCGTCTCCCCCGCCCCCAGCCCGGGCTCCCTCACCTGCAGGCTGCAGACGCCCTCAGCCCCTCTTCCCGCCCACCCCCGTTGTGGGTGACCCCCCTGTTCCACTCTGTCCCCAAGTGTCCATCGGCCCCCGCCCCTGGTCCCTGCCTGTGCCCACACACCCCCTGTCTCCCCAGCTGGGCCTGGACACCCCCAATGGCTCAGCCCCCCAGCAGCCGCCACCCCCACGGCAGCTGCAGGCGCTGCTGGAGGACCTGCTGGACGCTCAGAAGGTGCTGCAGGACGTGGACGTGCTGTCGGCCCTGGCGCTGCTGCTGCCCCAGGGCGCCTGCGCCCACCGGGCTCCCGGCCCCCCAGGCGGTCCTGGCGGCACAGCCAACGGCACCGGCTCGGGCTCCAATGCCACGGCAGAGGACGGCACCCCGTCCGCTGCGGCTCCGGCTGCCTCCCCCTCGGAGGCCCTGCAGGGCCAGTGCTCGGCCTTCGTGCAGCTCTGGGCCGCCCTACAGCCCATCCTGTGCGGCAACAACCGGTAGGTGGGGGGCAGGGGAGGGAGACCGGGTGGCCAAGGCCCCCCACTGCCCTGCCTTGGTGCCCCACCCCCCTCCAGGCCTCACTGGGCACCTCACTGAGACCCTGTCTCATGCCCCACCCCCACCCTCACGCCTGTACCCCACCCATGCATGCCCCCCACCCCCACCCTGATGCATGTCCCCCACCCCCACCCTCACGCGTGTCCCCCCTCACGCGTGTCCCCCCTCACGCGTGTCCCCCCTCATGCGTGTCCCCCTCACGCGTGTCCCCCTCCCTGATGCGTATCCCCTGTCCCCCCTCACGCGTGTCCCCCCTCACGCGTGTCCCCAGCACCATCGAGCCGGAGGCGCTGCGCAGCGGCAACATGAGCTCTCTGGGCTTCACGAGCAAGGAGCAGCGGAACCTGGGCCTCCTGGTGCACCTCATGACCAGCAACCCCAAGATCCTGTACGCGCCCGCGGGCTCGGAGGCCGACCGCGTCATCCTCAAGGTGCGCCCCGCTCCGCTCCGTCCTGGGGTCCCAGCCGCGTCGTTCTGGGCGGGAGCGGGAGGAGCTGGGGTGGGGGGGCCGCAGGCTGGGATCCCCAGGGCGATGAGCCCGCTCAGGCTCCGTGGGTGACGAACTCGGGGGCGGACCGCGGTGCAGGGGGACCCAGGGCGGGCGTGGGCAGGGCGACCCAGGGCGGGCGTGGGCGGGCCCGTCAGCGCTGGTGCGGATGCAGGAGAGGCCTCGGGCGGCAACCTTCCAGGGCAGCGTCCAGTGGGCCAGAGGGGGCCAGGCAGCTGGTGGCGTGAGGCTGGCTGAGGGCATGGGTCCAGGGCCAGCCCAGGGGAGAGGCCCCGCCTGGAGCAAGGAGAACCAGGGCTGGAAATGGCCCGGGACGAGATGAGGACTAAGGGTCGGGGCTGCTTGAGGGCTGCACGGGCAGGGGTCTGAGGATGGAGCTGGGGAGGTGGGGAACAGACCCAGGCTGCCCTGGGGCGGGGGCATCGGGCGGAGCGAGCGGCAGGGTGAGCTGCGGAAAGGCAGGGAGGGGGAGGCTTGGAGTCAGAGTCGCTGTCGGTGGGGACTGGCAGTGCTGGTGCCGCTGCGGGGGAGGGGAGCGGAGCACCCTCTCTGGCGGAGGCCTTGCGTGAGTCCCATCCCCGTGCCCTCCCCTCTGCAGGCCAACGAGACCTTTGCCTTTGTAGGCAACGTTACCCACTACGCCCAGGTCTGGCTCAACATCTCGGCGGAGATCCGCAGCGTCCTGGAGCAGGGCCGGCTGCAGCAGCACCTGCACTGGCTGCAGCAGGTGGGGGCGCTGGGCAGGGCGGGGGGCGGGGTGGTGGACGGGGACGCGGGGGATGGGGGCGGTAGGGGACAGGGGGCACCCACTCTGTCCCGGCTGCAGCAGCACCTGCACTGGCTGCAGCAGGTGGGGGGCCTGGGTGGGGCGTGGTGGGGGCGGGGCGCCCACTCTGTCCTGGGTGGTGGGGGGCCTGGGCCACCCCCCATCCCGTCTGCACTTCCAGTACGTGGCGGAGCTGCGGCTGCACCCCGAGGCGCTGAACCTGTCCCTGGAGGAGCTGCCGCCGGCCCTGCGCCAGGACGGCTTCTCGCTGCCCAACGGCTCGGCCCTCCTGCAGCAGCTGGACACCATCGACAATGCGGCTTGTGGCTGGATCCAGTTCATGTCCAAGGTGGGCGGGTGGGCTGGCCCCTTTGAACCCCGCTGGTGCCGGGGGCCGGCTCCGACGATGCCCCTCCCCCAGGTGAGCGTGGACATCTTCAAGGGGTTCCCCGATGAGGAGAGCATCGTCAACTACACCCTCAACCAGGCCTACCAGGACAACGTCACCGTGTTCGCCAGTGAGTCAGCCCTGCCTGGCTTCCCGCCTACCCCCTGCAGCCCCTCCTGCTCCCCTTCCTGCAGCTCCACCTGCTCCCCTCCTGCTCCCCTTCCTGCAGCCCCCCCCTGCTCCCCCACCTGCAGTCCCACCTGCAGCTCCACCTGCTCCCCTCCTGCTCCCCTTCCTGCAGCCCACCCTGTTCCCCCCCCCGCACTCCCACCTGCAGCCCCTCCTTTTTCAGTGTCTCCCCATCCCAGTCCCACCCCATACCCTTTACCCCCCAAGACCCCGCCCATCACAGTTCCACCTTTCACACCCCTCACCCACTCCTGCCCCTTCCTGCCCTGGGCAGACCCCATCTCAGGTCTTGCCCCTCTTCCACCCTCACCTGCCCCTGGCTCTGCCCCAGGCGTGATCTTCCAGACACGGAAGGACGGCTCCCTGCCGCCCCACGTGCACTACAAGATCCGCCAGAACTCCAGCTTCACCGAGAAAACCAACGAGATCCGCCGGGCCTACTGGAGGCCGGGCCCCAACACGGGCGGCAGGCTGTACTTCCTCTATGGCTTCGTCTGGATCCAGGGTGAGGGCCGCCCCGGGGCCCGGGTGGTGGGGGAGGCCCCCTGCACCGGCTGACGGCCCACCCGCCCGCAGACATGATGGAGCGCGCCATCATCAACACCTTCGTGGGGCACGATGTGGTCGAGCCGGGCAGCTACGTGCAGATGTTCCCCTACCCCTGCTACACGCGGGACGAGTGAGTGCGGGCGCCCGGGACTGGGGCAGGGCGGGGGGCGGGCCGAGCCCACCCCTCACGCTCCGCCCCCACCGAACCAGCTTCCTGTTTGTCATCGAGCACATGATGCCTCTGTGCATGGTGATTTCCTGGGTCTACTCGGTGGCCATGACCATCCAGCACATTGTGGCCGAGAAGGAGCACCGGCTGAAGGAGGTGGGAAGGGACGGGTGAGGGCGGAGGGGGAGGGGGAGACGGGAAAGGGGGAGGCAGCTGCGGCCCCTCCCCCCCAGCCCTGCCCAAGGCCCCCTGCCCCGCCCTCCCGGCAGGTGATGAAGACAATGGGCCTGGACAACGCGGTGCACTGGGTGGCCTGGTTCATTACCGGCTTCGTGCAGCTGTCCATCTCCGTGACGGCGCTCACCGCCATCCTCAAGTACGGCCAGGTCCTCATGCACAGCCACGTGCTCATCATCTGGCTCTTCCTGGCCGTTTACGCTGTGGCCACCATCATGTTCTGGTGAGAGCCTGTGGCCAGCAGCGGCTGGGTGCCCTCGTGCCCGCCCAGAGAGCGCAGAACAGCCCGGCCCAGAGCTCCCCGGGGCCCCGGCAGGGACAGCCCAGGGCTTCCGGCTCCGTGCCAGGTCCGGGTGTGCCGGGGCGGGGTGTGTTGGGGCCGGGTGTGGGGGGGCCGGGTGTGCCAGGGCGGGGTCTGGCTGACAGCCCGTGGCTCCCCTGCCCAGCTTCCTGGTGTCCGTGCTGTATTCCAAGGCCAAGCTGGCCTCGGCCTGCGGCGGCATCATCTACTTCCTGAGCTACGTGCCCTACATGTACGTGGCGATCCGGGAGGAGGTGGCGCACGACAAGATCACCGCCTTTGAGAAGTGCATCGCGGTGAGGGTCCTGGGCGGGGGCGGGGCGGGCGGGGGTCTGGCCTCCGTCCAGCACTGACTCGGCCGTCCCCTCAGTCCCTCATGTCCACCACCGCCTTCGGCCTGGGCTCCAAGTACTTCGCCCTGTACGAGGTGGCGGGCGTGGGCATCCAGTGGCACACGTTCAGCCAGTCGCCCGTGGAGGGGGACGACTTCAACCTGCTCCTGGCCGTCACCATGCTGGTGGTGGACGCCGTGGTCTACGGCGTGCTCACCTGGTACATCGAGGCAGTGCACCCAGGTACCCGCTGACCCTGGGGAGGGGTGGGAATGGGGTGGGCAGCGGCTCCCAGAGGGGGCGCAGCCCGTGGCCCCTGGCCGGCAGCCTCCCCTCCTCTTCCCGCCCCCAGGCATGTACGGGCTGCCCCGGCCCTGGTACTTCCCGCTGCAGAAGTCCTACTGGCTGGGCAGCGGGCGCACGGAGGCCTGGGAGTGGAGCTGGCCCTGGGCTGGCGCCCCCCGCCTCAGCGTCATGGAGGAGGACCAGGCCTGTGCCATGGAGAGCCGGCGCGTGGGTGAGGCGGGCGCCCGCGGGGGCGGAGGGGGGGTGGTGGCGGGGCGCGGGGGCCGGGCGCCTGGTGCTGACCTGGGCCTGGTGCAGAGGAGCCGCGGGGCATGGAGGAGGAGCCCACGCACCTGCCGCTGGTGGTCTGCGTGGACAAGCTCACCAAGGTCTACAAGAACGACCAGAAGCTGGCCTTGAACAAGCTGAGCCTGAACCTCTACGAGAACCAGGTGGTGTCCTTCCTGGGCCACAACGGCGCCGGCAAGACCACCACCATGTGAGCGGGGCCGGGTCCCCTGGGGTCCCACCGCGTGGGCGGCGGGGGGCGTCCTGAAGGAGGCGGGCTGTGACCTGCCCCTCGTCCAGGTCCATCCTCACGGGCCTGTTCCCGCCCACCTCGGGCTCCGCCACCATCTACGGGCACGACATCCGGACCGAGATGGACGAGATCCGCAAGAACCTGGGCATGTGCCCGCAGCACAATGTGCTCTTCGACCGGCTCACGGTGGAGGAGCACCTCTGGTTCTACTCGCGGCTGAAGGGCATGGCCCAGGCGGAGATCCGCAAGGAGACCGACAAGTGGGTGGGGTGGGGCGAGGCCGGGGGGCGGGGCCCCTGGCGGTGGGCGGGGCCTCAGAGGGGCGGGGCCTGCGTGGGGGCAGGCCGGGGTGGTGGGCGGGCCCAGGGTGGGGGCGGGGCCCCAGAGGGGCGGGGCGGGTGGTGGGCGGGGCCTTGTGGTGGGGCGGGGCCTCTTGGGGCAGATCCAGGGTGTGGGCGGGGCGAGGCCGAAGGGTGGGCGGGGCTCGCGGCAGGCGGAGGCGCCCACCGCCCGCCGGTCCCGCCCAGGATGATCGCGGACCTGGAGCTCTCCAACAAGCGGCACTCGCTGGTGCAGACGCTGTCGGGCGGCATGAAGCGCAAGCTCTCGGTGGCCATCGCCTTCGTGGGCGGCTCCCGCGCCATCATCCTGGACGAGCCCACCGCCGGCGTGGACCCCTACGCTCGCCGCGCCATCTGGGACCTCATCCTCAAGTACAAGCCGGGTGCGTGGGGCGCCGTGCGGGGCGGGGGCGGGCGGCAGGGGGCAGGGGAAGGCGGAGAAGGGGGGAGGGTGCCCCTGTCCGCCCTCGCCCACCCGCCCCTCCCTGACCCGCCCCGCCCCCAGGCCGCACCATCCTGCTGTCCACCCACCACATGGACGAGGCCGACCTGCTGGGGGACCGCATCGCCATCATCTCGCACGGGAAGCTCAAGTGCTGCGGCTCCCCGCTCTTCCTCAAGGGCGCCTACGGCGACGGCTACCGCCTCACGCTGGTCAAGCGCCCTGCCGAGCCGGGCGGCCCCCCAGGTCTGTGCGGGCCCTGCGCCCCAGGCGAGGGGGTGGGGTGCACCCTCACCTTGCCTGCAAGCCGGGATACCCGGTCCGGCTCGGCTCGCCCTCTCCTGCTGGACTCTCCTAGGGCCCCCCCCTCCGGCCCCCTAGTGAAGCCCCCGTCTCCCCTCCCCTCCCAGACCCGGGACTGACGTCCAGCCCCCCGGGGCGGGCCCAGCTGAGCCCCTGCTCGGAAGCCCAGGTCTCCCAGTTCATCCGCAAGCACGTGGCCTCCTGCCTGCTGGTCTCGGACACGAGCACGGAGCTCTCCTACATCCTGCCCAGCGAGGCCGCCAGGAAGGGGGCCTTTGAGCGCCTCTTCCAGGTGTGGGGGGCGTGGCCGATGGGGGCGTGGCCGATGGAGGGGCGGAGTCAGTGGGGCGTGACTGGTGGAGGGGCGGGGTCAGTGGCCAGTGGGGGCGTGGCTGGCGGGAGGGGCGTGGTCCGTGGAGGGCGGAGCCTTGGAGGAGGGGCGGTAGTGAAGGGACTGGGGGCCCGCCTTCTGGCCTCACCCCGCGCTTTTCCAGCACCTGGAGTGCAGCCTGGACTCCTTACACCTGAGCAGCTTCGGGCTCATGGACACGACGCTGGAGGAGGTGTTCCTCAAGGTGTCGGAGGAGGACCAGTCCCTGGAGAACAGCGAGGCCGGTGAGAGCCCCCCCCAAACCCCCGATGCACCCCACCCCCCAGGCCTGGGGCTCCTCACCCTCCCCTTGGTGGTGGCCCAGGGTCCTGAGTGGGGGGACAGCCTGGGTCGGGGCTCCTGGGTGGGGGTCAGCCTGGGTTGGGGTTCTAGGGAGCTGGCCCCTAAGCCCGACCTTCTGCGCAGATGTGAAGGAGTCCCGGAAGGAGGTGCTGCCCGGGGCGGACGGCCTGGCCCCTTTGGGCGAGGCTCAGGCCACCAACCTGGCCAGGTGCGCCGAGCTGGCCCGGTCCCAGGCCTCGCTGCAGTCTGCGTCCTCCGTGGGCTCTGCCCGTGGGGACGAGGGAGCTGGCTACGCCGACGTCTACGGCGACTACCACCCCCTCTTTAACAACCTGCAGGACCCCGATAACGTCAGCTTGCAAGGTGGGGGGCAGCCAGGCCGGGCGGGCGGGGTTCCCGGAGGGGGCTGGGGGCGGGGCGGCCGGCTCAGCCTCGCTCCCCCCTGTGCAGAGGCCGAGGCGGAGGCGGAGGCCCTTGCCAGGGCCGGCCAGGGCGGCCGGAAGCTGGAGGGCTGGTGGCTGAAGGTGCGCCAGTTCCACGGGCTCCTGGTGAAGCGGTTCCACTGCGCCCGCCGAAACTCCAAGGCGCTCTCCTCCCAGATCCTGCTCCCCGCCCTGTTCGTCTGCGTGGCCATGACCGTGGCCCTCTCGGTCCCGGAGATCGGTACGCTGCTCAGCAGGCAGAGGGCATCGGCTGGTGGCCCACCCGGTGGGACTGTGGCCTGCCCGCCTCCGAGCACCTGGGGGACCCACCCGCTCCGTCAGGGCCTGGCCTTAGGTCTGAGCCTGGCGGGAGCACGTGGGATTCCGGCCTCCCTGCACCCAGGCCCAGCTCGGACTTGACGGGCTCTGGGAAGAGAGGGCGGTCTGGTCCAGCCATGGACCTCAGTGCTTGAGCACCGACATACATACCTGGAGGTCACAGTTTGATTCCCCGTCAGGGCACAGGCCCAGGTTGTGGGCTCGATCCCTAGTGTGGGGCGTGAAGGAGGCAGCTGATCAATGATTCTCCTCATTGATATTTCTATTTCCCCTCCCTCCCTTTCTGAAATTAATACAAATATTTTTTTTAAAAAGGGGGGGTCTGGGCCCAGGGCGGCAGGCGGGCAGCCAGCACCTGCTCAGGCTCCCTGCACCCCCCCAGGTGACCTGCCCCCGCTGGTCCTGTCGCCCTCCCAGTACCACAACTACACCCAGCCCCGCGGCAACTTCATCCCCTATGCCAACGAGGAGCGCCGGGAGTACCGGTGAGCTGCCCGCCAGGGCCCCGGATGGAGCGCCCGGACGGGTGGGCACTCAGCTCCCCCGCAAACTCAGGCTGCGGGTCCCCCCAGATTCCAGCTGTCCCCGGACGCCAGCCCCCAGCAGCTCGTGAGCACCTTCCGGCTGCCGTCGGGCGTGGGCGCCACCTGCGTGCTCAAGTCTCCGGCCAACGGCTCCCTGGGGTCCACGCTGAACCTGAGCAGCGGCGAGTCGCGCCTGCTGGCCGCGCGGTTCTTCGACGGCATGTGCTTGGAGTCCTTCACGCAGGGGCTGCCCCTGTCCAACTTCGTGCCGCCCCCGCCCTCGCCCGCGCCGTCCGACTCCCCGGTGCCCCCGGACGAGGACCTGCCGCAGGCCTGGAACGGCTCGCTGCCGCCCACGTCCGGCCCAGGTACTGGTGCCCGCGGCTGCCCGGGGGGGAGGGGGGGAGCGGCCCGCTGACCGCGCTGTGCCTGCAGAAGACTGGACGTCGGCGCCCTCCCTGCCGCGCTTGGTGCGGGAGCCCGTCCGCTGTACCTGCTCGGCCCAAGGCACCGGCTTCTCCTGCCCCAGTGGCGTGGGCGGGCGCCCGCCCCAGGTGCGGGTGGTCACGGGCGACATCCTGACTGACATCACCGGCCACAACGTCTCGGAGTACCTGCTGTTCACCTCCGACCGCTTCCGGCTGCACCGGTGAGCTGGCGGGCGGGCGGGCGGTGGCAGGGGAAGGGTCGCCACCCCGCCCGGGCCTCATGCTCCCGACCTCGTCCAGGTACGGGGCCATCACCTTCGGCAATGTCCAGAAGTCCATCCCGGCCTCGTTTGGCGCCCGAGCCCCGGCCATGGTGAGGAAGGTCGCAGTGCGCCGGGCGGCCCAGGTGAGCACGCGGCGCCCCCGGGGGGATCCCGCCCCGACCTGAGGCCTGCGGGACCCACGGGCTCTGGGGTCTCTCTGTGCTCCCCAGGTTTTCTACAACAACAAGGGGTACCACAGCATGCCCACCTACCTCAACAGCCTCAACAACGCCATCCTGCGTGCCAACCTGCCCAAGAGCAAGGGCCACCCGGCAGCCTATGGTGAGTGGGTGCGGCAGGCGGGGCGGGGGGGGGGGGGCGGGCGGGCGCCGAACAGCCCCTGAGGCCGTCCTTCCTGCGCAGGCATCACCGTCACCAACCACCCCATGAACAAGACCAGCGCCAGCCTCTCCCTGGATTACCTGTAGGTGTGGGGGCCGGGGTGGGCCTGGCGGCGGGACCCGGTGCTGGGCAGGGCTGAGAGCCGCCTCGTCCCCCCCAGGCTGCAGGGCACGGACGTGGTCATCGCCATCTTCATCATCGTGGCCATGTCCTTCGTGCCGGCCAGCTTCGTGGTCTTCCTGGTGGCCGAGAAGTCTACCAAGGCCAAGCACCTGCAGTTCGTCAGCGGCTGCAGCCCCGTCACCTACTGGCTGGCCAACTACGTGTGGGACATGGTGCGCCGCGCTCAGGGTCCCCTTGGCCATCCCATCACTGTCAGCTGTCAGGCCCTCACCTTGTCCCGGGTCCTCACCCCGTCCCCAGGCCCCTCACCCTGCCCCCAGGCCCCTCACCCTGCCCCCAGGCCCCTCACCCCGTCCCCAGGCCCCTCACCCCGTCCCCAGGTCCCTCACCCCGTCCCCAGGCCCCTCACCCCGTCCCCAGGCCCCTCACCCCGTCCCCAGGTCCCTCACCCCGTCCCCAGGTCCCTCACCCCGTCCCCAGGCCCCTCACCCTGCCCCCAGGTCCCTCACCCTGCCCCCTCACCCCATCCCCAGGCCCCTCACCTTGTCCTGGGTCCTCACCCCGTCCCCAGGACCCTCACCCTGCCCCCAGGACCCTCACCCTGCCCCCAGGACCCTCACCCTGTCCCAGGTCCTCACCCTGTCCCCAGGACCCTCACTCTGTCCCCAGGACCCTCACCCTGCCCCCAGGACCCTCACCCTGTCCCCAGGACCCTCACCCTGTCCCCAGGCCTCTTGCCTTGCCCTCACCAGTCCCCCTGCTCTGTTAGCTGAACTACCTGGTCCCGGCCACCTGCTGCATCATCATCCTGTTTGTGTTCGACCTGCCGGCCTACACGTCGCCCACCAACTTCCCTGCCGTGCTCTCTCTGTTCCTGCTCTACGGGTAAGGGGCGGGGGCAGCGGGGGGGCAGGGGGCAGCGGGGGGCAGCCCGGGGAGGCGGAGGGGACAGAGGGAGTGGGAGTGGGGGGCCAGGCCGCGGGGTGACCGTGTCCGCCTCTTGCCTGCAGATGGTCCATCACCCCCATCATGTACCCAGCCTCCTTCTGGTTCGAGGTCCCCAGCTCGGCCTACGTGTTCCTCATCGTCATCAACCTTTTCATTGGCATCACGGCCACCGTGGCCACCTTCCTGCTGCAGCTCTTCGAGCACGACAAGGTGCGGGGTGGGGGTGCGGGGGGGATGTGGGTGCGACAAGGTGCCGGGGGGAGGGTGTGGGGGGCGACAAGGTGCGGGGGCGGTGTGGGGGGAGGCGACAAGGTGCGGGTGTGTGTGTGGGGGGGGGGCAACATGGTGGCGGGGGGGGGTGAGGGGTGCGACAAGGTGGCCGGGGGTGTGCAGGGTGTGGCAGGCTGAGGGCTGTGGCCCTGCCTGTGACCCTGTGACCCCGTGACCCTCCAGGACCTGAAGGTCGTCAACAGTTACCTGAAGAGCTGCTTCCTCATCTTCCCCAACTACAACCTGGGCCACGGGCTCATGGAGATGGCGTACAACGAGTACCTCAACGAGTACTACGCCAAGATCGGTGCGGGGGGCACAGGGCCTGTGGGATGGGGGCATAGACGTATGCTCAGCCCCAGAGGTCAGGGACATCGGGTGGGGGGGACAGGGGGGTGCCAGGCCCCAGGCCCCGGCCCTGAGCTGCAGCCCCACAGGCCAGTTTGACAAGATGAAGTCCCCGTTCGAGTGGGACATCGTCACCCGGGGGCTGGTGGCCATGGCGGTGGAGGGCTTCGTGGGCTTCTTCCTCACCATCATGTGCCAGTACAACTTCCTGCGGCAGCCGCAGTGAGTGCGGGGGCCCGGGGGTGGAGGTACGGGGGGCGGGGGGTGCAGGGGCACCACGGGGGCGGGGGATGTGGGGGGGATGGGGGCTGCGGGGGCGGGGGCTGCTCACCGCCCATCCCGCCCAGGCGCATGCCCGTGTCCACCAAGCCGGTGGAGGACGACGTGGACGTGGCCAGCGAGCGGCAGAGGGTGCTGCGGGGGGACGCGGACAACGACATGGTCAAGATCGAGAACCTGACCAAGGTGGGCCTCAGGCGGGGCAGGAGGGGGAGCCTGGTGCGGCCTCGGGCGGGGGTGCGGTTGGGGCCTCGGGCCGGGGTGCGGTTGGGGCGAGGCGCCCGTGGGGCCGGCTGCTCCGCCCGCTGAGAGGCGCCCCGCCGCTAGGTGTACAAGTCCAGGAGGACCGGCAGCATCCTGGCCGTGGACCGCCTGTGCCTGGGCGTGCGGCCCGGCGAGTGCTTCGGCCTCCTGGGCGTCAACGGCGCCGGCAAGACCAGCACCTTCAAGATGCTGACGGGCGACGAGAGCACGACGGGCGGCGAGGCCTTCGTCAACGGGCACAGGTGCTGCGGGCGGCGGGGGGCGGCGGGGGCGTCTGAGGGGGTGCCCGGTGGCTGGCGGCCCGTGCTGACGGTCTGCGTCCCCAGCGTGCTCAAGGAGCTGCTCGAGGTGCAGCAGAGCCTGGGGTACTGCCCGCAGTTCGACGCCCTGTTCGACGAGCTCACAGCCCGGGAGCACCTGCAGCTCTACACGCGGCTGCGAGGCATCCCCTGGAAGGACGAGGCCCAGGTGGGGCCGCGGAGGGCGGGGGGCGGCGGGGCGGGGCGGGGGCGGGGCCGCCTTGGGGGGGGCTCTGACGTGCCTCTCGCCCCAGGTGGTGAAGTGGGCCCTGGACAAGCTGGAGCTGACCAAGTACGCGGACAAGCCGGCCGGCACCTACAGCGGCGGCAACAAGCGGAAGCTGTCCACCGCCATCGCCCTCATCGGGTTCCCCGCCTTCGTCTTCCTGGTGAGCCTGGGCCGGGGACCCGCCTTTGTTTCCGGGGGAGCCCAGGAGGGAGGTGGCGGGTCGGGGTGCAGCCGCTGAGCCTGGCATCCCCCCAGGACGAGCCCACCACAGGCATGGACCCCAAGGCCCGGCGCTTTCTCTGGAACCTCATCCTGGACCTCATCAAGACGGGGCGCTCCGTGGTGCTGACCTCGCACAGGTGCGGCCCTCCCCCTCCTGCCTGCCCTCTGCCCGCCCCGCCCTCTGCCCCGTGCCAGCCTGTGCCCTCGCCCGCAGCATGGAGGAGTGTGAGGCGCTGTGCACGCGGCTGGCCATCATGGTGAACGGGCGGCTACGCTGCCTGGGCAGCATCCAGCACCTGAAGAACCGGTGAGTGAGTGGCGGCGGGCCGTGGGGTGCAGGCGGAGGGCCGTGGGGTGGGGGCGGCGGGCCCTGGGGTGCGGGCGGAGGGCCGTGGGGTGCGGGCAGGCGGAGGGCCGTGGGGTGCAGGCAGCAGGCCGTGGGGTGCGGGCAGCGGGCCCTGGGGTGCAGGCGGCGGTCCCTGGGGTGCAGGCGGCGGGCCCTGGGTGCGGGGTAGGGGGTGGCTTCCCTGGGCAGCGGGGCTCTGGCCATGGGCGCGTCCGGCAGGTTTGGGGACGGATACATGATCACCGTGAGGACCAAGAGCAGCCAGAACGTGAAGGACGTGGTGCGATTCTTCAACCGGAACTTCCCAGAGGCTGTGCTCAAGGTGGGAGGACCCCGGGGGTGGGAGGGGGGCGCGGCCAGCGCGACCTCTGACCTCCCAATCTCCGCGCCCAGGAGCGGCACCACACCAAGGTGCAGTACCAGCTGAAGTCGGAGCGCATCTCCCTGGCCCAGGTGTTCAGCAAGATGGAGCAGGTGGTGGGCGTGCTGGGCATCGAGGACTACTCGGTCAGCCAGACCACCCTGGACAACGTGAGTGCCCGGGCCTGGGCGCTGGCCACCGGCCCGCCCTCCCATCCCCACCCCCACCCCCGCCCACCGCCTGCCCCCCTCTTCCCGCCAGGTGTTCGTGAACTTTGCCAAGAAGCAGAGCGACAACTTGGAGCAGCAGGAGACAGAGCTGCCCTCCGCCCTGCAGTCCCCGCTGGGCCGCCTGCTCAGCCTGTTCCGGCGCCGGCCCGCCCCCACCGAGCTGCGGGCGCTGGTGGCCGATGAGCCCGAGGACCTGGACACGGAGGACGAGGGCCTCATCAGCTTCGAGGAGGAACGGGTGAGCGGCCTGAGGGAGGGCAGCAGGCGGCAGAGGCTGCAGGACGGGGGCCAGTGGCCACGGGGCAGAGTGCACCTGGCAGGGTGGGCGCGGGCGGAGCCGACAGGCCCCCTGCAGACCCTCGAGACCGGGAGGTTGAGGGGCCTCAGCGATGGTGGAGCAGGGGTGGGGGCACCGAGCAGAGGCCGCAGCCCCTGGGAGAAGGCGGGAGGAGAGCGTAGGGACGGGGAGAGCACGCCCAGTCCTGGGTCCTGGGGTCGGCACTGCTGGGTGCCGGGTGCTGCCCCGAACCTGCCGTCTGCCGTCTGCCAGGCCCAGCTCTCCTTCAACACGGACACACTCTGCTGACCGCCGGGCGCCGGCTCAGGACACGCCAGAGGGGACAGAACTCAGGAGGGAACAGAACTGGGCCTGGTGCCCGCCCAGCAGGCCCTGGCGTGGGAGGTCCGGGACCAAGGGCTGGGCCAGGGGTGCCCTCCCCTCATTGTGCCAAAGGCTGGCCCGGCCCCGGGCTGACACCCTCACCCTGCTCTGCCTTAAAGCCTGGGGCCAGAGCCCTGGCTCTGCCTGCCCAGCTCTGCCCGCCGCCCCCCACCCCCCGGGGCCACCGGGGTGACAGGGCTGCCAGGTGCACCCGGCCCCCCCAGACCCGCTTTTCTTACAACCCTGGAAGGCAGGGGCTGCGGCCGGGGCTGAGGAGGTGGTGGTTCCGGCCCCGGGCACCTGTTCATTGTGCTTCAGGAAGGGGCGCCAGGACCTGCTTTCATGCTGGGAGGTCACCCCGTGGGCCGGGCAGAGGCTGCCTCGGGGCAGCGGCCGGTACCAGGGATGGCGAAGCCGGCCCCAGCGGCCAGGAGCAGACAGACCCCGCCTGACCCCAGCTGCCACTGCTCCCCACCCAGCTGCCCGCCTGCCCGCCTGGGCGCCGGACCTGTACATAGCGCACAGATGTTTGTTTTAAGTAAATAAACAGGAAAGTCCACAGTGTCGTGTGTTGGGGAGACACCCCTGGTGGCAGGCTGGTCTGCCTGTCTTGGAGCATCAGGCCCGTGGGGGGGGCAGGCTTCCACCCCCTGCACCCTGACACCTGCAGGCGGGGGGACTGAGGCAGGGGCTGTCACTCCCCCGGCGCCCCTCAGCCTGGGCTCAGCACCCAAGACGATGGGGTTTTCATGCGTGAGGCTCGGGCTGGCCCTGCTGGGCCTCTGTGCTCCCTGCACCCCTGGGGCCTGCGGGGGGGGCGGTGCTGGGCTCTCTCCCTCTCCTCCTGGCCTGGGAGGGCCTCCGGGGGGGATCTCGAGGTAGGAGCACGTGCAAAGGCTGGAGACGGGGTCACAGGGCCTGGCCCTCCAGCTCGGCCATGGACCCCCCAGGAGGGCGGGGGGCGCGTGGCCAGCTCATCCCTTTCCCGGGGGTTGGGGGGGCTGCCAAGCGGCCATGTCCCACCCGTCGCTGCACTGCCCCCCACAGAGCTCCTGCTTTCAGAAATCGTTCCTCACTGTCGTCCTGTAAAACTTTATTGTGGCAAACACTCGCGAGAGCGTGTCGACCGTGTGTGGCTACAGCTCTGTCCCCGTTTTTATGCTCGAGGCCCCGGGCTCGGCCGGGGGAGCCCTCGCCGGCGGCCCCGTCCCTTCGGCTCGTCCCAGCTTCTGTGGCTCTCGCTGCGGCCAGTCCCAGGCCTGCATCCGGACGCGGCCACTTCTCCAAGGAGTTCTGGCTCCTCTCGGGGGGTCTTGTTTGGCGCCCCGTCTGGGCTCTGGGCCTGCTCCCGGGCCCCCTCAGTGGGCGGAGCTAGGAAGTACCTGCTGAGGCCCCGGAGCCACCCCTGTGCCCCCCCCACCCCGACCCCCACCCCGTCCCAGAGGAGCCTGTGTCCCCTTTCAGAGCAGAGCCATTGGGATGCTGCTGGGCAGGGCGCCTGGGGGGCTCGGACGGGCTTCTTTTCTATTATTATTACTGTTACTGATCTCGGAGAGGAAGGCGGAGGCAGAGGGAGAGGAAGATCCGTGATGGGAGAGAATCATTGATCAGCTGCCTCCTGCACACTCCACACTGGAGATGGAGCCCACAACCGGGGCTTGTGCCCTGACTGGGAATCGAACCCTGACCTCCTGGCTCATAGGTCATGCCAGCCGGGCCAGCAGCACGCACTCTAGGCCGGGACTCGAACCCGAGACCCTTAGGTACTTGGGTGACGCTCTAACCATTGAGCTCTCTGGTCAGAGCCAAATCTTCCCCTTTTGTGAGGACAGCCGTGACCTCGCGCAACATAATCCCCTTTTCAAAGACCCTCATCTCCAGTGCGTTGCACCCCGAGCTGCTGGGGACTCGGATTTCCGTGCGTGACCTCGGGGGCAGCGTCCAGCTCGAGCCCCGCGGACCCTCCGTGACACTGAGACGCAGGAGCGGTCCCGCAGCCGAGCGCCCCCCGCCCCGCCCCGAGTTCACAGGACACCTCGGCTCACCCCCAGGCGGCAGCACCGGCTCCCGCTGCTGACACGGCCCCGGAGGTGCCTCAGCCACACACCCCGACACCGCCCCCCCAGCGTGTGACCGCCACGCGCCGGCCCTGCAGCCTGACCCGGTTCCGGTCCGTCTGCGGCGAGTGAGAGCGCGCTGCTCCCCCCGCAGGTGCACGAGGGCGTTTGTTCTCCCAGGACGCGGGGAGCACAGGTGCGGCTCCAGGGCCGGGGCTGGGGGGCAGGAACACACAGGGCGAGCCCCCATCGCCGAGGGGCCCCGACACCCCAGCGGGCGGAGGGGAGGCGCCGAGGGAAGCCGGACCCCGAGCTCCGCAGCGTGTCCGGGCGGCCCCAGGCTAGGGGTGTGGCCTGGGCCCAGGAGCCGTAGCCCGTGGGGTCTGGGAAGGGGCCCCCAGACCCGAGTCCCAGAGGGACTGTGGCCCTGGGCAGGCGAGCAGTCTGGGCAGATCCCGCTCTCGGCCACTGGGTGGCGCTGGGTGTCCCCCCCCCACCGGGAGCGCCGGTCCTGGGGCCACCCTTTAGGGCGTGTGGGGTGGCGGTTCCCAGACCCTCCCTCAGCCGGAGGAGGGCCAACCCCATGGTCAGGGGCCACGGCTTCGAACCCCTTCCCGTGAGGCTGCGAGGGAGACCTGCCTGGCTGCTTGGTGGGGTCAGCGGGGTGGACACTGAGCCAGGCCGGTCTCCCCAGGGCACAGCTGGGCTGGGGGCCCCGCCCTGGGCAGGGGGGTCTGCCCGATGGAGCTCAGTGGGTGGAGGCACCCTTTCTGGGGGGCTGACCCTCTTGTAAGGCAGGCAGATGGGGAAACTGAGGCTGGGGCCAGGCTGATCGCTTCTCCTGCCCACTCTTCAGCTTTCTGGGCTGGGGTCCCCGACCGACACGGGGATGTTCATGGGGGGGGGGGGGGTGCGCGCGTGCATATGTGTGTGTGTGTGTGTGTGTGTGTGTGTGTGTGAAGAGCCAGAGCTGCCCCCTCCCAGGCTGACACCCCTCTTTCCCGGCCTCCCAGTCCACTGGTCATGGCCTCCACCCCCCTGCACCCCAATGAGGCACTCAAACCCCAGCTGTGCCCCCTGCTCCAGGACCAGCCCTCCCCCCAGTTCCTCCCAGGCCACACCCTCACGCTTGGACCGCCAGCCGCCAGCACCCGCCTCCTCCGCCTCCCAGGTGACTGGGGCGGGGCGGGCCCTGGGCAGGGAGGGGGGGGCCAGGCAGGAACCTTAAAGAGCTCCCAGGTCCCGCCCAGCGGCCAGCACTGGGCTCCCACCATGGCCGAGACTGCCAAGCTCCAGCTCTTCGTCAAGGTGCTGGGAGGGGGCGGGGGAGGAGGGGGGTGGCTGGGGTGGGGGCTCAGGGCGGGGTGCTCTGTGGGCGCCACTGTCTCGGGGGACAGGGGGCTGAGGGTGGGTCTCCGTGGCAGTGTCTGCGCCCCTTCCCCTGGGGTGGGTGGGCGCAGGCAGCCCTACGGGGGCTGAATAAGTTGGGGTTAGCCTGAGGGAGAAGGGCCTGTGAGTCCTCCCCAAAGGGGGAGGGGTGGCCCTGTCCCAACACCCACCTGGGCTCCTGGGCCGGGCAGCCCCTCAGCAGGGAGGTGCCGAGCAGGCAGCCAGGGGCCAGGCCCGAGGGGAGCTTGGGGTCGGTGCCGGTGCCGGAGGAGGGGGGCCGGGCAGCCCCACTGGTGCCCAGGCCGTGGTGCCCTCCATGGAGCTGTCAGGCCTCGGCCCCCTCCGGCTTTCGGGCACTGGGCGGCTGGTGCCGCAGCCTCGGTGCCCAGTTGTTCTGTGAATCATTCTGAAACCAGCTCCCTCGCCGACCCCACCCTGAGACCAGCCTGTGGGGCCGGAGCCCAGGGCCCTGGCCTCTACCCAGACTCTTTAGATCAGGGCTGAGGGCCAGGCCCCAGGGCCAGGGTCCCACCCCTGCCCCGTGCCCGCTCCCAGCCTCCCAGCAGCTCTGGGGCCCTCCCTCCTCCCAGGGACCACGTCAAGGGCCCTCACCGGCCACTTGCTGAGCCCTGGCCCGGCTCCAGCCTCTGGGCAGCTGGAGGCCAGGCCCCACCCGTTGGAGGGCAGGGATCCTGGTGGACTCTCTGCCCTGACGCCCCCCCACCCGCAGGCGAGCGAGGACTGTGAGAGCGTGGGCCACTGCCCCTCCTGCCAGAGGCTCTTCATGATCCTGCTCCTCAAGGGTGTGCCTTTCACACTCACCACGGTGGACACCCGCAGGTGAGCCCCGCCCCAGGGACCCTGCCGGCCGCTGCCCCCCGGGCCACTACCCCGCCCCCTGTGCCCACAGGTCCCTGGACGTGCTGAAGGACTTCGCGCCTGGCTCCCAGCTGCCCATCCTGCTCTACGATGGTGATGCCAAGACGGACACGCTGCAGATCGAGGAGTTTCTGGAGGAGACACTGGGGCCCCCCGAGTGAGAACCCCGGCTCAGCAGGAGGGGCACCGAGGGGGCGCCCAGGGGGACACCCCCAGGACAGAGCCATGCAGTACAGTACAAGGGTCTGACCCTCCCCCTCCCCCATTCCCAGGTTCCCCAGCCTGGCGCCCCGCTACCGGGCGTCCGCCATGGCGGGCAACGACGTCTTCCACAAGTTCTCTGCCTTCATCAAGAACCCGGTGCCCGAGCAGGACGATGGTGAGGAGGGTCAGGAGCCTTGGCGAGGGTCGGGGGGGGGGGGTGGTACCTTCCAGGCCGGGTCCTCACCCAGCACCCCTGCACCCCTAGCCTTGTACCAGCAGCTGCTGCGCGCCCTCGCCAGACTGGACGGCTACCTGCGCGCGCCCTTGGACGACGAGCTGGCCCGGGAGCCGCAACTGCGGGAGTCTCGCCGCCGCTTCCTGGACGGGGACCAGCTCACGCTGGCTGACTGCGGCCTGCTGCCCAAGCTGCACATCGTGGACGTAAGTGCG
Organism: Myotis pilosus; assembly: GCA_036010255.1. Lineage (NCBI taxonomy): Eukaryota > Metazoa > Chordata > Mammalia > Chiroptera > Vespertilionidae > Myotis > Myotis pilosus. Next base: position 73,756,312 of record JASKON010000013.1, read on the forward strand.
ATGCGGGCTGGGCGCCGAGGGGGCGGGCGGGAGAGGCTGCCCCGGGGGAGGCCCTGACCACGCTGGCGCCCACATCACCCGCAGACGGTGTGCGCGCACTTCCGTGGGGCCCCCATCCCCGCCCAGCTGCGTGGCGTCCGCCGCTACCTGGACAGTGCGCTGCAGGAGAAGGAGTTCAAGTACACGTGTCCGCACAGTTCCGAGATCCTGGCGGCCTACCGGCCCGTCGTGCACCCCCGCTAGTGCCCCCGCCCCTGCCGCCACCTCCGCCCGCTCGTCCAGAGCCCCACAAAGCCACCTCTGCTCCAGTGAGCACATCTGCACACCCCAGGGACCAGAGGGCTGAGGTTCTGCCTCCCCTATGCCCCCACTGCGGGCTGCTCAGATGACAGCCCAGAGTGACAGGGGCTGGGACTGGTGGGCGGGGAACAGCCCATCCCCCATCCATCGGGGACTGGATTGGGCTCCCAAACCAGTCAGGCCAGGGTGGAGCGGCAGGAGGGCCGAGGAGGGTGGGGAGCAGAGCCCAGCCGAGCACCTCAGGGCTCCCAGCCAGTGGGTGGGGTGGCCCACATTCCTCAGCCCCACCCCAGGCAGCAGGCCACCCCCATCTCTCGCAGGACCTGTGTGCATGGTATGGGGTCCTCGAGGCCATGCCCTGCTGGGTGGGGGGAGAGGGGTGTGCCCCAGGGGGTGACGGAATTCCAGGCCTGGGGAGGCCCCGCCCAGCCCTGCATGGCACTCAGCTCCTGGGCTGGCCAGGCCATGGCAGCTGGGCCAACAGGGACGGAGAGCCTGACACATCTGTTTACCGCCTGCGCCCACACCCGGGTGGCAGCCAGGAGTGGGGGGCATGCCGGTCCCTCTCCCCCAGCCCCCAAGAGACAGAGCCTCGCGCGACCAGCGTTTATTGGGTGAGGGAGGGGCTTGCTCTGCGGGGGAGGTGGCGGGCCTCCGAGGCTGCCCCTCTTCTCACCAGCCAACTCCTGGCGGGACCCCTCTCCGCGGCAGGGTCAGAGGTCATCAAAATCTACACCACTGGCTGGTTTCTTACTGGGAGAGAGGAGGGGGTGACATTACGGGGTGCAGAGGGAAGGGCTGGGCCTTGGGCACGAGAGGGAGGGGCAGCGGCGTCACCTTTTGAAGCCGGGGTTGATGAGCGACTCCCCAGGGCACCGCCTCCTGACCCCAGGTCCGGGGCAGCCTCTCTGAGACTCTGGGTCTGGGGAAAGCAGGATGGGGGGGCCTGAATGCAGGGGGACCCCAGGGCCACCACCCCCCCTCCACACAGACAGGGAAACCAAGTCACAGAGGAATGGGCACGGCCCCGCCCCAGGCCCCGGTGAGAGGCCTCACCTGGGAGGAACTGCTGAGGGCCCCCCGGCCGCGGGCTCTTCCTGGGGCTGCCGGCTGTCTCCTCTGCAGCTGCAAGGGGAGGGAGGCCAGGAATGGAGGCACCGGCAGGGGAGCCCAGGGAGGCTGTGGGGTGCCCGCCCCGCCCCCCCCTACCTGCCAGCTGCCGCTCCAGGCTGCACACTCGCTCGGCCAGGCCCAGCGTCAGTGCCTGCAGCCGGGGTGCCGCCTCTGGGCCCGACACTTTGGAGAGCTCAAAGTCCAGCCCCGGGGGCCCCCCAGAGAGGGTCAGGGACGCCCCATCCTCCTGCAGAGTGACCTCCACGGCTTGCCGCTGGAAGGCTGCCCTGGGGAGGGAGGGGCTCAGTGCTGCGGCCAGACCCAGCGGACACCCTTCCCTCCCGCCTGGCCTGCCCTCCCTCCGGCCTGGGCTGCCTTTCCCACCGGCCTGGCCTGCCCTCCCTCCGGCCTGGCCTGCCCTCCCTCCGGCCTGGCCTGCCCTCCCTCCGGCCTGGGCTGCCTTTCCCACCGGCCTGGCCTGCCCTCCCTCCGGCCTGGCCTGCCCTCCCTCCGGCCTGGCCTGCCCTCCCTCCGGCCTGGGCTGCCTTTCCCACCGGCCTGGGCTGCCTTTCCCACCGGCCTGGGCTGCCCTCCCTCCGGCCTGGGCTGCCCTCCCTCCGGCCTGGCCTGCCCTCCCCTCCGGCCTGGCCTGCCCTCCCTCCGGCCTGGCCTGCCCTTCCCACCGGCCAGGGCTCACCTGAACCGGGGAGCGATGTCCTCCGCCGCACTCAGGCCAAAACGAGCTTTCTGCGAGGGGTAGGGGGTGTCACCGTCTGCACGAGGCCCAGTCACCCCAAACCTGCCCGACCCAGAGCCCCCAGGACCTCAAGCCAATCTTAGGGCGAAGCCTCAGAGCCCGGGCGAGGCGTCCAGATCCCCGGGGGACCCAGACCGCCCCTCCACCCGCGGGAGGTCCGGGAGGTCCGGACGGCCCAGCCCGCCCAGGGCCCGTTACCCACGAGGGCCGCCAGGCTGCCGGGCGGGAAGCAGGTGCTCCAGAGCTGCGCGGCGTCCGTCACGCTGCGGGGAGGGACTGTCAGCGGCCCCGCCCGCCGCCCGCCGCGCCCCGTCGCCCCGCGGGCCCCGCCACTCACTAGAGGCTGAAGCCGCCGGGGCCCTCGGCCCCGCCATCCTCCTCCTCGCAGTAGCACACGAAGCGCGGGGGCCCCGGGCCCGGCGGTAACGTGCAGAGCGGCGCCGGCAGCGACCGCCGCGCAGACATGCTCCCTCCCCCGCACAGGTCCCAGCCCGGCTGCGCCTGCGCGGGCGAGAGGCCGGGTGGGGGCGGGGCCTACTCTAGTGGGCGGGGCCTGGGCGGGCCCGTCAGACCTGAGGCCGCGCGGGGCAGGTGGAGCTTCGGACGCGGAGGGGCATTCTCTGGGCGGGGCTGAGTCACGAGGCGGCGATCAGGGGGCGGAGCTATCTCGGAGGTGGGGCTGTGGGCGGGGCTTAGCCACGGGGCGGAGACTAGGGGCGGGGTTACATTAGGGGCGAGACTCTGCCGCTGGGGGCGGAGCTTAGTGCGCGGGGCGTGGCTCCGGTGGCCTGTCTGCAGCAGCGCGGTGGCCCTCACTGCCCCGCGAGCCCGGGGTTCCCGCCTTCGCGTGCAGATCCCCGCCCCGGCCCGGCCTGTGCCTCTTCGCCCCTTGCTGGTCCCAGCGGCCTCTCCGTGGCCTCCACGCCCAGTCTCTCGCCTCCGGGAGGCATTTCTCACGTTGTCCTTAGATACAAACCACAAAGCTTCCAAAGCTGCACAACCCACAATACAGATGTGAATAAAGTACGTTCACCAGCGCCCAAGGCTTCCTGCACTCGCTCACCCCTCCTCCCGGCGCCACTGAGCCCGGGGTCCCCACCAGGACGCCCAGGGCCCCAGCCCACCGCCCCATCAGGGAGCCCTGCCCACCGTCCAGAGGAGGCCCCTGGATCCGATGCAAATGGCCACCACATGGAGAGCGGGCTGAGTCCTAATGGCCTGCAGCCCGGCACCCGCAAGGGGCCTGGGTCCCCTCCTCCTGTGTCAGGGGCCCCTCAGTTCCTGTCGGCTCACATCTGGCCTCACACTACCCAGGTCTAAGGCCCGGCCCAGGTGGGCGCGTGGGGCCACTCATGTGGAGTACCCCAACTTGAGGGCCAAGTCGCCGTTGGCCATGGGGGTCACAGAGACCACGGGCATCTTCCTGCTGTCCTTGGCATCCAGGAAGCCCGGGTCATCCGACATCACCCCAGCCGTGTACCAGATGCCCTGGGACTGTAGGGAGGGTCTCGGGAGAGACATAGGCAGCCCCCTGCCCGAGTGCACCCTGACCCGGTGTGAGGGCAGCCCGGACCGGTCCCCACCGAGGGCCTGAGGAATTGAGGGGCCTGCTGCCTTGGGCCCTGAATGGCTGGGGGCCGGGTCAGTCCAGCCTGACCACACCGTCTCTGATCCAGGCTCAGCTCCTACGGGGAGAGGGCGTCCCAGAGGAGGGACCCGCCTGGCTGGCATCCAAGTCGGCCTGGACGGGGATCTGGGCCTGGCCTGGGGACACCCCGCACAGGGCGCACAGGGAGCAGGGCCTTCGTGCCCAGGAGATGTCCTGGGGCACTGGCTGGCCCCCTGGCAGACCCACTGGGAGAGGTCGAGGTCAGGTTTTGGCCGCGAGGACCGGGCCCACTTCCTCCTGGGGGTGGCCGGATGCCGTGTGGCAGGGGCAGGTGCGGCCCTGGCAGGCCCTCGGGGTGTTGGCCCCCGTCTCCAGCTCAGGCACAGCCCCCCACTCCCCTCCTCCAAGGAGCCCTCTCAGAAGCTCACCCTCACCTCTGAGCCTCATAGCCCCCGTGCCGTGCAGGGCCCGCTGAGTCTGCCCGGCTGGGCCTGTGGGCAGGCTGGTGCTGCTGCACATGTGGGCAAGGAGGGCCCCGGACAGGGGCCTGAGCATGCGCCCAGCCAGGAATCTGGGTGAAGCAAGTGTGAGGGGCAGGCTGGGCGGGACCACACCCCTTCGGGGGGCCAGGGGCCTGGGGCCGGGCAGACAGGCAGGGCTGGGCTCCGAGGCCCATGGGGTGTATGGGGGGGCGCTGCGGGCACTTCCCTGGAGCTGTGCTGACCTCTGACCTACCCCCCCCGCCCCCAGGGTGCCCTGCAGAGCAGAGCGGGTGGGGGAGTCAGGATCCCAGGGAGCGGCCAGAGCAGGCCAGGGCAGCGACGGAGGACGACTCCAGGACAGACAGACAGGAGCCAGGCGGCTGAGTTGCTTCTAGATTTTATTGTCAGAGGCAGGATAAAGCCGAGGGGGCGGAGTGGTGGTCGGGGAGCCAGAACTGGGGACTCGGGGTCACGGAGAGGATTGGCAGGGCGGGCGGCCAGGTCCTGAGGGCTGGGTCACCTGCCTGAGAGCGGGAGGGAAGCTGGAGCAGCAGCCCCGCCCTGCCCCCCCCAGGGTCTGCAGCCTGCCCAGCGGCCAGCGGTCCAGGCAACAGGGGAGGGGAAGCCCCTAGGGTCTCCTGCAACCTCCCCACCAGATCCCGGCCGGTCCCAGCTCCTCCTGCCTCGCTGAACCCCAGGGGCCCCCCCTTGCACGGAGGGTGGGGTGGTGGGGGAGGCCAGCTCGCAGCCCACTCACCTACTGCTGCTCCTCCAGGCACTTATCTGCCAGGAAAGACGGAGGGAAGGTGGTGGTCAGTGCCTGGTGAGGGCCACTCCCCCACCGCAGCCCCGGGGAGCTGCTGACCCCCAAAACCGTGACTCCATCACTCCCACCCCTCCCCCAGCCCCTGCTGCAGACCGGCTGCCTGACCCCCAAGGCCATGGGCACTGGGCCTCGGGGAGCCCACGTCCGAGCCCCAATGGGCTGCTGCCCCGGGCGCCTGCAGGACCTGCCCCCCACCGGGCTGGAGACCCCTGAATCCTGGGGGCCGACCGGGACCTGGCCCACACGCCGGGTGCTTGGTGAATCTGGGGGCTGCAGGCCATGGTGGGGGGGAGGACAGTGGCCCCCCACTGTGTAGGCCACGTGGCTGCTCAGCGGGCGGTCTGGCCAGATGACCTCTGACCCTCGGCCTCGCGGAACCGCCTGCCTCTAATCTGACTGCACCCCCTCCCGGGGATTAGCGCCCTCACCCGTCTTCGGCAGGAAGACAATGTCCTCCTCTGTGAAGCCCTTGGCCCGGGCAAAGGTGGTGAATTTCTCCTTCACGGCCGCCCGCGGGGTCTGGGTGCGGCCTGGGCAGGACGGAAACGCCAGAGGTCTCAGCGCTGCCCCCCTCCGCGTGGGCGCACCCCTGGCCCCTCCCGGGGAGGCCTGAGGCCAGGCCGGGGTCCGGGGGCGGGGGCGGGGGGGGGCGGGGGGAGAACGCACTGTAGAGCGTGGCCATGTGGAAGCCGTGGTCTCCGGAGCCCACGGCGTAGAGCAGAGCGTACTCTCCGTAATCCGTCTCCTCCACCCACACGTCCTGCGAGCTGCCCCAATCTGGGGACAAGATGACCACAGTGGGTGACCCTGCCCGACCTCTGGCCTTGGGAGGGGGCGGGATGCTCCCCTCTGGCTGCCTTCCCTGCCCTCCCCCTGCCTCCTGCCTGCACAGCCTGGGAACTCTGCCAGGGGCGGGGGAGGGCCCCCACCCCGTGTTCCCCAACCAGGATCCTGGGGGGCAGCAAACACGCAGGCTCAGAAAACGAGGGGTCAGGGTGCAGCCTCCAGCCCTCTGCTGGTCGGAGGAGGAAGGAGACCGGTGGGGAAGCCATCCTCCCGGGAGAGGATGGGGTGCTGCGTGCCTGCCCGTCCAGCAGGGTGGGGGCAACGAGGTCTGGGGAGACCCCACCGGGCAGGGCGGGGCCCGGCAGGACTGGCTCCCGGGTGGGTCCCGGGTTCTCTCCCGAGTGGGGGGCAGGTCCAGGCCAGACACTGGGAGGGCCTGCTGGGCTGGGGGTCACCCAGAATCACCCACAGGGCCCCACTCACGGAGACTCGTGTAGCTGTAGCAGCCGGGGGGGCCCGCTGGCCGCAGCAGCAGGCTCCGGGTCTCACACCGGTCTTTCCTGTGGGCAGGTCACCTTCTGTCAGGGTCAAGTGTGGGGGTCCCCAGACGGCAGCCAGCCGCGGTGGGGCAGGCTGGGCCCTGTGGGGAGCTCTCAGCCCGACACCCTGACACCCCGTCCCCCCGCCCCCGTGTCGCACCTGAGGAAGGTGGTGGTGAGGTTCAGGACGCCGTCCCCGTCCCCGGGAGGAGCCGGGGCCACCACGGCCGAGCACATGGACAGGGCGGCCTTCTTCTCCCGGAACCAGCTCGTGTTGGAGGCGAGGCCCGCGGTGAACCAGCGCCCCAGGAACTGCGGGGAGCGGCCCCTGCCCAGTCAGCCGGGACCCTCTCAGGCCCATAGGGTGGGCACCCTGCCCCTCCATGTCCCGTGTCCAGTCCGCCCCACCCCAGGGCAGGCCTGGTCCAGCCTCCTCTGCCCAGCTCTACCCAGTGCAGCTCCTCCCTGGAGCGGGCAGCAGAGGGCGCTGGGCAGTTTCGGGGGGTGGCCACTGGGTGTCTGCGACACTGGACACTCCGAGGAAGGGGTGCAGGGCGGGCGGGAGGACCAGCACCACCGCATCCATGGGTGTCTGTGGCTGCCCCGTGGGCCACCCTGTGGGCCATCCTGAGCCCCGTCCCTGTCCGTGTCCCCACATCCGTCCTGGGCCCCGTCCCTGTCCGTGTCCCCACGTCCGTCCTGGGCCCCGTCCCTGTCCGTGTCCCCACGTCCGTCCTGGGCCCCGGGTGTGGGACCCGCGCTGGCTCCCCCGAGCGTCCTGAGCTCCGAGGGGGGACTATTTGGAGGGGTGGCTGGCGTGTCTGCGTGTCCGTGTGACGCTTGTGGACACGGGCGGGGGACACCCATCTCCTTCCGGGGGGGGGGCAGCCCTCTTCCCAGGGACACAGCCCGGGGCAGAGAGCACCCCCTTCCCCCCACAGAGCCCTGTCCGCCTTGGGGACCGGGCGGGGGAGCGCCTCACCTTGTCCTGTTCGAAGTTGGGCTGCACGGAGGCCTGGGCCTGGGCCGGGGTCTGCAGGACGCCCAGGGCCCCCAGCAGGACCAGCGCCAGCCACAGGGCGCGCGGGGCTGCCATTCTCCCGGGCTGAGCGGCGTCGGAGCCTGGTGCCAGCAGCATGGGCCGAGCGGGGGAGGCCAGCAAGACTGGCCAAAGCCCTGGGAGACCCCTATTTATGGGCCTGGCTTGGCCTCCGCCCAGGGCCAAGGACAGCCCACGAGGCGCGTGATGCCGGGCGAGCAGGATTCGGTGACCAGCCCAGCGGCCGCTCGCCCCCCGCCGGCTTCTTATGTAAGAGACTCTGATCCGGACGGGCCAGGCCCTGCCCTGTGGGGCTGGGTACGGGCAGAGGCCCCTCAGCGCCAGCCCCTTTTCCAGAGCCAGAACCGCCCCTGGAGCCCGGACGGGGGCAGGGGACCCCCATCCTGCCCCGGGGGCATCCGGCCACTGCCCGCCTGGGTGTGGGATGTGCTGGACATTGGGGTGGGGGCCCCCGCCACCCCGTGGAAGCAGAGCTGCCAGGTCCTGGCACTGCCTCCTCTCACAGCACAAGGCAGGGCGACGCTGGGGGTGGCCGTTCCCAGCCAGATGGCCTCTGAGGAGCCCGCGGGCGGCCCGGCGCAGGGGGAGGACGCAAGGGGCTGACCCGGGCGCACCCCCAAGGGCAGCCCAAGAGGCATGTGAGCTGGGCTCAGCGGCCCAGCAGAGATGAGGCGGCCATTTCCCTGAGCGGCACCTGCCTGGGGAGGGCTGGGGGAAGGCAGCCGTTCGCCTGCTGCTCTGGACCCTCGGGTGCGAGGAGCTGGCCTCGTCCTTGAGATGGTCCCCCAGGCCAGCCCCAGGCCAACCCCGCCTCTGCCAGAGGCTGGAGAACAGCCATGACGGGGGCGGGGGGGTCCCAGCCGCAGGCAGGTCATTCCGCGGGGCTGGCCCTGCAGGGCCCGCTGTCTCCATCCCTGGCGGCTGCTTGCTCACCGCACAGGGTCTGCTGGCCGTGGGGGGGCCCCCAGCAGCTTCACGTAAGAGTCCCAGGGACTAACTTCAACAGACACAGGCCCGGCCTTCGGGCACAGCGGCTCCGGAGACTGGCTGACCTTCGCCCGGAAGACCAGCTGGACAGGACCAGGCGGCACACCAGTTTGACCAGTTTTGAGGCCCTTGTCGGAGTGGGCCCTGCGGGTCTGCGCACAGAGCCCTTCCCACCCCTGCCCTGCATCTTGCTCTGCTCTCCTCCCCCTCCTCTGAAATCCGTGCCCGGCCCTGGCCGTGCGGTCAGCTGGTTGGGTGTTGTCCTAAGGTTGCCGGTTCGATTCGCTGTCAGGCGTGCAGGGGGTGGCCGTCGGTGTCATGCTCTCACATCCCTACTGCTCGCTCTCCTCCCTTCCCCTCTCTCTAAAAACCAATAAAAAGTCATTAAAAAAACAAAACCCCGTGCCGGGCGGGTTGTAAAGATGGTCTTTGGGGTGGAGCCCCCTTCTCCGCAGGCTGCCGGCTCTGGGATGAACGCCTTCCCTCCCACCAGCACCTGCCTCTCCTTGTTGGCATTCCAAGCAGCAGGGAGCCAGCCCTGGGCTCAGTATCCCAAGGGCAGGTCCACCTCTGTGGTCCCGAGGGCCCGGCCAGGCGGGGAGGGAGCCCGCCCGCAGGGGGCTAAGAGAGGGCGGACATCGCGGGGACCTGGAGCTGGGTGCTCCGGGAGCTGCCACCCACCCGTGGTGGCCTGGTGTTCCTGCGGCTCCGCCGGGCACCCAGTGTTTATGTCTGCTGGGGGAGGGGCATGGGGACAGATGGAGCGACAAGGGCGGGTCAGCCAGGGCCAGGCCCCGGGGACAGCTGCGCCTGGACATGGCCTGGTCCTGGGGGAGGGAGGCAAGATGCTTGCTGGGCCCCAGAGGAGGCCGGGCGAGAAGAGGAGTGAGGACAGTGGGGAGGGGGTGGGTTACCCCGCCCCCAGGCCTGGCTCCCCGAGCTGGGACCCCCAGAGCCTGGGCATCAGGCAGGTGTGGGGCCCCGATCTGGGTGGGTTCCTGGCTCGAGGAATGGGGTAGCAGGCAAGGAGCCGAGGCGGGGTGGGGTGGGGGTGGGGGCCTGTCCCGCTTGGGCCGGGCCGGACACAGAGGAGCGCTGCCAGGTGGTGACAGGTGGGTCTGCAGTGGTTCCTCTGCCACCAGATGGGGAAATGCTGGGGGGGGTCCCCCTGCTTCACGTGCCCCCTCCCCATCCCCAGAAATAAGCAGGTCGACCAGGGATGGGGCTCTGAGCATCTTTATCTGCAAAACCATCCCTGAAGGGTGAGGTGGCCAAGCTCAGACCACGCCCAGGTCATGCCCAGGTCACGCCAAGGCCACCCCCACTCTGTCCTGAACCCCAGCAGGCTCAGCCACCGCCATGAGCTGTGCACAGACCTGGTCATCCCCAGATGGCGCTGGGAGGGCCTCTTGGGTACCTGGACCCCCTGCCCACGCCGCCCTGGGGAGGGGCCAGGCCAGTGGAGGGGCACAGGGAGCTGGGGGTGCTGCATGGCCTCTGGGACCTGGAGACACACCGGCAGCAGCCCCCGGAACCCCGAGGTCTGGGAGGTGAGACCTGAGCCCCTGAGATGCAGGTGGAGGCAGATGTGTGTGGGGACCAGAGACAAGGCCCGCTGTGCCCCGGAGTGGGGTCTGCCTCTAGAGGAGCCCAGGCCCCCCCACCCCCCGCCCGTCCCCGTCAGCCCTGGGGCAGCGGGCAGCTCAGCCAGCCTCCATGAGGCAGCCCGGGACCGTGCTGAAGGACACAGTGGCTTCGGGGTCACTTGCTGCCCAGGGTCTCAGAGTCCTGGCCGTGGAGGGGGTGGAAAGTCCCAGCTCCCACTAAGCTGGGAACCTGAGAAATAAGAGAACTTCCTGCAGAACAAAAGCTTTCTTCCTGCCAGACATTCCTCCGTCCAGCGGGAGCTTCCGAAGACACACAAAGAGACTGTGTCCCCAGCAGAGGCGAGGGGGGCGGGCACCTGCGTGCAAATGCCTGTGTGTGCACGTGCATGAGTGTGCGCATGTGTGCACGTGTGTGCATGCCTGTGTGTGTATGCACGTGGGCGCGCATATGCATATATACGTGTGCATGCATGTGTGTGCGCGCGTGTGTGCACGCATATGCATATATACGTGTGCATGCCTGCATGCGTGCGTGTGCGTGCACGTGTGTGCATGCCTGTGTGTGTATGCACGTGGGCATGCATATGCATATATTCGTGTGCATGCCTGCGTGCATGTGTGTGCGTGTGTGTGCACGCACGAGCATGAACAGTGGAGACAATGTTCCCACGTGCCCCATCAGCCGGGAAACTGTAGCTCCCACCTCGGCTGGAGGCAGTGAGGTGAGGGGGTGGGTCCGAGGCAGGCACAGCGTCTCCTGACGCCCAGCGGAGGGGGTGGTGGCCTTGGGCCTGTGGAGATGCAATCAGGCCAAACTCCCCGTGGGGACAGGAATTTGATCGGCGCTGGGCGGGGCGGGCGGGCAGGGGGGACCGCCTGCCGGTGGCCGGACCGCGCTGGTGGTGTTTGCACAGGTGCCTGGACCTGCCCCCTCCGAGTGGACGGCTGCCCGGCCCCGCAGCGCTCCTGAGACATCCCAGCTGAGTGCGCATTTCAGAAATGGACACGACACGGGGCTTTTCTCAGAAAATCAAACCCGAAGGGATTCATCGCCAGCGGCGCTGCCCGAGAGAGAGGTGCCCGCGGGGTCGTGTGGGCGGGCCACGCAGGAGGGACCCCGATGTGGGCCAGGCCCGGGACCCGGTCCCGCTCGGCCCCGCGTGTCTCCTGGAGAATAGACTTGACCCAGAAGCCCAAGGCGTGACGCCCAAGGCGCTCGGAGGGGCGTGGGGTGCAAGAGCAGCAGACACCCCGTTATGGCCACACTGGGGCTCGGGATGGGCCCGCCTCCCGCCAACCGAGGAAAGAGCAGGAAACATGTCCGCGGAGAGACCGCACACCCACGTGCACAGCCGCGTGACCGACAGCCGCGTGACCGACAGCCGCACGCGGGAGCAGCCGGGTCCACGGACGGAAGGACGGACGGAGGAGAGACGGACAAACACGCGCCTCCCGCAGCCGGACACTGTGTAGCCACGGGGGGTCCTGCCACCGGCCACACCGGGAGGGCCTGGGGGACAGGCCGTGGGGTGCACCCGCCACAGGACCATCCGTGGGACGCACTCCGAGGAGGTCCCTGGAGGCGTCAGACCCACAGGGGCCGGGGGAGGCGGGGCCAGGGCGGGGAGGCGGGGCCGGGACGGGGAGGCGGGGCCAGGGCCAGGGGCGGGGCCGTGGCGGGGAGGCGGGGCCGTGGCGGGGAGGCGGGGCCGTGGCGGGGAGGCGGGGCCGGGGGGGGGGCCAGGGCGGGGGGGGGGGGCCGGGGCGGGGAGGCGGGGCCGTGGGGGGGGGGCGGGGCCGGGGGCGGGGCCGGGGCGGGGAGGCGGGGCCGGGGCAGGGCCGTGGCGGGGAGGCAGGGCCGTGGCGGGAGGCGGGGCCGTGGCGGGGAGGCGGGGCCGTGGCAGGGAGGCGGGGCCGTGGCGGGGAGGCGGGGCCGGGGCCGGGGGCGGGGCCAGGGCGGGGAGGCGGGGCCGTGGCGGGGAGGCGGGGCCGTGGCGGGGAGGCGGGGCCAGAACCGGATGGGAGGTCGGGAGGGTGTTTCCCGGAACAGAGTCGGGGTGGGAAGAGGGAAAGTTCTGGAGAGGCTGCCGCACACACCGTGTGAATGTGCCCTCAAACACGGTGAAACGGTTCAACCGGCCCGGCCGGTGGCTCAGGGCTGAGAGTCACCCTATGAACCGGGAGGTCACCGTTCGATTCCCCATCAGGCGCAGGCCCGGGTGAGGGCTCCATCCCCAGTGGGGGGGGGGCCCCCAGCAGGAGGCAGCCGATCCTTGATTTTTCTCTCATCATTGATGTTTCTCTCTCCCCCTCCCCCTCCCCTTCCCCTTTCTGAAATCAATAAAAAAAGTTAAAAAGGGTTAAAATAAGTAAGTTAACAAGCTAATAAGAGAAAATGATGTAATAAAGGAATTAATCCTAAAAGAGAGGCACAGGAGCAGCTGTCAGACAAGGCGAACCCCCAGATGCCACCGCACGCTCCCCCAACCCCCAGGGCTCCTGCCACCTGCTGCCACCTTCCCACCCGCGTGGGCGGGAGTGACACCATGTGACCTCTGACGGGGGCGGGGGGGGGGGGCGTCCTCCGAGAAGAGCTCCTCTGTGCCGGCGGCCACGCGGAGGAAATGGCCAGCGTCCCAGCCACAGGCTCGCGGGCTGTTTCCTGCTGAGTGAGCACTGGGCAGGGACAGCCTGGCACGGGGTCACTTGGTCGTTCCACAGGTTTTCCCATAGCGCTCCCAGTCTGAGGGGAGACAGCGGCTCAGGACCAGGAGGGCGGGGAGTGGCCGCTTCCCAGGGAGCAGGAGGGAGGAGCTGCTGATCCGGGAGGGGCTGCGGCGGGAGGAGGGCCCAGTGGGAGCAGGTGGCCCAGGAGGAGGGACTCAGGTGGGAGCAGGTGGCCCAGGAGGAGGGACTCAGGTGGGAGCAGGTGGCCCAGGAGGAGGGCCCAGTGGGAGCAGGTGGCCCAGGAGGAGGGACTCAGGTGGGAGCAGGTGGCCCAGGAGGAGGGCCCAGTGGGAGCAGGTGGCCCAGGAGGAGGGACTCAGGTGGGAGCAGGTGGCCCAGGAGGAGGGACTCAGGTGGGAGCAGGTGGCCCAGGAGGAGGGACTCAGGTGGGAGCAGGTGGCCCAGGAGGAGGGACTCAGGTGGGAGCAGGTGGCCCAGGAGGAGGGACTCAGGTGGGAGCAGGTGGCCCAGGAGGAGGGACTCAGGTGGGAGCAGGTGGCCCAGGAGGAGGGACTCAGGTGGGAGCAGGTGGCCCAGGAGGAGGGACTCAGGTGGGAGCAGGTGGCCCAGGAGGAGGGACTCAGGTGGGAGCAGGTGGCCCAGGAGGAGGGACTCAGGTGGGAGCAGGTGGCCGGGAGGAGGGACTCAGGTGGGAGCGGGTGGCCCAGGAGGAGGGACTCAGGTGGGAGCGGGTGGCCCAGGAGGAGGGACTCAGGTGGGAGCAGGTGGCCCAGGAGGAGGGACTCAGGTGGGAGCAGGTGGCCCAGGAGGAGGGACTCAGGTGGGAGCAGGTGGCCCAGGAGGAGGGACTCAGGTGGGAGCAGGTGGCCCAGGAGGAGGGACTCAGGTGGGAGCGGGTGGCCCAGGAGGAGGGACTCAGGTGGGAGCGGGTGGCCCAGGAGGAGGGACTCAGGTGGGAGCAGGTGGCCCAGGAGGAGGGACTCAGGTGGGAGCAGGTGGCCCAGGAGGAGGGACTCAGGTGGGAGCAGGTGGCCGGGAGGAGGGACTCAGGTGGGAGCGGGTGGCCCAGGAGGAGGGACTCAGGTGGGAGCAGGTGGCCCAGGAGGAGGGACTCAGGTGGGAGCAGGTGGCCAGGAGGAGGGACTCAGGTGGGAGCGGGTGGCCCAGGAGGAGGGACTCAGGTGGGAGCAGGTGGCCGGGAGGAGGGCCCGGGTGGGAGGAGGGGCCCAGTGGGAGCAGGTGGCCGGGAGGAGGGCCCGGGTGGGAGCAGGTGGCCCAGGAGGAGGGACTCAGGTGGGAGCAGGTGGCCCAGGAGGAGGGGCCCAGTGGGAGCAGGTGGCCGGGAGGAGGGCCCGGGTGGGAGGAGGGCGCAGGCGCTACCTGGGATGTCTGGGAAGACGATGTTGGCCTCCGACAGGCCCCGGGCTCTGAGGAGGCAGAGGAATTTTTCCAGCGCCTCCGCCTGAAGCGCCCACGCTCTGACTGCAGCCCAAGACACAGCGTGGCCTTAGCCCTGGGGGTGGACACCCCCGCCCGCTGGTGTGGCCCCAGGCCCAGCACATGGCCACCCCCCAACCCCCACCCCAGCCCCACCAGCGGCGGGGAGGCTAGGGGACGGGAGGGGCTCACACAGCAGGTGGACCCTGAGGATGCTCCGGTGGACCGACCGCCTGCGGGAGCTCGTCAGGGCAAAGGTGCTGTAGTTCGTTGCGTGCACCCACACCTCCTCGGTGTCGGTCCCGAGCTCTGGGGGGCACAGCCCGGTCAGGGGGCCCCCGGCCAGCGCCCCCTGCCTTCCTCCCCACCCACCGTCTCACCCCTGCTCTTCTCCACTGAGAACACGCCAGGCTGGGCTGTGGGAATCAGCACATAGGACCAGGTGACGCAGCGCTGGCCCCTGGGGGGAGAAGGGCAGAGGAGGCAGGTTCCGGGGCCGCTGGCCGCCTTGGCCCCACGCGGGCCTCCCGGGAGGATGCAGCGCAGGGTGGGGGCGGTGAGCAGGGCCCGGCAGGCTGGGGCTCGGCTGCCCTCCCTGTGCCTTTCAGGCCACCTGCTTCCCCTGAGCAGCCAGGCGTGAGCTGTGCCTCCTGTCGGCGTGGCCCACCCACCCCCTCTGCAGCCTCTGCCCCGTCCATCCGCCGACCACGCCTGTGGGCCTGAAACGGGTGTGCAGTGAGGAGACAAAGAGCCCTCTCTGGGGGGGCCCTGGGAGAAGTCGGGGAGGCCGTGCGGCTGCCTGTGCTGGGCCAGTGCGTCTCCTGCACCCGCCAGGCCCGGTCTGCAGGGAGCTGCTGGCGGTGGGGATGGGAGGAGCGGCCAGTGCAGCAGGGCCCACGGTGGGAGGCGGCTGCCCAAGGGCTCCGGGTTCCCTGACCCCCTCATCCACCTGCAGCCGGAGCCCAGGGCCGTGGGGGGCCGTGCTCCCGGGTGGGTTGGGGCTGGAAGCCGAGGGCAGCCCCTCTTGGCCCCTAGGGACACCCGGCTCCACAGGACACGCCAGCCTCGCGTAGCCTCTTGCTTTACGTCGGAGGGACCCAAACAGAGGCCTTGGGGCCTCTCCTCCTCTGCGGCCCGGCAGCCAGGCAGGAAAGGCTGCGGCCCCCATAGGGGCTGCCCATCAGGGCCCCCTCTCCTCCACGGGGGGCACTTCATCTGGGCACAGCCCCTGGTCCAGGAGGCACACATGACTCAAGAAGACCCATCGGCCCTGGCTGGTCTGGCTCAGTGGATAGAGCGTCAGCCTGCAGACTGAAGGGTCCTGGGTTCGATTCCAGTCCAGGGCATGTGCCCGGGTTGCAGGCTTGATCTCCAGTAGGGGGCGTGCAGGAGGCAGCCGATCCATGATTCTCTCTCATCATTGATGTTTCTTTTCTTTTTTAAAAAATATTTTTATTGATTTCAGAGAGGAAGGGAGAGGGAGAGAGAGATGGAAACGTCCTCCTGGGGTTCAAGCCGTATCCCTGGCACATGCCCTTGGCCGGATCGAACTCAGGACTCCTCAGTCTGCAGGCCGACGACGCTCTATCCACTGAGCCAGACCAGCCAGGGCATCTCTCTCCCTCTCCCTTTGTCTTTGAAATCAATAAAAACTTATTTAAAAAAAAAAACACAAAAAAGACCAAGCGGAGCTCATGGCCTCGCTGGCCTGGAGGCGCCCTCTCCTGGGACTGGGACCCTGAGGGTGGCGGCTCAGGCCACCGTCTTGTCCTGGGAGGTGAGAACCTGCCTGCACAGGGGTCAGGAGCAGGCAGAGCTGAGAGGAGGGGGGCGATCTGGAGAGGGGATCTGGGCTGCTGGATCCAGCCAAGCCTGAAGCCCGTAAGCCCTCGGGCTGAGTCTGTGTTCTGGCGAATGCCCCCCTCTTCGGGGTCCCCCCCAGGGCTGGGTGTCTCAGCATTAGGAGGCCTCGGGGGGCCTGAGCTGCAGGGCCGTTGGCTTCCGGGCACAGGCCGGGACCCTCACTCACCGGATCATGGCGTAGGTCACCTCAAGCTGCTGCGTTTTATTTTTCTCGAACGTCGCGGTGAAAGGGCTCAGCAGGGACCTGTCCGCCCGGCTGTGGGTGTTGCCCGCCAGCCCCAGCACGAACCACTCCCCCTGAAACTACAGGCAGCTGGGCTGGCAAAGCCCGGAGGCCGAGCCCCCCTGCAGGCCGGGCCCCCCGTGGGCTGTACCGCGGAGGCTGGGAGCTGGGGGCCCCTGGGGCCGGCAAGGGGGGGACCCTGGCCAGCCGCGGCCCCTCTGAGGGACTGGGGTGGTCTCTTCGCGGGGACCGTCCAGGCTGGAGCACTGGGTGCGGACCCCGGAGCGCTGGCCTCCGGTGGAGCTCAGGGGTCTCCGCAGGGAAGGGGGGGGTCTGAGAGCCGGTCCCCATTTGTGTAGGGCTGGGTGAACTGGACCCCCAGGCCTTGCCCATGCCAGCAGGGCCTGCCTCTCCCTGCATCCTGCCCGCTGCCGCTCCCTGGAGCCCCTCCAACCTTGTCCACCTCGAAGCCCTGCATGATCTGGATGGTGGTCGGCCAGGACTTAGGCGGCGGGGTCGTGGCCTCCAGCAGCGCGAGCAGCACCCACAGGGCACACAGAGGTCCCATCTGGCCGCTGAGAGAAGTGGCCACGGGTGCTGCGGACTCAACGCCCCTCCTCTGGGCCCTGCCCCGCAGCCCCCCTGGGTGTGCAGCTCCACCCCCAGGCCTGGCCGCAGGGGAGTGGGTGCAGGGCCTGGGGGGGCTGAGGCGGGCCCTCCTCAGATCTGCCCACTAAAGACGGGGGGCACCTGGGTCTTGCTCGGGGAGGGAGGTGGCAGGAAATGGGGAGGTGCCTCCCAGGTCCCTGGTCCTGGCCTTCTCCTGAACACCGTCCCCCCATGTGTCCCCAGCTCCGACCCCCCTTCCGAGTGCCAGGCCTGTGCCAGGGTGGAGGACAGAACGCACCAGGCCAGGGACATGGCCCTTGAGTCCCAAGGCGTCAGAGCCACGGTGTTCTTGCTGCAGGGACACCGTGCAGTGCCCAGCCTGCCGCACCCACGCTGCCCGCACGCCCCAACCCGAGGTGTGGGACAGGGTCAGGGCGTGGGCCTGCAGTCCCGCGGGTGCCGGCCGGGGGGGGGACGACCCCCAGGGACTCTCAGCTCAGGGAGGGGGGCCAGCTGGGCCCAGTGGGGGGAGGGCGCCCACACACTGTCCTGGGCAGGAGGCCAGTGGGGGGTACAGGTGGCTCTGAGCCTGCAGGCCCCCCCCGCCCCCAGCCCCCGCCGAAGGAAGGAGCCGCGGGCAGCGGGCCTGTGGGTGCTGGACTCCACACCAGCTGGGAAGACTGTGTCCCTGACCTGTGAACCCGTCCTAGGCCACCTGCTCCCCCACGGGGTCCCGCTGTCCTGGGCCGCCTCCTCCCTTCGCTCACACTCAGCCTTGGGCAGCCTGTTCGAGCAGGAGCCCCAGCCAGACGCTCAGAGAGCCCAGCCCCCCAGGACCCTCAGGTCATCCGCAGGCCCTGGGACTGGAGGGCCGAGCCCGCGGGCGATGCCCCCTGCCTGGCACTCGCTGTGCCCGCTGGTCAGCAGTGTCTTCCAGGAGACGGATCCATGGAGAGAAGTTCCCAGTCACGTGACTGTTTCCCCTGACGTTTCAGAGGAACCTCACTCTCCCCCCCACCCCCCCAAGGCCTGGCGTCTCCCCCCCACACACCCCTGCACCGCCAGCCCCTCAGTCTCCCAGGGAGGGCGGCCCCGTCCACAGGCGCCCTGGTGAGAGATGGGGGCGCAGTCGGCAGCGTGTCAGAACGGGGACAGCGGGCCCTGCACAGGGACCCCGTCTCCTGGCCGCTCAGCACAAAGGGGCCTCGGGTTCCGGAGAACGGAGCTCCAGGCCCAGTGCCCTCAGGCAGTGCCCTCGCTGAGTAAGACAGTAAATGTGTTTCCGAAACAGTGATTCGCTCGGAGCTACTGCTGTTTCGCCTCCGCATCCGAACATGTGATCAGAGCTCGGGAAGCAGTTTTAAAAGATATGTTTTTATTGATTTCAGAGAGGACGGGAGAGGGAGAGGGGGAGGGGGAGGGGGAGGGGGAGGGGGAGGGGGAGAGGGAGAGGGAGAGGGAGACATTGTGATGAGAGAGCATCCCGGATCGGCCGCCTCCTGCACGCCCCGCACTGGGATCGAGCCCACAGCCCGGGCCTGTGCCCTGACCTCCTGGGTCATAGGTCCACGCTGAGCCACGCAGCCGGGCAACTGTGGGTCTTCTCTTCCACGTTTTCTGTCGGGACCTCGTGAGGGACCAGCAGGCGGGAAGCACTGTGCTCAGGGCACCAGGCCCTCCCCCAGGGGCCCTGCCTCGGGGCCTCTCCCTTCGCTGAGTGTGGAGTGTGGGTCCCTCCTGGCAGCCGCGGGGACAGGACACCTTGGCCGTCTCAGCCCCTCCCCCGTCTTTCTCTCCCCGCATTCCGGAAAGTTCCTCCCTATGGGCAGAGCACGCCTTGCTTCCAAGTCTCTGGCTGGTGACCCTGCCAGACCCTGGGTATCTGCTCCTGGGCAGGGGGCCTGCCTGGCTGTGTGGGGGCCCCTCCCCTGTGTTCCCAGAGCCCCTGTGCTCACCAGTCCTGGCACAGGAGGCGGCTGGCCTGCTTCCTCCACCTGGAGTACAGACCCCCCACCTCTGTCCCGAGTCCGGCCAGGCCATGAGTGCAGCTGGCCCTCCGAGGCCGGTGCCAGCTCACCCAGACCTGGGCCCACAGCCACCGTCGCCTGGCCTCCCTGGGAGGGTCCCTGACCTACCTGGGGAGCGGTCACATGCCCACGCGATGGCCTGAGGTGACCTGGGGTGACCTGACCGCAGGGGCCCGGGACAGAGCCAGCACAGAAAGGCAGGACTCGGGCCAAGAAGGGTGGCGTTTAATGGGGGCAGTGCCCAGGGTCCTGGGGGTGAGGGGCAGCTTCCGAGGGTAGGTGGGTGCAGGTCTCAGTGGAGGGTCCTTGCGGCCTCTCATCCAGGGGCGGAGTGGCCTCACCTCTTGACCTCTGCACAGAGACGGCACTCAGCCAGCGAGACCTCGGCCCTCGCCCGCCCTCTGTGCACCGCCCAGCCGGGCCCGCCGCCCACTCACCGTCCAGGACATGGAACTGGTCAGCAGCCTCACAGAAACCTGGTGGCCAAGCAGGGGTCAGTGTGGCCAGGCAAGGCCCGCGGAGGGCGGGCAGCCACCTGGGGATGTGGGGGGCACTCACCATATTTGGGGAAGTACAAGATGTGGTCCTCCGTCATGTTGGCCCCCTGGACACTCTGCTCAAACTTACTCACGACCAAGTCGTCCACGGGGAGCGAGCGGGCTGTGGGACACAGGGCTCCTGGGGCACCCGCAGGTCGGGGGGGGCCGGGCGCTCTGGGGACAGGGTCTGTGTGCCCACCACCCGCCCAGCCCTGTCTGACCCCTGCCCCTCTTGTCCCCTTCCTGTCCCACACCTGGGCCTATCTGCAGGGGTGCGTCCCTGAACCCCCGATGGATTGGCAGGAGGTCAGTACGCCAGGAGGGAGGGAGGGAAGGAGCGGGGGGGCTGTGTGTCCATCGGGGCTGGTCCAGCTCCCCGGGGGAGCCAAGTGTGCACGGAGCCAGGGCGCCCGCGAGGACGCACCGTACAGCTTCACGGACAGCCGCTGCGCCCGCTCCAGGTACAGGATGGCGAAGCTCTGGTAGTCCGTCTCCCCGACGACCACGTGCACATCTCCCCTCGCGCCTCGAGCTGGGCAGAGACGGGCAAAGCCGGCCAGAGCCAGGCCAGTGAGGTCAGCCCCACGCCCGGCCCTGCATCCCCTCCTGCTGCCTGGCCTCACCTCGGAGCAGGAAGCGGCCCGGGACCTTCGTGTCTCTGTAGAGCTGCCGCACCTGCCAGCAGATGCCATCCCTGGGAGGGGCGGAGGCACAGCAGCTCAGGCACCCGCCCTGGGCAGCCCGTGCGGGACAGCAGGACAGGCCACGGGGGGGGGGGGGGTCGGGGCTGGGGTGGCCGTGGGGCCCCTGCAGAACTCACAGCTTCTGGAAGGTGTTGACAGCCATGGCTGCACCCTGGGGCGCCACCTTCACTGCGGTGGCCTCGGCACGGTGGCCCTGCTCCTGCAGGAAGCGACAGGAGGAGGCCACGGCCACGAGGAACCAAGTCCCTGCAAACTGGAGGCAGGGGTGTCAGGGCCTGAGGGGATGGGGCTGCCCGGCCTGACCCCCCACGAAGCTGGGCGAACTGCCGTCTCCCCACCGCCCCCAGCTCCACCTGCTGAGCGTCAAAGCCAGCCTTGGGCTGGATGGCGCTGATGGGGGACGGGCGCTGGGGGGGTCTCCGAGCCCCCAGACCCAGGAAGCCAGCAGCCAGGACCAGAGTCCAGAGGAGGGCAGTCCTGGGCGGCAGCATGGCGGAGGTGTCGGTGCCAGGTCTGAGCAACACGGAGGGCAGATGAACCGTCCTGGGTCGGAGTCCACTGTCCGGTGCGGCCCAGGAAGTCACGTCCGGTCCCCCAGCCCCAGCCTCCTGCGTCTGGCCTCACCCTGGACATCTGACCTCGACCCTGCACTTCCCCGCAGGCCCTGGCGCCAGGCCCTGGGTCCAGAGTCCGAGGTGACCCTGGCTGGTCCAGAGCCGCCACCCGCTTCCCGTGGCCAGTGCTCAGGCCTTTGCCCATTTATCTCCGTTAAACCGCCCGCAGCTCCTGGAGGTCGGCACTGGTCTTTCCTTTTTTTAATATATTTTTATTGATTTCAGAGAGGAAGGGGGAGGCTCCTGGAGCCAGCTGCTAGGAACCGACCACGGAGAGCGGCGGCGGGTCTGGAACCCCCACCCGTCGGGCCCAGCCCGGCCGGCGCCGCGCCTCCCGGCCGCCAGGGGCGCTCTTCTGGGCTCGCCGAGCGCGCAGGCGCACAGAGCGGGTGGGGCGCAGGCGCAGTGACGCAGCTGCGGGCGCCCATCGATGCCTCGGGGCTCGAGGCGCCGGCCTGGCGGCTGCACCGTAGAGACGCGGCAGGCGGAGCGGCGGCGGGCGGAAGCGGGTCCGCGGGCCGAGGCCGGGCGCCGGGGCGGGGGCAGCGCAGCCGGGCGGAGGCGGCCGCGGTGAGTGCGCCGGCCCCGGGGAACGACGTCGCCCGCCCCGGGGAGCGTCACCACCCGCCCCGACCCGGCTCCGGGGCCCGGGAGCGTCGACACCGGCCCCCGCCCCCGCCCTGACCCCGGCCCGCGCCCCGGCCAATGAATGAGCCGCGGCCCCGCCCCGCAGCCCCTCGCGGAGGTGGGAGGGGGCGCTGGGCGGTCCCGGCCCCGCCCCGGCCCCCGCCCCGGCCCCCGCCCCGCTCCCGTCCGAGGCCGCCTGGCCCGCGGGCTCCCGGGGCGGCAGGAGAGACCCCGGGCGGCTGGAGGGCCCGGCGGCGTCGGGGCGCTGGGACGGGCGGACCCCAAAAGCTCTCTGGGAGGAAGCCCCCGCCGACGGCTCCGCAGCCTCGGGCGGCCGCAAGGTCATGGTGGCCGGAGCGCGGGGCCTGCGTGTCTTGGCCTCGGAGCGGCCGCAGCCCTGGCACCCATGTCTCGCTGGGCCCAGGCGGGGGGAGGGCAGGGGGCCCCCAAAGGCCTGTCTCCTAGGCCTGGAGCCTTCCGGGTAGGGTGGCCCGGGGTCCCCAAGGCTCGCGCCGTGCTCCCTCGCGGGCTGCACCAGGCCCGGGCATCGGGGACTCGCTGGGCGCTGTCCAGGGCGGCCGGAGGCTGTCAGGCCCTTGGCCGCCCCCCCATCCCTGCGGTGGGTTCCCGCTGGGCAGCTGGGGGGGCGGAGGAGCGGCCCCAGGGATGTCTCTGCTCAGCCCAGGCCCCGCCCCTCTCCTGGGTGGGGGCTCCCCCGTCCCAAGTCCTCCGGGCGCTGAGGAGGTCCTGCGTGGGTTCCAGGGCCGCCTGGGCAGAATGTCACGATGGACGAGGGGGGCACACCCCTGCTCCCCGACTGCCTGGTCTACCAGATCTTCCTGAGCCTGGGCCCCGCGGACGTGCTGGCCGCCGGGCTGGTGTGCCGCCAGTGGCAGGCCGTGTCCCGAGACGAGTTCCTCTGGAGGGAGCAGTTCTACCGCTACTACCAGGTGGCCCGCGATGTGCCCCGACACCCAGGTCAGCACCGCGTACCCGTGGCCACCAGGACGGCTGGGTGGGGCCAGGCCCCCCACGGCTGCCGCCTACGTCTGGCACCTGCCGCCCAGGTCCTCACACGGGCCCCTGGGCCGGGCCTGGGAGTGCAGGCCTGGCAAGGCAGGGTGGTCAGGCTGCCCCAATGTTGGGGTGGTGACTAGCGAGCTCCAGGGGCAGGGCTGGCCCCACCACCAGGCCCCAGCAGTGACCCCCCCACACCCCCCCACACTCACAGCGGCCTCATCCTGGTACGAGGAGTTCCGGCGGCTCTATGACACGGTGCCCTGCGTGGAGGTGCAGACGCTCCGGGAGCACACGGACCAGGTCCTGCACCTCAGCTTCTCCCACTCGGGCTACCAGTTTGCGTCCTGCTCCAAAGACTGCACCGTGAAGGTGAGGGCCGCCCGGGACTGGGGCAGGCCCGGCCGTGGGTGCGAGTGCCAGGCGGCCTCATTCCCGTGGAGAGGGCAGGTCAGGCCCAGCCAGGCCCAGAGGCTGGACTGGAGAGGCCAGAGCTGCCAACAGGGAGGAGGGTCCCGCTGGAAGCCTGCTGCTCCAGACCTGAGCCTGGCACCCGCCCCAGGCTGGGCTGACGCCAGGAGCAGGAGCCCCCAGCGGTGGTTCCCGGGCACCTGCGTGGGCCGGACGGCCAGGGCTCGCAGCGTGTTCGTGCCTGACCCCCCGCGCCCCCACAGATCTGGAACAACGACCTGACCATCTCGCTGCTGCACAGTGCGGACATGCGGCCCTACAACTGGAGCTACACGCAGTTCTCCCAGTTCAACCAGGACGACTCGCTGCTGCTCGCCTCGGGGGTGTTCCTGGGGCCCCACAACTCCTCCTCCGGGGAGATTGCGGTCATCAGCCTAGGTGGGTGAGTGCGGGCCTGGGGCGACTGGCCCAGCCCCCTGCCCCCAGCTTCTTCCCACTGCCCACTGCCCACCGCCCTCCCGTAGCCCCGCCTCCTGCCCAGCCCCCACTCCTCCCCAGACACCTTCGTGCTGCTGTCCCGAGTGCGCAACAAGCCCTACGACGTGTTCGGCTGCTGGCTCACCGAGACCAGCCTCATCTCCGGCAACCTGCACCGCATCGGGGACGTCACCTCCTGCTCCGTGCTCTGGCTCAACAACGCCTTCCAGGTGAGGGGCGGCCCCAGGTGAGGGGGCGGCCCTGAGGTTGGCGGGCGGCCCCAGGTGGCAGTGCCACTCCCCAACTGCCGGTCACCTGCCGCCTGCGCCCCCTCACCCCCAGGATGTCGAGTCTGAGAACGTCAACGTGGTGAAGCGGCTCTTTAAGATTCAGAACCTCAACGCCAGCACCATCCGCACGGTGATGGTGGCCGACTGCGGCCGCTTTGACAGCCCTGACCTCCTGCTGGACAGCAGCGTGCCCCCGGGCCGCGTCTTCGACCTGAGCAGTGATGGCGTCGATGAGGAGGAGGAGGCAGCGGGCCCGGCCCCGCGGCGCACGGAGGAGGGCTGGCGGCGCTTCCTGGGCGGGCTGCTGGACGCCCGGGCTCAGCCGCCGCTGGCGGAGCGCATGCTGGAGACCAAGGTGGCGGAGCTGCTGGCCCAGGGCCGCACCAAGCCCCCCGAGGGCCACGCGGCCTGCGCCCAGCACAAGCTCCTCATCTTCACCACCGGCTGCCTCACCTACTCCCCGCACCAGATCGGCATCAAGCATATCCTGCCGCACCAGATGACCACGGCGGGGCCAGTGCTGGGCGAGGGGCGGGGCTCCGACGCCTTCTTCGATGCCCTGGACCACGTGATCGACGTGCACGGGCACATCGTTGGCATGGGCCTGTCCCCCGACCACAGGTGCGCAGGGTGCGGGGCAGAGGGGCGGGGGTCTCGGGTGTGCGCACGCCGGCGAGCAGGGTGCCCTTCCCAGGTACTTGTACGTGAACAGCCGCGCCTGGCCCAGCGGCTCTGTGGTGGCCGACCCCATGCAGCCGCCGCCCATCGCCGAGGAGATCGACCTGCTGGTGTTCGACCTCAAGACCATGCGGGAGGTGAAGCGGGCCCTGCGCGCCCACCGTGCCTACACGCCCAACGACGAGTGCTTCTTCATCTTCCTGGACGTGAGCCGGGACTTCGTGGCCAGGTAGGGGCGCCGGCGGGCGGCGGGGCGGCGGGCGGCGGGGCCGCGGGCCGGGGCTCACCCGCTCACCGTCTCGCAGTGGGGCTGAGGACCGGCACGGCTACGTCTGGGACCGCCACTACAACATCTGCCTGGCCAAGCTGCGGCACCAGGACGTCGTCAACTCCGTGGTGTTCAGCCCCCAGGAGCAGGAGCTCCTGCTGACAGCCAGCGACGACGCCACCATCAAGGCCTGGCGCTCGCCCCGCACCGTGCGCATCCTCCAGGCCCCCCGCCCGCACCCCTTCTTCTCCTGGTTCGCCAGCCAGAGGCGCTGAGGGGCGCGCCCAGGAGCACGGTGTCCTCCGCTGCAGGACCCACGGAGGCTGCGGAGGAGGCTGCTGCCCAGAGGGCGTGGGGGCAGAAGAGCCCGCAGCAGCGATGCCTGAGGAAGGAGGTCCGCGGGGCTGCAGGAGTGGACGCTGGACCCCACTACGCTTGTGCACACAGCACCTCCCACGGCCGTGACACTTAGCTCTCGGGCACCCGGCGGCTTCCTGGCTGCTTGGGGTGCACAGGACACTGGGAGCCCCACCCTTCACCCACCCCTCTCCCTAGGCCTGGGCCTTGGGACGTCAGCACGACCCTCCCCCTCAGCTGGCCCTCAGGGGCCCTGGGGGGTGGTCAGGCCCAACCTGGCCAAGGGATCCCCAGGGTCCCCTTTGGTGGGCGATGCGGGCCGGCGACAGGCTGGCCCGGTGGACTGCATGTCACTAGTCACCAGTTCAGGACCCGAATAAACAGTTGGCAGCAGCACACTGCGTCGTTTCTGCTAACACAGACGCAAACCCCCAGCGAGACGCTGACGCACGGCGCCTGCGGAATGGAGAGCGGAGCTGCTGGCTGCGGGAAGGTACGCTTGCCCGTGCACCGGTGCGGGGGAAGCGTTCACAGGTCTGGCCAGGATAAGAGCTCGGCAGGCCGGCTGGAAGGGAGCTTGCTCAGCTGAGGAAAGGCTGGCCCAGAAAACCCGCAGATAAGATCGCACTCGGGGTGACAGGGACTGCCCCCCAGGACGGGAACAGGCAGTCACAGCCCCTACCTGTTCCCTCTCACCGTGGAGCAAGGCAAGAAAGAATGACAGGGTGCAGACACTGTCCCCTCTCACAGGTGACAATTGTTTAGGCATGACCCCCCCACACACACACCCCACCCCCGTCTACAGACAAATCCAAGGACCTCCTGGAACCAGAAAGTGGGTTCAGGAAGCTGACAGGATGTGCCTATAGCACAGCAATCAACCAGGTCTCCAAACAGAAATAGACCAAAACGAAACCAAAATTTAAAAATCAAGACCTTTTACAGGAGCTAAAAAGAAAGACAGGCTAGCGGAAACCTAGCCCAGCACGTGAGGGCGGCACGTGCCCTCTGCAGAGCGGTGGTGACGGGGCCCATAGGCCCACAGGCGGCACCGTCCTCCTTGGGGGCGACTCGAACAGGGGCCTGCTTTCCCCAAACGGGTCTACAGGCCAACAGCCCAGCCAAGGCCCCCTGGGCTTGAATGGCTGCGGACAAGGTGCTTCTAAGATGCACACGGGTCTGCCGAGGAACCAACGCAGCTGATTCCGAGAAACAAGGAGGTTGGAGGAGCCCCGCACGGAGGTCTGATCACGGGACAGCGGTGCTGGTTGCGTCCATGGGACACGCTGCACAAACGCGGCAGGTGAGCCCTTCCCAGAGGGAGAGTCCGGAGAGGGGAGGTCGCAGTGACGTGTGTGGCCACTCGGTGGGCGTCATCCAGTGAGTGCTGCCGGGACAACGGGCATCGCTGGCAGAAAAAATGAGCCCAGACCAACCTTACCCCGTGAGGACCACACGCTCCAGAGAGGCCGCAGCACACCTGCACCCTGGGGCCGGCTCCGGTGCCCAGACACCGCCTGTTAGAAAAGTGGGCTCACGACTTCAGTGAACGTGACTTCTGCTCTGAAAACACTTCAGGACGGAAGGAAACCAGACGAGAAGTAGTTACAAGTCACAACCCAGCACTTGTGCCCGGACTGCGTAACGGCAGCAGGAAGCCCAGCTCGACTATAAATGGGCACGAGAATCGGACACGTCACCAACGGAGACAGTCACCGTTATTAGACATTAGGGACGTGCACATTAAAGCCAGATGGACACCATGCCTGTTACACATGCACGCGCGCGCACACATGCACACACACACGCACACGCACACACACGCAGTGCCCGCGGGGACCAGCAGGCACAGGAGCTGCCACTGCACGGGCGGGAACATGGGGTGCAGGCGGCCTCGGCCCCCGGGCTGCACCACCCAGCAGCACAGGCCAGGCTCCCAGTCCTCCCCTGGGTTTGGTGGCGGAGGCTGAGGTGGTGCTGGCAGGCGGGGCGCCCTCCAGGTCTCTCAGAGTGGCCTCGGTTGGGGGGGGGGTCCCTCTCAGAAGGGCACTGATCCCATCATGGGCCCCACCCTCACGACCTAGGCACCTCCCAGCACCTGTACCCGGGGGTCAGAGCGTCAGGGTGACTGTGTGTGTGTGGGGACACGCAGACTCCAGCAGTGGCTCTGGAACAGTTTCAGTTTATGAATTTAAACTCGCGTGTGGCCTGGCAGCACCACACCCGAGAGGAAGGGACAGTTATCAGGGCGAGTCAGGCCCGGTGTGCAGAGCAGTTCCACCCAGAGCCGGCCCCTGGCCTGGGCAGAGCTTGGATGCACTGGGCCTGGGAGCGTGGAGACAGACCCTTCCAGCCTCTGCCACCTCGGGACCTGCGGGACCATCCCTGTAGGTCACAGGCCGTGGCCGTGGCTCCCAGGACTGGGACCTCCTGCTGCTGTTCCCCTCTGGCCTCCCTTGACCCTTCTACTCTCACGGGCTGTTCTGAGCCGCCCGCGGGTTCACCAGCCAGAGGCGCTGCCCGTGGACTTGGCCGTCCCGGACATTAGAGGCAGCAGCGCACAGCGCGGCCTGGGGCTGGCTCCTCGGAGCAGAGTCCCGAGGGTCCCGTGGCAGGAAACCCTCTCACTTGCCACAAACACACATGAACACACGCCAGATACAAACGCCAGCATCACGCCCAACGTCACAGACAGAACTGAAGCCAGCACGAGGGCATTTCGGCCAGGGCAGCAGGTCGGGGCTTAGATGGCTGGTTAGCAGTACCGTCCAGAGGAAGGCTGTCCAGTGACCGAGTCTGAATGTCCATCGGCGCCACCACGTGGTGCCATGTGCCACCAGGGCCAGGGCCGCGCGTGCCAGGACGGCTTTCCAAGCCCCAGGTGCACAGGACCCACCACCTGCTGAGGAATGGCCGGACGGGGCGCTCTCCGAGGTCCGGGGAGAGCAGACACCTGCTCGTACTCAGTCCCCACCAAGGCCAGGCGTCCAGGGGCCCAGGGACCTCACGGTCCAGTCGGGAGGGTGGCTGGCAGTCAGCCCGCCCGCTGCATGGGTGCCAGCACCACACGCTCGAAAGCCCAGGAGGGAAGCAGCTCCCACCGACGGCCGCCTGAGCCTCACACCTGCACCGTTTGTGGGCAAACCACACGGAGATGTAAACAGCCGCTGGCGAGGGCCAGGCCGGAGCTGCGGGGGGGGGGGCGCTCTGGGAAAGGCCACACAGGCCTCAACTGCTGCCACGTGTGGGCCTGGGAGGTGGACACGTGCTCACGGCCTTGGTCTCTGCTTCTCTGCCCTTTAACTTCTCGTGGGAGACAAGCGAGTGTCCAGAGCAGTCAGAGGGGGTTCAGGCCTGGAGAACAGGACACCCCTTGCCCTCACCCCACAGGCTGAGGCCTCCTGGGGTCAGTCCCCCAGAGAAGTCCTGGATCGGGGGGGAGGGCGCCCCAATGCTGCTGTCAGGTCCCCAGACACCAACAAAGCCACTGGCTGCTCCCAGCAGGGACCCTGCTCGCCCCACGCGGTGGGGTCAGCCCAGAATGGGGGAAGGTGTGGTCCTGCCCTCCTGGGCAGATCTGGAGGAGGAACCAGCCAACAAAGAACATTCCAGAAGAAGGAACCGCTGCCTTACCAGGCCCACAGGCATGAGCTGAGCATCAGGGAACCACAGAGCCGCTCAGGGTGGAGATGGGCCGGGGGGGCCAGGAAGGAGCCCCTGCGAGGCGGGAGCCAGTGGACACCACTCACCACAGGTTAACGATTTAATGACTCCCCAGCTTCACGGGCCAGCGACACGTCTCGGGGAGGCTGACCATGGCCTGCACGTGCCCCCGGCAGTGGGGGATGCTCTCAGGACGAGCCCCCGCCTGGCCAGGCTGGCAGAGCAGGTCCCCGCAGAGCCGCGCCGGCCCCAAGCTGTCCTTGTCTCCAGGATCCACGGGTGGGACAGGCACTGGGCCCCTCACTGGGGCGACTCCCACATGGCCGCCTGCCCTCTGCCGCCTTGCCCGGAGCTCCTGCCACCGGGCCAGGGCCCCGAGCACCCACGGGCGGCCTGCAGGGCTCTCCAGGCGCCTGGCCCAGCAGGACCTGGGGCTGAGGGCCCCCCGGAGGCGCTCTCTCCTGGGGGTAGACGTGAGTGTGGCTGCCCACTGCCGTGAGGCTCGGGCCAGGTGCCCTGGCCCTGACCCCAGGGAGGTGCTAGAGCCCCGTCAGGTCCACGATGGCCTTGATGAAGATGGCGTCGTCACGCACGTAGGAGTTCTTGGCCTCCATCTTGGAGACAGGGCAGAAGAGGGGGCAGCCGCTCGCAATGTTCATGTCATTGACCGGCCTCTGGAAAGAGGACGAGGTCACGTCGGGTCTGAAGGCGTCGATCACGTGCTCCCGGTTGTTCTGGTCAAGCAGCATGAGGGTCACCTAGGAGGAGTCCCGAGGGGCAGCGTGAGGCCCCCCCACCCCCACCCCCCGTCAGCCCCTCCGGTGACTGCCCATTCTGACGTTTTCTGTCCTCGGACACCTGGGCCCCCGGGACTGAGCCGAGCGCCACGGACCTGCATCCACTCCTGCGTTTGCTAAGTGCGTCCAGCACAGCTGCACCCCCAGCCACGCCAAGGACCAGCCCTCCCCGAGAGGCACTGTGCCCTCTGCTCCGCCCCCCACCAGTTCTGTGCTGGCCTCGCCCCCAAGCCCCCCACCCCTTAGGCTCAGGCGCTCCCACCACAGGAAGGGTTCTTGGGTGGGCGGGCGGCATCTCACTGGGCAAGTGGCTGTGGAAGCCGGTGCTACCAGAGCCACAGCGACAGCACCACATGCACGCCCGAGGCCAGGAGCCCAAGAGCCAGTCCCGACACCCTCACCCCGCAGGCCCGGGGCCCCGGCAGCCGCAGGGCAGTCTGCGTACCTTCTGGTTGAAGGGCCAGCGCAGGAGGGCGTCATGGGGGCCCTTCATCACCACGAAGAAGAGGGACAGGTGTGTGCCACGCCCCGTGCCGTCCCCATTGAGGTACACGCGCAGGCACATCTTGTAGCCGTACCTGCTGGTGTAGAAGGCTGCGGGGTGGGGGGGTGAGGAGGGGTGTGGAGGGGCAAGGCCCACCGCCGCCCTGGGGACAGAGGACAGACAGGGGCTGAGGGCCCCCCGGAGGCGCTCTCGCCTCCCCACACACTGCGCTCCAGGGGCATGAGAGCAGCCAGCAGCGGGCATGGGGTGCCACAGGAGCAGGCCTGGCTGGGGAGTCCCGCCTGGCGCAGCTGCCACGCCTGGTGGCCACGCTGAGATGGCGTGAGTGGCTGCAGGGGGCCAGGAGCCCAGGTGGGGGCGGAGCTCCCACCACAAGAGGGCTGGTCACTGACGCCTGCTCTCAGGGCGGCACAGCGGCTCCTGGCCTCAGCGGGACGGGAGAGACTCGGGGGGGGGGTTGAGCGGGGAGGACGGGGACATGGGGACGCAAGTTCCAGTCGGCACCTGGTGAGAAGATGGCAGGGGTGCGGCCGGCCACAGCCTCCTGGCGCTTCCTGGTGAAGTCGGAGATCTTCCAGACGAACACGCCGTCGAAGGTGGACGCCTCCATCTCATGCACCTTCTGCTCCAGGTCGGCCATTGCCAGGTCCTTCAGGCCGATGCTCCTCTCCAGCTGCTGCACCTGGGGGCCGGGGAGCCCAGGCGGACGTGGGGATCATGGGCCTGTCCCCGCTCCCGGGGGGCCCACTCCCACCTCCCAGGAAGGTGCTATGAAGTCACCTCTCCCACCTCTCCCAGCTCCGTGCTCCTGAGGCTGCCCTGGGCCAGCCTCTCAGTCTGGTGCCCAGCCCCAAGAGGGAGGCTGTCCGGACAGAGTGGGGGCACGTCCACGGCCCCTCTGCCCTGCGTCGGTCAGCAGCGAACAGGTCAGGAAGGGGCTCTGCAGAGGCCGAGGCCACGCTGGAGATGGAGGCGCTGTCCTCACCGTCCCGGCCCCGGGCACACACCTTGTGACTCAGGGCTTTAATCCGGTCCTGGTCCAGCCGGTGCTGCCGGCCACAGGCCTCGGCGGTCATGGCCACCCGCTCCACCTCCCGGTTCAGCACGCAGACGATGTTCTCGAAGGTGGCCGTCTTCTTCTCCAGGGCCTCGCACCGCCGCAGCAGCTCTGCCGCCTGGGGCGCCTCCCAGCCGCCCGCCTCGCCGGGGCCCAGGGGCGGGCGCCTGGCCTCCAGCAGCACGTGCAGCAGCATGGTCAGGTGCTCGCGGAGCCGCTGCAGCTCGTGCTCCTGCTGCTGCTCGCCCTCCACCTGCGGAGACAGACCCGGAGCTGGCCGGCCGCCCCGCCCGCCGAGCACACAGGTTGGGTCTGCCCCGCCCGCCGAGCACACAGGTCAGGGCCGCCCCGCCGTTGGCCTATCGCGTTTCCCTCGTCCCCGTCGGGAGCCAGTCGCCAGCTCAGACTGAGTGGCAGGGAAGGGCGCTCCGCTAACAAAGCAGCCGTCACCAGGCTGTTCCATCCAGTGCAGCCCCTCCCGGCCTGCACGAGCCCTCAGCGCAGCTCCAGGAGGAACAGGGACCTGCAGGCGAGGCCCCCAGACAGGTTTCCAGGGCCGGCGGGCGGGACAGCAGCAGCCTGTCGCTGTGCGCGTGGGTCTGCGCCAGGCGAAGCCTGAGCAGGAGCCAGACCCAGGCGTGTCCTCTGACCGCTGAGGCCCGGCCTGGCAGGCCCTGTGCCAGGGAACCAGGTCTGAGCGGCACGACCAGCACCGAGGTGCACAGACAACAGGCGAGCAGACAGAGGAGGGGACAGAGCGGCTCTCCCTGTGCCGTCCTCAGAGGAACACCTGAGAAACACTGCCCGTCCTCACGGGCCCAGGCCCTCAGTTAGCTGGGGTGTGTGTGTGGGGGGGGGGGGCTCAGGGAAAGGAGGGTGAGGGGCCTGGGAACTGCACAGACGGGCAGTGTGCCAGGTGCAGGGGGGAGGCAGGCGGTCTGGGTGGAAGGTCAGTGTGCTGGAGGGTGGCCAGGCCAGTGACGACGGCAGAGACAAGGTCACGCAGGAAGAGCGTGCGGCCGCAGAGGTGGGGGGTGAGGGAGGGAGGCGGGGAGGCAGGTGGGGTCCGGGACCCGTTTGCGCCCAGGAAGAACGGAGGACCTTCACGCTCACTGGACGTGACGAGGGAGAGAAGAGTCCAGATGAGCTGGGCTGTGGGCAGCGGGGCTGGGCGAACCAAGGTGCTCCTTTGGGTGAGGAGCAGGCCTGGAGTGTGGCGGGGCCTGGGGTGCCCCTGGGTGTCAGGGCGGGGCCGCCAGCCGGTGGCGATCAGCAGAGCAGCCTGGGCCTGAGCCCGGGCACCTGAGGGCCAGGCGTGGAGCCAGGCCGCGGGGCAGGTGAAGTGAACAGAAGCCCACGGGGCGCTGGAAACCAGGCTCAGGAAGGTCCCACGTGTGGGAGATGGCGACGCCCAGGAGGCCTGCTCACCATCTCAGGGCAGCCGACGTCGTGGAACCGGCAGGGCAGTGGGCACTTGCCGCACGTCCTGAGGTGGCCCTGAAACTGCAAGGAGGGACATCAGACGCGGGCTCCGCGGCCGGGCCCAGCGCACGCGGGTCTCTGCCCCCCCCACCTCTTCACTCTCGTCTGCCCAAACCCAACAGCCCACTGCCAAAGCCAAGAGGCACACAGACACGCACACCCACACGCACACCCACCCACACACACACCCAGGCGCACACCCACACAGGTGCACACTCTCACACCCACACAGGTGCACACTCACACACCCACACAGGTGCACACTCGCACACCCACACAGGTGCACACTCACACACCCACAGGTGCACACTCGCACACCCACACAGGTGCACACTCACACACCCACACAGGTGCACACTCACACACGCACACAGGGGCACACTCACACACGCACACACACGTGCACGCATGGTGGCCATCACCGAGACGGGTGCAGCCTGGGCCAGTCCTCAGGACGCCGTGGGACCCGCTCCTGCGCCACAGCCTGTGGGAGCAGGTGTCCGAGGTCGGGGGCGGGGGGGGGGGCACCGGACTCCGCAGGGTGGGGCTGGCGCAGGACAGAGCCCTGACTCAGGGAGGACAGACGGACGGACGGACGGACGCTCCCACGCAGAGCAGCCACGGGACACCTCAGGGGCCCCTCCGGCGCCACCCACAGGGGCCTGGGAGCAGCACACCCGACCGGAGTCACCATCAGCAGCAGGAGAAGCCACCGCGAGGCAGAGGGAACGGGCAGACACAGCGCAGCCCGACCTCAGGCTCCCAGACAGGAGACGGACCGAAACCCGCCGAGAAGGGACAGGGGCTGCGCGACCTCCGTCAAAGGTCAGAGAAACGCCCATGCCTGGAAGCCACAGTGCTCACCAGGCGCGGGGGGGCGGCGGCGGGGGGGGGTGTGCAAACCCCAACAGCCAGGCACGTTCTGGCCCGGCACCAGGCACGGCCCCCAGGCGGGCGTCTGAGGGGACACTCCATGGGTGCCCTCTGGCTTCTCACAGCCCCTCCTCCTGGTTCCCTGGAGCCATGTGATCACCTCACAGAACAGCTAAGGACCATGCGGGGCGGAGCCAGCTGACAGCCTCACACGCAAAGGAAACAAATGACGGAGTGGCGTGCTGACCGCACTGACCGCCCAGACCCGCCGACGCCCCAGCGCAGCGCCCTCGGTGCCGCCCTCCAGCCTCCCAGCCCGGCCCGCATGTCAGGACAACTTTCTGCAGCAGAAAGAGCGACAAATGCGGGAGGTAACAGCCAGACACTGACCAGGACGAACCCCTGGTGAGTTTTCTCTTAAAGCCCAGCCAGGTGCCTGCCGCCTGCCCGGAGCCTGAGCCGTGGGACGGGGGGCAGGGGGGGCCGGCCTCCCCGCCCCCTTGAGCCCAGGAAGGGCCGGGGCTGCGCAGGCCTGACTGTCTCCATCCCTGAACGCTGAACAGAAGAGCGGCCACAGGGGACCCCACAGGCATCGCTTCTCCCGGGCACCAGCTAACCCCAGAGCACGCAGCACGGGCCCTCGTGGCCGAAGCTCACGCCACCTTGCCCGTCTCACAGGGGCCGGGATGCAACTTACTTTCTCGCGTGGGACCTTCTGGCCGCAGCCGTCACATGTCACAGGGAACTTGGGGCAGACCTCGTGGTGCGCCTGAGGGAGAAGTGGGCGGGGCGTTAGGGGACGCTAGGCTGTCGGTGCCGGGCCAGGCCTGCGCCGTCACCCTGTGCTCGGCGTCTGTCCTCAGCTCCAGGGGCCTGCAGTGCCCCATGGCCCGACCGATGGCACGGACACTGTGGGCCTGCGGGCACCACGGGGTCTCAGCGCCATCAGCACCTCCTCTCATCGGGCGGCTCTGCCTTCACGCCCAGCACGCTCCCCACGAACACCCCCGCCCAGGCCCCATCGCGGGCACCGCGGGCCGGCACGCAGCACCTGCACGTCGGCCAAGCAGCAGGCAGCGTGGCAGTGCTGGCAGCTGAGGCTCCTCTCGGGGCACTCCTGCTCCACGTGGCGCTCCTTCTCGCCGAGGCGGACCAGGCCTTTGCACGCCGGGCACTCGGTCAGCAGGAACGGGCAGAGTCCTTCGTGGCAGCTCTGGCAACAGAGGGAGCAAAGCGTCCAGAGAGCGCACGCAGGGCCCTGGAAGCCAGGCCCACCCGGCCGGCCGATGCCACCCCAGCTGTGGCTCCCGCTCCAGTCGACCCCACAGTGCCCGCCCCCAAGGGCCACCGTCCAGGTGCCGAGAACTGACACCTTTGCTCCGGGTCAGAGGTCAGGACCAATTCCCACTGGTGGCACCCACTCACCCCACGCCGCCAAGAACGTCCCTCCCTGCCCCTGACCACAGGGCCCAGAGGCTCTGCTCCAAGTGATGTTCAGGGACCCCGGGAGCCCTGGCCAGGGAGAGGGGCGCACGGGCAGCGAGGGAGACACTAGAGGGGGCAGCCACGGCCGGCGACACAGGGACAAAGCCGGCTGGGTGCCAGGTGGCCAGGACAGAAGGCAAGCGAGTGACCAGAACCAATGGCTGTGAGAAGGGCCACGGGGGGGCAGAGCGAGGAGACACTGGGAGCCGAAGCCCCACCTCCCGGAGCTGACGGGCAGGAAGGCGCCAGGCGTGTCCGAGGGAGGCAGGTCCCAGGCTGGGACTCTACGGGTGACAGGTGAGGAGAGGCCGGGGGCGACCCAGGAGGAGCCAGAGCAGCGGGAGAAGGACAGGGAAGGAGAGGGTGGGGCTCAGACCTGGGGAGTCAGGAACGGAGGGGACCCAAGTGAGCCCCACCTCAGGCGGCTGCTCTGCTGCAAAGGAGCCACCAGGGGACAGACACGAGCTCCTGAGGGGGCGGGGGGGAGGGGGAGGCAGGGCTGGACGTGTGCCGGGAGCCAAGGGGGTCTGTCAAGGACCTGAAGCCTCTCTGGCCACAGGGAGGAGGGGCCCGGCCCCAGCAGAACTGCCCACCCCCGGCCAGCACTGGAGGCAGGGCCCCGCCCGGCCACACCCGGGGCCCCACCCGGCCACACCAAGCACGAGCGCTGGGAACTGAACCCGAGCGCTGGGAACTGAACCCGAGGAGCCTCAGCAAAGACCTCGCGCAGCACAACGGCCAGGGCACCTGTGCTCTCAGCAGGGAACTCCTGGGGCCCGGCCGGCGCGGCCAGTGAGCCAGGAGGCCACGGTTCCATTCCCAGGCGGGGCGCGGTGGGGGGCGTGCAGGAGGCGGCCCATCAGTGATTCTCTCTCATCATCGATGCTTCTCTCTTTCCCTCTCCCTGCCTCTCCAGAACGAATAAAAACATTAAAAATAGAAAGAGAAACAAACTCCTGGGGGGCGTGGGCAAAGCGCCCTGGAGAGGGCGGGCCCTGCATACGGGACAAGGCACCCAGGGCACCCTGGGCTGCACCTGCCACCGCCCCCGGGGGCGTGTCTGCAGCAGGGACCCCGCCCACGGTGGCACGGGCAATAGGCGCCATCAGCTCCCGCGGAGACCTCCAGAGCAGCACCGTCCCCAGCGTGTCCTCTCGGGGCCCCTCGCTCCAGAGCACCCAGCAGGCCGCACCCACACCTCGCTGAGCTCTCAGGAAATGCGAGACGTCCTCGCAGAGGGAAGTGTTTCAAGGCCACACAGGCTCCCCCCTTCCCACACGCTCATCTGATGGGCACGAGCATCTCACAGCGCCACCCCCCGTGCAGCAGCCTGAGGCCGCCGTGCCGGTCAGCAGGGCGACATCAAGGCCACGGCCAGCGAGAGTCCCAGGCAGCACCGCCTCCCACATGACCGGGCCCAGCACTCAGGGACTTTCCAGAGCTGGGGGCAGCCAGGGACTTCCCAGCACACGCCTGCGGCCGTGGCAGGAGCCCAGGACTGGCTGCCCTGCCAGAGCCCAAGACGCCGTCGCCCACACCAGGGGCCTGGAGGCGGCAGAAGCCCCAGAGGCCTCAGCGGTGGGGTTAGCCCGCCTGTCCCCAGGGATCCCCGGCCTCTCACGAGACAGCACGGCACCCGAGCTCCTGCCTTCTGGGAGAGACCCTGACCCCGAGGCCTGGAGGCCCGGCAGTGACAGCCGAGGGTCAGCGCAGCATCACCCGTCTGTGCAGAGGCACCAGTGGCCTCTGGGCAGCCGAACTCCGTCCACAGGCAGGCATCTCTCACTCCCAGAAGGCACAGGGGGTGAGCTCCTTTGGCAGAACACAGCGCAGCCCGAAGACCATGTCAACGGTCCACAGAGGACCGCACTGCCGCACGTGCCGGAGGCAGAGGGGAGAGCCCCCCAGGAACCAGGCTCCCCACGCAGCCCTGATGGCCGCCGCCCCGCCCCGTCCACACCGAGGTGGCTCAGTCCCAGCCTGTGGCCTGGGCGGCCCTGACAGGGGCTCACCTAACCATGGAGACCTGGGCTCCACACAAATAGCCCAGCCTCGCCAAAGGGGGCTGCCCGCCAAAGGCCTGTCCACTCTGACCACAACCCGCCCCAGCCCCTGGCGGCCACTGCACCTCCTGAGCCGGCCTCCTGCAGGCCTCACGCCTGGGGGCCCTCGAGGCTCTGCCTCTGTGTCCGCTCGTCTCGCTGAGCCAATGTCCTCCTGGCCCCAGTCAGGGCTCGTGTGGGAGGCAACCGATCAATGTATTTCTCTCTCGTCAATGTTTCTCTCTGTCTCCCCCGCCCTTCCATTCTCTCTAAAGAAATAAAGGACAGACACCCTCAGGTGAGGACGAACAACAACAACAGAGAGCAGTGACCAGGCACCCGGACGATCTGGGCACCGCTCGGCCTCCACGCCCATCACACTGAAGCCCCAACACGTGGGCACGAGACATAAGACACCTGGCCTGGCAGACAGGCCCGGGGGAGATGCACCTGTGACCCAGGACAAATGCGCAGGGGACTCTGCAGTTTCCAACATCAACACAACTCGGAGTAAGAAAGCTTTGGTCTGAAGACGCAACAGAGCAGTCCCACCACCGCGGGCTGGTTCCTGCACGTTTGGCACACGCTGCAGTGGCTTTCGGGCAGCACATGCCCCCCCGACACCCCGAGTGGGGGCTGCACCCATTCCACAGATCAGGAAACTGAGGCCACCCGCCGGGGCTCCATGGAAGGGTCTAGGTTCTGTGCGACTGGGTATCTAAGCGGGCACATTAGAAGTGCCAGCTGCCTCTTTCATAGATGTCTGACAGATCCACGCGGTAGCGTCACACAGGCCCACCTGGCACCACGGCATGTGGGCAGGCAGGCCTACCTCGTACTCTTTGAGGGTCCCCTTCCAGGTGCAGCCGTCGCTGGGGCAGATGGCTGGCAGGCTCTCCACCTCCCTGCGGGCAGCATTGTCGGGGAAAACCTGGGGAGACAGCGACCCTGTGTGAGCAGGCTGCAGCCAGCCCCCCGAACCCAGGACCTGCCCGCAGCCGGTCCAAGCAGGAGCCAAGCGGGCACCTCCAGCTGCTGAGGGGCATCCACTGCGGGTGCTACGAAAGGAAACGCAACGTGTTTTCTATTCGTTTGGGTGTTCGGCCTCAGGACCCCTTACCGAGCTGCTCTCCAAAACGGAAACGCCTTCTTCGTATATGCCCTCGTGCACACAGGCAGCGCAGTTCTGGGGCCCGGAGCTGGGGAGAGGGTGCTGCATGAGACCTGCTGCCCAGGACAGGCAGCAGCCCACGCCACTTAGCACGTCAGCACTGCCCCCGTCAGCGACAAGCACACTGCGGTGATGTTCAAACGTTCAGAACGGAGAGATCGCTCCTGTGACGGTCACCCACAAGGGGAACGAGGCGTGCCCACTCAGAGGCAGACCCCGGAGCAGGTGTGGCCCTCCCGCCCCGTCCCACAGCGCCCTGCCTCACGACTCTCCCTGCCGCGCAACTCGCCCGGCAGGCGCGACACACCCACCGCCAGCCAGCGCCGCACTGGAGATGTCTGTGCGCACGTCGGCCACAGGATGCCCGCAGAAACCACCCGCACTAACGCACGCTGACCTGCACCCCCCACAGTGCGCCTCCGCTCAGCCCCACCCAGCCCTGCAGGGTCTCAACTCCACCCTCATCTGCAGTGAACCTGTGCCCTCAACGAGGGTTACCTGGAGCACAGCCTGCCCGAGCCTCCCTGGCCGGCCAGCCCTGCAGCCACCGCCCCTGCCCCCTCGGCCCGCCCCTCCCCGCCCCGCCCCTACCTGAGGATGCTGCTCAGGCAGAAGGAGCAGTAGCGGTGGCCACACTGAGCCTGGAAGGGCCTGCGCAGGACGTTCTTACAGGCTGAGCACAGATACTTGTCCTCCAGCTTGGTCCCCAGGAGGGTCGTGGAGAAGCCGGGCTGCAGCACGTCTAGGGAGCCGGGAGGGGTCACGCTGGCTGCAGCCATGGACGTCGCGTCCCCCGAGAACACCAAGCCCTGAGGAAGAACAGAGGCGTCGAGGCAGTCGAGCGGCGCCCGGCTCCGCAGTCATCCTCCGGGAAGTGCCGGCCTGGTGGGCAGGACTCTAACTGGTCAAGCCGACTGGTGGCAGCATGACTCTGACAGGGTCCCATCTGCCACCACAAACTTGGAAACCAAGGCTTAGCAGGTGTGGCGACCTGCCCACGCCACATGGTTGGCATCCGCACGCCCACCACAGCGCCTCGGCCAGTGGGCTGTCCTCCCCTTCCCACCAACGCGAGTGCCGGCGGTGCCGGCCTCCTGGGGGTCCCACACTAACTCCGACGCTGCGTGGACAGCCTCTACAACAGGTCGCGCACCAGCCTGCAGTGCCCAGAGGTGGCCACACTGCCCAGCTGCCTCTCCCACGCCAGCCGGTGCTGCCACTCTGCCCCTGCCAGTTGCCACAGCCCCTCTCCTTCAGCAGGCTTTGGGCAGGGGCACTCCCGCATCAGAGATCTGAAGCCGCACCTGGAACTCACTGTCCGACACCCACAGCATCAAAAGCCAAAGAACCGGGAGCTGCTCCCCTTGGGAAGGGGCAAGTGCCCGGCGCCCGAACGGGAAGCACCGTCCCCCCAGGACCGCTCCACCCGGAGGCCACAGCCCTGCAGACTCCGCTCCCCCTCCGGCCGCGGCCCCAGGCGGGAGCCCCAGGCGTTAGGAAATGACGCCCCTTCCCAGCGGAGGGGCCTGCACGGAGCGGCCAAGGCCCCGTTCTGGGGCCGACGCCACAGGAAACAGCAACCGGTGGGGTGCCGTCGGCAAAACCACTTTGAGGCTCTGAGTCTGGACTGGGCACCTGAGGACTCACACCCCCGCACCCTGTGCCGAGGCCGCAGCTCACGGACACGCTAGTCTCTCGCTCACTCGACTGCAGGCCCCGCGCTGTCGCACACGGAGCTGCCTGGACCCTGGACGATCCACCCGTCCACCCACGACGAGGTGACCTCATCCGTCCCGCCCACGCGGCTCAGACCCGGAGGGCGCGGATCTAAACCCCAAGTACCGATGCGCCAGGAGCACCGGCCAGGGCGCCGTGGGGGTCCCGGGTGACCTGCCCCCCTCATGGGAACTAGGCCTCAGGGCACTCCTGCAGGACACACACGCTTCCCCAAAACACGCTCCAGACGCGAGCGCGCTCCTCCCACCCCAGCCTCGCCCTCTGCGAATGGGCATTTCTGCCGATAGATACAAAGCAGTGCTCACGGAGGAACTTGGGTTCCCTGGCGTCAGGGTCGGGCAATGCCGCCCTGTGGAGAAGGGCACGGGGACACAGCACTTTGGGGTGTTTGTTCCTCTTCCCAGGTCCTGGCACAGAGCTCCCCAAGCCCTGGGGCTGCCTGTGTGAGGGGCCAGAGGAGCATCTGTCAGTCATAGCCCTTCCACTGGCCGGCCCACACCCCGCGGGGAGCGGGCTGCAGATGCCCCGAATCCCCAACGGCCAAGGAAGTGACCAATCACACTCATGATGGGGCCCCCACAAGCCCCCAGGATGGGATCGGAGAGCTTGGGGGGGGCATGTCTCCCTGCGGGGAGCCCCCACCCCTGCCCCTGCACAGCAGCTCCCGTGTGGCCATCACTCAGCCTCTCCCAGCAGCTCTGGACGCGCGGTGGGTGTGTCAGAGGCTCCGGCTGGACACAGAGCAGAGAGTCACAGCGAGGGCCTTGGGAGCGGCAGCCTCGGGGCTGAGCGGGGTGAGGGGCTGGGGCGGGAGGACACTGGGAGGGGAGGGACTCACCAGCCGCCGGCCGCCGCCTCCACTGGGGAGCGAGGCTGCAGCTGGACATGTGCCCTGACCTCTGGGTGGAAGGTCGGGGCTCAACCACTGGGCCACACCGGCCAGGCCAGGACAAGGCTTTAAGAAAAGCGATTCTTAGAACCTGCTCGTTCGAAACTCAAGCCACAGTAACTTGTGCGGCGCGGGCGGTACACGGCAATAACGCCGTTTTCTTATAGAAAAGAAAACCTGGGGCGGCAGCTCGGGGCTGGCGGGGACCGCCCCGGACACGGTAATGACCAGGGCCCGGCGCGCTGGGCGGGGTCAGGGCGCCCACTCCCGGCTCTGCAGCAGCTGTCCTGCCGCCTCCCCGCGTCCATGACGACCCCCCAAGGCCCAGGTCCGGGCAGCTGCCTCCACTCCCGGCCGCCCCCGGGCCTCGCCACCCCTCGGCCGCTTTCATCAGCAACCCGCCAGGCTCCCCAGGCCTGAGAGAACCCCGAGGTCCGAGGGGGACCCCCAGGCCCAGGGTGGGCCTCCGCTCAGGCCGCGGGGCGGGGCTGCAGGCTGACCGAGAGGCTCCCGGGGACACCCCGCCAAGGGAGGCTGTGCGGTCCACAGGGGAGGCGCGCGCGGGGCCGGGGCCCCGGGACAGGCTGCGGGGGCAGCGGCGGGAGAAGGCGGCCCCGCAGGTGCGAGCGCGCAGCGCTGCGGGTTCGGCAGCTCCAGGTCCAAACCCCAACAGGTGGGAAGGCCCGTCTGCGGGCAGGAAGCGGCGGCCGGCGGCGGCCGGTGAGCCCCCCTTGGGTCGGGACGGAAGGGGCGAGACGCCACAGGCCGCCGCGACGCCGGGAAAGAGGGGAGCCGTGACCCCGCGTGGTGGACCCTGGGCCGTGACCCCGCGCCGTGGACCCCAGGCCGTGACCCCGAGCCGTGACCCCGCGCCGTGGACCCCCGGCCAGGCGCCCGCGGGCGTTCGCGAACTTTCCTGCGCCGGCCCCGCTCCGACTTTCAGTTTCCGGTTCGCCCGCCCCGAGAAATCCCCTCAGGCCCGCGGGCGGCGGCGAACCTGCCTCCCCGTCCTGCCTCCCGGCGCCGCGCCCCCGCCCAGACCGCGACCCCCGACGTCGATCCCCGCGGTTCGACTCACCAACGGTCGCCGCGCGCCCGGAACTGCACGCCCGCCCTGCTGCCGCCGCCGCCGCCGCCGATGCCGCGGACCCGCCCCGCCTCCGAGCTTGACGAACTGACATAAGAGCCTATCAGGAATGCGCAGGGAGCCGCAGCAGGCTCCGATTGGTCAGGTTCTCCCCCCGCCCTTCTTCGTGCCCGCTTTTCTGACGGACAGACACAAGAGCCTACCAGGAGCACGGAGGGAGCCGCAGCGGGCGTCGATTGGTTGGCGCTGCCGTGACGTTACTTCATTCATTCCCTCCGGGGTTGTTCTGCGCAGAGCCTGCCGGGCGCCCTCGCAGCTCTGTGTCCACGGAGCTCCGTGCGCCCCGGGAGGACGGGAGGGCGGCAGGACGGCAGGACAGGACGCCCGCAGCAAGGCCTTCGCTGCCCTCACCTCCCGAGAACCTGGCGGTGACCAGGAAGGGTCAGGCTCAGGCCGACGCCCGGCCCAGCGCAGGCCCTGCGTGAGTTATGTTTGTAAGAAAACACGAAAAGTCTCCGCTCCCTTAAAGGGTCTGAAGGCGACGAGGTCTCCTCTCGGGTAGGTTAGTGTTCTGGAACTAAATAGTGGTGATGGATGCCCGACCTTGCACGTGTACAAATAACACTGAAATGTATGGATTAATGGCGAATTTTATATGACTTTTACCACCAACAAAACCAAAAATGCACAAACTATGGCCTCCAGGCACACGGAAATGTGGAACACGCAATGGAAACATCTGGAAACAAGGCAGGGGTCTTGGCCAGAAAGA
The DNA here is from genome assembly GCA_036010255.1 of Myotis pilosus. Classification (NCBI taxonomy): domain Eukaryota; kingdom Metazoa; phylum Chordata; class Mammalia; order Chiroptera; family Vespertilionidae; genus Myotis; species Myotis pilosus. The sequence continues at coordinate 73,798,767 of JASKON010000013.1, forward strand.
AAGGAGCAGCGCCGGGAGCGCTGACCCGCGGCCAGCATGCTTCTCTCGTGCCAAGACCCAACGGAGGGTCTCCCACTGAGCGCGGGCAGGGCTCAGGACCTGGCAACCAGCGTCTCGTCTCGCACCAGCGTCCGGAGGGAACCGCATTCTTCATTTTGCGGAAAAGAACATGGAGACTCGGCGGTAAGACTCCTCTCCCCGGTCACGCAGCGCACCCAGCACCTCCCTCCAGGGGACTCATCCGGAGCAGCCGCGGAAGGACGCAACAACCGGAAGAGCGGGCAGGCGCCGAAGCTGCGTCATGTGACCAGCCCACGTGGCGTGGGAAGTGCTTGCATCACGCTGCGTCCGTCATGACTGGGTTTCCAAGTCGGAATTTCCCTGAGAGAGAGCAGCCCGGCCGCCCTGCCTCTGCTGCAGGTTCCGTGAACCCCAGGCCGAGCGGGCCACCAGCGGCCGTGGAAACCTCCCACGGACAGCTCGGGGCCAGGCGAGCTCTCAGGCGTAGGAAGGCTTCCCCTTTGGGAACCCTGCGCTGTGAACTCCCCGCAGGAAACGGTTCTTGTTGCAAAGAAGAGGTTCCGCGCACCGTCGGGAAACTGCCGCCTCTGCAGTGATCGCGGAGGGTCACGCCTCCAGAGCCGGGTCAGGCAGCAGGGCTGACGGGAGCCCCTGGTCCTGCCCACGTCCAGAGATTTCTCCTGAGCCAGGTCTCGGCTCCCGGGAAGGCAGCCAGCTGCCTCTGGGCGTCACGGAAACGATCGCGAAGGACTTGCCGGTGCTTCTGGCGTGAAAACGCTTTTGCTTATCGGAAACATTTCTGCTTTCGCAGGGTCTTCACGCACACGCACGCATATATGTATGTTTTCATTTGACTCTGATGACAGGCCTGCCAGGCGAGCGGAGTTGAGAACCGAGGGAGAGGGATCGTGGGTGGCAGGGCCCTGACCAGGAAGTGCCGCCCCACCCCCGCCTGCCAGCTCTGAAGGGGTGACACCCCCAACCTGGCAAGCTGGAAAGGGGTGACTCACTCTGGTCCTCGGGCAGCTCAGGGGATTCCCAGTCGGGTTCCTTCCTGCCAAAAAGAAAGTGAAACTCAGCCCACAGCCACAGCAGGGAGGGGCCCGGAGGCCCTGGGACAGCCCCGTGCAGCCCTGGGTCCTGGCCTCGGTGCCCCCCAGAGGAAGGCATGGCCTGGCTGCAGGTCAGGGTCAAGGCCGTGTGGACATGGCTGCTGGGGCCTCCCCTGCCCACGGTGAGCAGACCAAGGTGGGAGGGGGGCTGCCACTGCCACCTACTCTGCCTGGAGGCAAGCAGCCCACCCCCCTCCTGCCTCCTTTGTCTTCCTTTCTCACCTTGGCATCTGTGCCCTGGCAGGGATGGCTCCTAAGGTGCTCACCTCACATCCGTTACTCACGCAGGCCTTTGGAGGACAGACACCAGCTTGCACAGGAAACAGGAAGGGTGATCTGGGTCCCCACTCAGGACCTGGACATGGGACACCCTGCATGTGCCCCTCCGGCTGTCCCCAGAGCCTCCCAAGGCGGGGCCCCCTCGCCAAATACAACCCGCTTCTCTGCTCCCCCACCCCCACCCCATCTGCTCATTTTTCAGACATTTTAAGGTCAACCCCAGGCAGCAGCTTCTGAAAGAAGCCCGTTTCACTCTCAGCCGTCATCTGAGGGGCACGCTTCCAGGAGGGCCGGGCCGCCAGCTCTGCCCCAGAATTCCCCTGCACCCGGGCTAGCCAGCAGGGGCTCCCCCTCCCGCCTCCCCCCAAAGTGCACAGCCAGGCCACCCTCCCTGAGACGTCCCCTGAGGGAAGGAGAAGACACAGGGGGGGCCAAGCCACCCCACCAGCACCCGTGCTCCGGGACCAGGAGGTCGCCCAGAACTGCAGGGAGGGCGAGAGGCCCAGCTGGGAGGGTCTGCCCAGGCGGCCACTGGCTGGGAGCCCAGCAGGAGAGCGAGGGCGCACAGAGCTGGGAAGGACAGCTCCGTCCATCTGCACCCGCTGTGGACGGGGAAGGACACGCAGTAGCAGAAGTGGGGCCTGTTCCCCGTTCACCACCCCACGCTTCAGGGAACTACTGACGCCATCACCAGTTCAAACCCCGTCTGTGCAGCACAGAGGGCACTCGGGAGGCTCCGGAAAACGCCAAAGTGCCCAGAGGAAAGCAAAGATGCCCCACATGCCCTCGCCCACAGACAAGCGCGGCCAGGATTCCCAACCAGTGAACACGCACCTCCCCTCAGGCCACCTCAGAACACACATGCCATCCCACACCCGGAGCCAAAGGCCGGCAACCGCCTCCCACGCAGAACTGAAGCTGCCCAGGCTGTCCCCACCTCTGCTGCACCGGGCCTGGCCTTGGCACCGGCCCGCCCTCACCTGGACCAGCTCCCCCCCCCCCCCCGCCCTCACCTGGACCAGCTCCCCCCTCACCTGGACCAGCTCCACCCCCGCCCCGCCCTCACCTGGACCAGCTCCCCCCTCCCCCCGCCCTCACCTGGACCAGCTCCCCCCCCCGCCCCGCCCTCACCTGGACCAGCTCCCCCCCCCCCCCTCACCTGGACCAGCTCCCCCCCCCCTCACCTGGACCAGCTCCTCCCCACCAGGTTCCCCCCCCAGGTGCCTGGCAGGCCTTAGCGTCTGGGGAGAAAGATAGTCTTGCTCCAGCGGCCTGTTGTTGAGGGGGTCCCCCCACTCGCCCCAGGTGACTAGAATCGGCCTGTGTGCCTGGGTCCTTCCCGGATGTGGGTCCCTGAGGGCAGCGGCCTCTGGGGCCTCATTCTGGGCCGGTTCTCTTTGGATGGAGAACCAGCGGCCCGGCTCCTCCTCCCCGGCCCCGCGCGCGCCACCTGCCGGCTGAGGCTGGAACTGCCGGCGAGCCCCGGCGCGGGCACCCGCACCTGCTCGCTGCCCGCACCTCGCTCCGACCTCCTCGCTCCGAATCTGCAAACCTTGAGAGGCTCCGCTCACACTGGGCTCAGCAAGAGAGGTCACCTGGCCAACGTCGGCCTCCGCGGGCACTCCCTGGCCCACCACTGCCGCCCGCCGCAATGGTCCGCCCGACACTCCGCAGCCCAGCTGGGGCCTCTGACCCGTCCTGCCTCCTGCCCGCGGTCCTTGCTTCCGCAGGCCAGGCCCATACCTGACTCCTGACCAAAAGCCAGGGGGGGCGGTGGCTATCCTGGCAGACACCCACAGGGTCTGAGGGCACCTGGACCAGACTCCCCATCTCCAGGCCTGACCCCACCTGGGCAGACCCGACACCACACAGCCCATGCAACTTCTCATGCTGGGGTGTCAGCCATGTCCTGGGAGAGAGCCTGGCAGTGGGCTCACCTAGCTAAGTGTTGGTTACATTGGCTGAGAATATATTTTTAAATATATTTTATTGATTTTTTTACAGAGAGGAAGGGAGAGGGATAGAGAGTTAGAAACAACGATGAGAGAGAAACATTGATCAGCTGCCTCCTGCACACCTCCTACTGGGGATGTGTCCACAACCAAGGTACGTGCCCTTGACTGAAATCGAACCTGGGACCCTTCAGTCTGCAGGCTGACGCTCTGTCCACTGAGCCACACAGGCCAGGGCTGCTGAGAATATCTTAACCGCAGTCAGGTGAGGGCACTGCCTCTCCTGGGCAGACTCCTGTTACTCTCTCCTTGGCCCCCGGGACGCCGTGTGGAAATAAATAGGACCTCAAATGAAATTTGGGAGGGTCTGTCGGGGGAGTTCTTCCACCCTACCACTTGGCACCCAACTGATAGAGACACCTACATCTCCAACTGATGTTTTCTAAGTCCCTACCCCAGTGGGAGGAAGACTTTCTCCCCGCCTGGCAACAGCTCAGCCAATGAGAGGCTGTCACAACGCAGCGATGAAAAGCCACTGCAGTTTGAACTCCAAGTTTCCGCCAATGGGCTCCTTGTTGGCAACAGCCCCTCCCAACCACCCTCTTTCCTCTATAAATGCAGGCTCCTCTCCTTTGTTCTTGGGACCTGCTGGTTTGCCCTGGGCCAGTGGTCGGCAAACTGCGGCTCTTTGGCCCCTTGACTGTGGCTCTTCCTTAAGCTTTCGCAGTACCCTAATTAAGTCAATAACAATGTACCTACCTATATAGTTTAAGTTAAAAAATGTGGCTCTCAAAAGAAATTTCCATCGTCGTACTGTTGATATTTGGCTCTGTTGACTAATGAGTTTGCGGACCACAGCCCTAGACTAACGTCCTGAATTGTGGTTCTTTTGTTCTTTTTTTTTTTTAATTGATTTCAGAGAGGAAGGGAGAGGAGAGAGGGATAGAAACATCAATGATGAGAGAGAATGATGGATCAACTGCCTCCTGCCTGCTCCACTCTGGGGTTCCAGCCCACAACCCAGGCATGTGCCCTGACCGGGAATCAGACCTGGTTCATCATAGGTTGGGCGGGCTCTTTGCTGTCCTTGAATAAACCCATTTTTTTTCTAGCACAATAACTTTCACTCAGGGGAACTTGAGATCATTTTGTTGGAGCTTATGGGACATGTTTTTGCAGCTCACAGCCTTGCTGGCCTGCCCTGGGGTAGGTATGTCTATGATGGCTGTCAATTGCCCCCTCCCCTCCCCTCCCCGCACAGTGCCCAGCACTGGACGTGTTCGCGAGTGGAGAAGAAACAAGGTCTGTAGTAGGAACCAGAAGTGAGTCTGTCCAAATTCTTCCCATCATGCAACGTGCAAAATTGTGAGTGGACTCAGGTCTCCCCCACCCCTGGGCAGAAGGAAATCCGTCTCTGACGAAAGCAGCCCGTAATGCAGGATTATGATTTAATACTCCTTAGGTTGCTTTTCCTTTTGGGTGGGGTTGCCCTTATCAGAACGCCTGTATTTGTGCAGCAAACACCTACTGTAGGAATGCTATCGTGAGCACTTCGTGCAAAGCGCCGAGGATTACCCAAACCAGGGTCAACACTAACAGTCAGATACCGATTTGATCAGGCGCGTTAGAGAAATCGGAATCGCCCGTCGGTTCTTTCATAACACAATCTGCAAAGTCATGATGTGCGCATTCAGAGAGCACAGCCAAAAATGTAAACAAAAGCACCGGACGTGCATTTGTTAATCCATACAAATGTTATTTTTCTAAATTGTGTGATATCTGTGGCACTTGTCAGTTTTTTAAAATGTATAATTTGTCCTCTTACACAAAACTATTGTAAAATCGCCCTGGCCGGTGTGGCTCACTGGATGGAGCGTCGGCCCGTGGACGGAAGGGTCCCGGGTTCGATTCCAGTCAGGGCACATGCCTGGGGCTCGGTCCCCAGTGCGGGGCGTGCAGGAGGCAGCTGGTCAATGATTCCCTCTCATTGCTGTTTCTATCCCTTTCTCTGCCTCTCTGAAATCAATGAAAATAAAAAAAAGAGTCCTACCCCACGTTGTGTCTCCGCGTCACGTGAGCACGAGCCCAGGAACACGTCTGCCTGCAGCCTGGCCCAGCCCCACAGCTTGGCCCGTCTGTGGGCGCGCACCCGAACCCCTTCCCGAACCCCTTCCGGCACCGGGCCAGGCCGGGCTGGGCTGAGCCATGTCCATCCCCAAAGGTGCGACCCGGGAGCGGCCAGCCCCCCTCGTTGGCCCAGAGGCCGAGACCTCCCTCCGCTCATCACCCTCCTTCCCAGGCACCCGCGTCTCTCCCTGCGCACAGCCCCCCACCCTCTTCCTCCCGCGCCCCCTCCTCTCCAAGCTCCCGCTTCTCACGACCCCGGCCTGGCGCACAGCACCCGGATCCGCGTTCCTCCTCCCGCCCCCCTCGCCCCCTCCGCGCCCCCACCCCGCCCCCTCCGCGCCCCTCCCGCCCCCTCCCGCCCCCTCCGCGCCCCTCCCCGCCCCCTCCCGCCCCCTCTGCACCCCCTCCGCCCACTCTGCACCCCCTCCGCACCCCTCCCCGCCCCCTCCCGCCCCCTCTGCACCCCCTCCGCCCACTCTGCACCCCCTCCGCGCCCCTCCCCGCCCCCTCCCGCCCCCTCTGCACCCCCTCCGCCCACTCTGCACCCCCCCTCCGCGCCCCCTCCGCGCCCCCCTCGCGCTCACTCCGGCCCCCTCGCGCCATGACGTCACCACCCCCTCAGATGAGCCGGGCTCAGATTGGTCCCGAGCCGCCGGAAGTTCCCGCCCCCCGGGATTCCGGCCAATGGGAGGCGGGGGCGGGGCCGCGGACGGCGCCGGAAGCGGCCTAGCGAAGAGGCGACGTCGCCCGCTGGATCTCGAGCAGCTGCCGCCGAGCCGCCGTCAGGCCCGGAGCCGCCGCCATGGCCGAGAGCGACTGGGACACGGTGACGGTGCTGCGCAAGAAGGGCCCCACGGCCGCGCAGGCCAAGTCCAAGCAGGTGCGGCTCCGGCCCGAGCGGCCGGCGGACCGGGCGGCCGACGCGGGGCTGACGGGGGTCGGGGGCCGCGGTCAGGCGCTCGGGTGGGGAGGGGCCGGGGCCGGGCCGGGGAGATGGCCCGTCGGGGACGGTCCGGGCGGACCTGGTTCTCCGGGTGAGGACGGAGGCAGCGGCGGGGCTGGAGGACGGTCCGCGACAGCGGGTGGGGGCAGGGCGGGGGGACAAGTGGGGGGCGGGACGGGGGCGGGACGGGGGCGGACAAGGAGGTGGGGGGCGGGGAGGTGGGGGGAGGGGGCGGACAAGGAGGTGGGGGCGGGGAGGTGGGGGGAGGGGGGCGGACAAGGAGGTGGGGGGGAGGGGAGGGGGGGCAGGGACGGGGGGCGGGAGTGGAGGAGCGGAATGAGGCGGACGGCGGGTCGGGACGGGCGCGTGAGGCTGGGGTGTCGGGGCCAGCGGTCCGGGCCTGGGGTGGACGCCGGGCAAGGTCCGGAGGCCTTGGACTCGGGGTGTGGACGGGCCGGCGAGGATGCGGCGGAGGGAGGACCGGGGGCAGGGCCGGGCCGGGGGCGCCGGGGGCGAGGCGAGGGGGCGGGAGTGGAGCCCCCCAGTCCGCTCGGTCCGATGCTGCCCGTGTCCCCCGCCGGCACCGCGCCCGGGGTGGGAGGGGTGTGCGCGGCCCGGCGCCTGGGGGCTCGGCGCCGGTGACCGGCCTCCCGCCCCCCGACCCCCCGCCTCCGGGGCCGCCGCGCACAGGAGCCCCGGGGCCGCCGGAGGCAGCCTGTCCCCGCCCCGCCTGGCCAGCTGTCCCGGGCCGGGCCGGACTCGCTGGCCGCCCCGCTGGCCGCCAGTCACCAAACGCGGCTTTCCCCGAAGGAAACTATGGCCCAGGCGCCTGTGACCCGGCCCCCTGGCCGCAGCCCCTGCTCCGAGTGTGAGCCCCGGTTCCTCTGTTGGGGGCTCAGGTCCAGGGCTGCTCCCGCGGTGGTGCTGGGTGGGCGCCCGCGGCCGCGGACGGACAGCCTCCGGGGAGGAGCCTCGGCCGGGACTGGGGTGCAGGGACCGCCCGGGGTGGGCGGTGGGCGACAGCAGGTCTCGCTCGCCCTCATGGCTGCTGCTGCTCCCCTCCCTCTCTCTGAAGGTCAATAAAAAGCCAAACAAGCAAAGAGGCGGCGCCGACTTCAGCCCTCGAGAGCCTGGCGGGTGCCTGGCGGGTGCTGCCAGAGCCGGTGCTGTGGTGTTTGGCGTCGCCCCTGCAGGCGTTTCTCCCGTTGACAGAGAGGGACGGGGAGGGAAGAGACAGACACCGACTGGCCGCCTCCCTCGCTGGGGCCAGGGACCCAGCCGCCACCAAATTGTGTGCTCTAGACCGGAATCGAACCCACAACCCGTCAGCTCATGGGCCGACGCCGTAACTGAGCAAACCAGGCGGGTGAAAGCTAACATTTTAAAAATGGATGCTAGAGAGGGAGAGAGAGAGAAACATCAACTGGTTCCACCCACCGACGCCTTCATTGGCTGGCTCTGGTGTGTGCTCTGACGGGGGATCGAACCCACAGCCTTCGAGTATCAGGACAACCCTGTAACCGACTGAGCTGCCCGGCCAGGGCTCCAAAGTTAATTTTGACCAAAAAACATTCCCTGATTTTCTAGGCCATCTTGGCAGCCCAGAGACGAGGAGAAGACGTGGAGACTTCCAAGAAATGTAGGTACCGACGCGTCCGCTCTCGGCGAGGGTGTGGTGGCGGGCCATCTCTGCAGATGGGCACGGTGCCCCGGGGGCAGGATGCCCGCTGGCAGCCGAAGCCGCGGCGGGCTGGGGGCACCTGGAGTCTCACCCCAGCAGCTGTGGGGGGCACAGGCCAGGAGGCTGTGCCATCCACTCCCACCGCGGGGAGGAGGTTCTGGAATCTGCTCTGACGCCTGTGCGGTTGCCATGATGGGACGGCCTGGCTTCCCATGTCACCTGGGCGCCCGCAGTCGTGCCTGGTTCGTGCCCTGAAACGCCTTTCCCTCGTGTTGGTGCAGCACACACACCTCTCTCTCCCTCTCTCCCTCTCCCTCCCTCTCTCTCTCTCTCTCTCTCTCTCTCTCTCTCTCCCTCTCCCTCTCCCTCTCTCCCTCTCTCCCTCTCTCTCTCTCTCTCTCTCTCTCTCTCTCTCTCTCTCTCCTCCCACCGCTCAGGGGCTGCTGGCCAGAACAAGCAGCACTCGATCACCAAGAACACGGCCAAGCTGGACCGGGAGACGGAGGAGCTGCACCACGACCGGGTGACCCTGGAGGTGGGCAAGGTCATCCAGCAGGGCCGGCAGAGCAAGGGGCTGACGCAGAAGGACCTGGCAACCGTGAGTGGCGGCCCCTCTGGGCGGTGGTCGGGCGGTGGTCGGGCGGGGCTCTGCCGTCTGGGGACGCAGGAGGCTGCACTGGCCCCCGCCGGCCTCTGGGGGAGCTGCGTGAGGCCCCGGGGAACTCTCTCTCGCGGGTGACCCCGGGCTTCTGGGCGCTGCTCCGCCAAGGCTCTCAGCCCCTTGCTGTCGCAGAAGGTGGCGCCCGGCCCATCCACACGTGTCCTAGTTCAGCGTTTTCATAACAAGCTGACGTACAAAACACATTTTCTTTTTAGAAAATCAATGAAAAGCCACAGGTCATCGCGGACTACGAGAGCGGACGGGCCATTCCTAACAACCAGGTTCTGGGCAAAATCGAGAGAGCCATCGGTGAGCGTCCGCGGCTTGTGGTGACCAGGCGTCAGGGCTGCCCCTCGGGGGTGGGGGGTGTCAGGCTGGGGTGCAGGAAGCCCAGCTTTAGGAAAGCTCCCGAGTGAGCTGTGTGGTTTCCTCCCCGGCACATTTCCCCACCAGGCCCCGCCCCCCCCCCCCCCCCCCAATGCTGGGGTCCTCCTGGCTCCTGCCCTGCCCACACGCCCCCGGGTGTCAGCCTGAAGCGTAGGCACAGAGCCGTCCTGGGGAGAACAGGCGTCTGCTCTGGGTCGAGGGCCCAGGCCGTCGTGGGGCTGCCTCCTGGTCCCTCTCCCTACTGTGGGGAAGGGGTGAGTGTGCATGGCCAGTGGGTGCCCCCTCTGTCCTCTGAAGTGCGGGGGCGGGGTGACTGCGGGTCAGCGTGTCCGATGCTCCTTCAGGCCTCAAGCTCCGGGGGAAAGACATTGGGAAGCCGATCGAGAAGGGGCCCAGGGCAAAATGAGCACAAAGCCTCGAGGTCAGTGCGTTCCGGCTGATCGTGTCTGGCGGCTCCCCGGACCCCCAGCGCCAGCGTGGCCTCCTCACGCGCCCAACGGAACACGGGTGTCAGCCTGCCTGGGACCCACCCACCTGCTGTAAACAAAGCCTTGCAAAGTGTTCGCTTCTCCTGTTGTGTGTCCTCCCTGCCCCGTCCTCAGCGAGGCGCAGACCCACCACCCTCCCCAGGTGTCGGCCACGTGGGTGTGGCTCCCGGGGGAGCTGAGGGGCCTCACGGAGGTGCGAGGTAGGGGCCAGTCCAGCCGCAGAGGGAAGACGCCCGTCTGGCTGCTAGAGACGCTAATAAACTAATAAACGTTCGCTGCCCTTCCTGCTGGTGTTAGCATCTGTCCCACGGGGCCCGCCCACTGCACCTCTGCTCCCTCAGGCCCAGGGCGTGGGGTGCCTGAGGGACTGAATGCTAGTGGGTGTTGGCTGGGACAGTTAGTGTGTTGGCTGGCCTGTTGGCACCAGGCTCCGCCCTCCCCTGGCCCGAGTCCCCGGCCACACCCTTGCCCATCGTCCTGTGGGCCCAGAGGCCAGGGGAGCAGGCCAGAGGGCAGCACCTGGCCGTCCCCTTCCAGGCCCAGGCGGGACAAACGGGGATGGTGTGTGGGCAGCGCCATGGTGTTCCCTTTCTCACGTCCTTGGGGAGCAGCTGTGTTGCCTGGGGACCGCTCAGGAGTGGCACGGGGGCGAGGGGGGGAGGCACAGGGACCTCAGAGCGGTGTGCACAGGCTGGCCGGCGAGAGGGGCTGTCCTCCGGGCCAGAGTGTTTATTGTTGGGGTGAGGACTGCAACCAGATGTGGGTGGCGGGCAGGATGCAGGGTGAGGGATGGGGACTCAGCATGTCTGGGGCCAGGGCCGACAGGGTGGGGAGCTCCTGGGAGCAGCGGGTCCTCTGGGCCTAGGAGCCGTTGGTGATCGATGCTGGCAGGGTCACTTGATCCTAGAAAGGGGGAGGAGCCTGGTGTGGGTTGGGTGGCAGGTGGGTGGGTCGAGGGGTTCCTGCCCCACTGCTCTGTTCTGCAGGGCACAGCCCTCCCCCACCTGGCGGCTCCCCGCCCGCCTGCCCGCCCCACCCGGGGTCCTACCGCATTGAAGAGGATGTTGTCAAATCCGGGGGCCGCGGCCACTGTCCTGTCCCTGGAGGGGCAGCCCCCCTTCCGCAGCCATTGCCACCCCGTGAGTCCAAGCAGCACCAGGAGCACGAGCAGGAGGGCCCCGCCGACCGCGGCCGGCACTATGGCCGGCACCGAGTCCCCTGTGGGCCGCGGGGCACAGGAGCCCTGGGACTTGCGTCCTCCCTGACACCCCACTCCCAAGCCGAAGACGGTGCCTGGGGACCCCGGCCCTGCTCCCCCTGCGGGTTCCTGGGGTCGCTGCTTGAGACGAGGACAGGCAGGCATCGTGGCCCCAGGCTGGACCCACTTGGGGGTGAAGCACCAACCCCCAGCGAGGAGGCTGCAGCCCCTGGTCTGCCTGGCACCTCCCGGGCCCAGCCTCAGCCTGGGAGCAGGGCACGGTCAGGGGCCCGGGGAGGGGAGGGGCCCAGAGGCAGATGGGGGACAGCGAAGCGCCAGCCCTGGGGGCTCTCCCGGCCTCTCAGGCAGCCACAGGGGCTGGGAGCTGCTGAGCCCAGACCCAGACCAGGGCTGGCCAACCTGGGCAGGGCTTACCCTGGTTGGGCACAGGCCGCTGGCAGCGCTGCCCAGCCAGGTACGCGACGTCGTCCAGGGCAATGGGCCCCAAGGCTGGCTGGCCACCCAGAGTGGCCTCAAACACGATCTGACCGGGAGGAGGAGAGGCCGTGTGGGCTCCCAGAGGCAGAGCCCCCGCCTGAGCTCCCCAAGCCCCGCTTGGAGCGCCAGGCCTCACCTGGAACTCCTCGGCACTGGCCACCTCCACCTGGCCTTCCAGCCACTGGTGCCGCAGGTGCCCACCCGCGCCCCACACGGCCAGCTGGCCCCGGGCACTGCTCAGGAGCACCCTCAGCTCGCCCTTGTCTGAGAGCGGGGCCAGGGTGGTTTAGGCAGCCCCAGGCCCCGCTGCCCTGCCACCCCGCCCGCTGGCCTGCCGACTCACAGAAGTGCTCAGGGAAGCCCATGAGGTACCAGAAGCGGAGGCAGGAGGCCTGGGTGGGGGGCAGGGGCTGGCTGCGCAGCCAGGCTGCCCGGCCCCCCGGACCCAGCACTCCTGTTTCGAAGACGGCAAAGTGGCCTGGGAACGAGAGAGAAAGGGGGGCCCAGTGATCGACGGGAACTGACCCCTGGCCAGAGGCCTCTGACCCTGAGGGAGCCTGGCTGAGCTGGGCTGCTGGCCCTGGTGGGGGTGTGGCAGGCGCCCTGGTGTGTGTGTAGCTCTGGGGCCCCTCCCTGACCCAGACCCACCTGCGTCAGTTCCCAGGGTGTGGTCCACGGGGGGCTGGGGGTACCGGGAGGGTGTGGATCCACTGCTCCAGTCCCAGCTGTACCCTCCCAGGCTGGGCCAGGACAGGTGGCTCCAGCCACACAGGCCTGTCTCAAAGTCACAGGAAGCTGCAAGGGACCCGGCAGTGAGTGGTGCTGCCCCACCCCCATCCCTGGGGCACCACCACTGCTGGGGATGCTTGGCACAGAGCTGGTCCCACCCATGCGTCACGGCAGGTCCCAGGGCCAGGCTGCAGGGCGCCCACCTGGCCGAGGGCACCCACGTGGCCGAGGGCACCCACCTGGCGGAGGGCAGGGCCCATCCTGGAGCAGCAGGTCGTCCAGCGCGATGTAGGAGTGCTCCACACCAGCGGCCACGGCCTCAAACACCACCTGGGCAGGCGCGGAGTGAGGCAGCTCCACGCCTGGCCTGGACAGCCCTCAGGGAGGGAGGGCCCCGCCCCGGCACTCACCCTCCAGGCCTGCTGGGCCTGCACGGCCACTCTGCCCAGGCGCCAGGCCAGCCCTCCGCGCTCGCTGATGCTCAGCACCTGGTGCCGCTCTGCCTCCTCCACGCGGACCTGCAAGGTACCTGCCCCCAAGCGCCGGCCCGGTCAGCAGGGGGGCCATGCCCTCAGCCCGAAGCAGTGGCTGCCAGGTGGCTTGACACGGGGCTGGTGTGGGCGGACCACCCGCCTCCTGGCAGCCCTCACCTGGGTTTCGGAGGCTCAGGTGGTACCAAAAGGTCAGGCAGGCGGGTTGGGCCAGGGGCTGGTGCTCCTCCGAGGTCAGGGAGGCTGCGTGGCCACAGGCCAGGACCGGTGGGCTCGTGTCCACGATCATGTAGTGCCCTGGGCGAGGGTGCCAGCTCTAGCCTGCCGCCCGGCCCTCCCTGACCCCACCCGCCCTCGGCCCCACCCTCAGCCCCTCGCCCAGCCCAGGCCGCACCATGAGCTGTCTCCGTGGTGTGGTCAGCCCGGGGGCCCCAGGCGGTGTGGCCTGTGGCGTGGGCCTGGCGCATCCAGAGGTCCCCAGTGGAGAAGCCGCAGGCCGAGTCCTCGAAGGAGCAGTGCTGGGGGGCCCAGCAGGGCCCCGGCCGCAGGGCCACGTCGTCCAGCGCCATGGAGCCGTGGAACCCGTCCCGCAGGCCCTCGAACAGCAGCTGGGGGCGGAGGGTGTCAGCGCCGGGCTTTGCCCTGACCCTCGCCCCAGGAGCAGACCTCACCTGGTACTGGGCGCCCGCGTCCGGCGGGTGGTGGAGGGTGGCCCAGGCCTGGTGCCAGCGGTTGCCCTGGGTGCCGGACCTTGACCACAGGTGCACGTCCTTCCCGTCCTGCCTCATCACCAGGCGCAGGGTCCCTGTGGGGCGAGTGGCGCTGAGAGGGGACCAGGCCCTCCCTGCCAGCACCCCAGCTCCTCCAGAACCTGGGCCACCTGAGCCTCAAGCCCTGCCCGGCGCCGGGCACTCACCGATCTGGGGCCCGTGGAGGTGGTACCAGAAGGACAGGCACTGCTGAGGGGCTGCCGGCATCTGGGGCTGGGTGAGCAGGTGGGCACCAGGGCCCCGAGCCAGCGGGTCCACGGGGTCCAGGAGCATGAAGTAGCCTGCGGGTGGGGGAGTGGACACGGCTGAGCTGCACGGACTCCAAGAGGCTGCCCTCCAGCCCAGGCCTCAAACCGACTCCCAGGCCTGGGCACTGCCCCTAAGTCTGGGTGCTCCCACCTACCTTTGCCTGTGGTGTGGTCGTACCCAGGCCCACGGCTCTCCACCCGGTGCCAGTGGGCATCGGTGAGGTGGCCCGTGTGCCAGCCACACGTGTGCCGCTCAAAGTTACAGGAGACCTCTGGGGGGGAGGAGGAGTCAGCACCCCCCCCAGGACTCCCCTCTATCCCTCCTGAGGCCTGGGAAGCTGGGAGGCGAGCTCTCGGGTGGGTCTCTGGGGTCCCTAAGGTGGTCGGTGTGGAGTGGGGATGGGGGTGGGACCTGTGTCTCTCTTGGTGGCCACGGCGGGGCTGCAGTCCTTCAGGGTCACGCTGTCCACCCCGGCGCCCTGCTGGCCAGGGCCCTCCCAGTCCACAAGGCCGACAAACTCCAGCTTCATGGGGGCACGGGGGAGGGCTGTTAGGTCCAGGCAGCTCCATGGCCCCCCCCACGTGGCTGAACCCTCACCTGGAAAGGCCGGTGGCGTTGCCCCAGGAGGACTGTGTCCGCCTTCCAGGCGCTGCTGCTGTTCCGGGCTTCCCACACCAGCTCCCTGGCACCGCCCTCCACCACCAGCAGCGCCAGGAAGCCTGCCCGAGGGGGCACCAGGTCAGCTGCCTGCCCCCCTCCTGCAGGGCACCCCCCTGCAGGGCCCACCTCCCAGCTCCACCCCTCAGGGCTGGGCAGAGGCCCCAGGGAAGGCAGGTGAGCAGTACCTTGGGGGTGGCTCTGCAGAAAGTAAGCCATGTGGAGCTCACAGTGGGGGCCTGAGGGGCCCAGGGGGGGTGTGAGGGCCCTAGCCGCCGCCATCTGCTGTCCCCAGGCCCTCTGCAGGGACAGGAAGTGCCCTGGGAGAGCGGGGCCTTAGAGCGACTCCTTCCAGGGACCCCCAGCTCTGGACACCCCCCCCCCCCCGGAAGAGGCAGAGCAGAGGCTTCAGGCTGCCCGGGGTGGGGGGGGAGTGGGGGGGGGGTCTCACCAGCTGCAGCCCCGCTGGCATCCATGCCGGGACCCCTGCTCTCCTCGGCCGGGAGGCGCCCCCACTGCAGCCGCCCCACGCTGGCGTCCTCCCAGCCCCCGGTGTGGGGGGCCTCGAAGTCTGTGGTGCCTGCAACGGCAGGGTGTGAGCGGGTGTGAGCGGGTGTGAGCGGGTGTGAGCGGGTGTGAGCGGCCAGAGCACCCGCACCCAGGGGGGAGAGCCCCGCCCCCGCGCTCACCGCACTCCTGCTCGTCCTCGCCACCCTCGCACTGTGGCCTGAAGTCACACAGCTGCTCTGGGGGGACACACAGGTCCCCACAGCGGAGGTGTCCCGGCTCACAGGGACCCTGGGGCTGCAGACCAACCAGCTGGGGCCTGGGGACCGGGGCCCAGGGCCCCGAGGGCGAGTGGGAGGCCTCTGTGGGGGTAGAACAGGATGGGGTCAGGGGCGTGGGGGGCTGTGCCCGTGGGGGGCGGGCTCAGCAGGCTCACCTGGGACTGGTGTGCAGCCGGCAGAAAGGATGAGGTCGTCCAGGCCCACGACACCCCCAGGGCCTGTCTGCCCAGCCAGGAGGATCTGCGGGCACAGCAGGCTCAGGGGGCACCTGGCGGCCGTGTGCTGCCCGGGGCCTACTCCCAAGGCGCTCTCCCCGCCACCCCACCACGTCCACCGCCCCCACCGCCACCCCACCACGTCCACCGCCCCCACCGCCACCCCACGCCCTTCAGGGGCCTCTGGAGAGCCTGCTGCCTCCCCTCCCTGCAGCCCCCACACAACCACACTGCCTGGAGGCCCCCCGCCTGCCTCACCCGGAAGGGGTGCTCGCTCTGGATGTCGACTCGGTCTCGGACCCAGGCGGCCCCCAGCTCCCCGTGACGGCTGCGCAGCAGGACGGGGTCCCGGGGGGCGCGGGGGCCCTGAGCCTGCAGGTACAGCCGGAGGCGGCCGGCCTGGGACCCGTGCAGGTAGTGATAGAGGATGAGCTGGAGGGGACAAGGACGGTCAGGCAGACACTCCAGCCCCCGCCCGGTCAGCAGCCTGTGCCCCCCCTCCCCCCGCCTGCCTCACCCACCGAGCAGTTGTGGGGACCTGAGGCTTGGAGCTCGGGGCTGTAGAGCAGGGCAGGGGCGCGGGGCTCGGCCACGGACACCAGGAAATAGCCTGGGGAGAGAGCGTGTGGGCGGGCGGGATGCCTGCGGCCTGGGCAGCGGGGCCAGGCCAGGGTCCCCAGTGGCCTCACCCTGTGCGCTGTTCCGGCTGTGGTCTCGGCTCGGCCAGGCGGGGCGCTCGGGGACACTGGCACTGTGGTTCCGGGTCCAGCCCTCGGTGCGGTGCCACAGGCCCAGGCCCGTCTCGAAGTCGGTGGGGATGTGGCCGTCTAGGGCGAAGGGCTCAGGCCCCTGAGCAGGGCCTCCCCTGCCCTGGGCCTCCCCTGCCATGGGCCTCCCCAGTGGTGCAGCTGCCTCAGGCCACGCGGCTCCATCCCTGACCGCCCCCCCCGGCCCCCCGCATCCTCTGAATGGGAACCCCGCTCACGGCATCTGGGCGTGTCCTCGTCTGAGCTGTCCCCACAGTTGTCCTCCCCATCGCACACCTGGTGGGGCTCCACGCAGGCCTGGTTCCGGCAGCGGTAATGCCCCAGCCGGCAGCTGGCCTGGGGGGCTGGGGTGGGGGACAGTTAGCCATCACCAGGCCCCAAACCCTGGGGCAGGGCAGGTGGGGGAGAGGCCCCAGACTTTCTGAGCTGGGAGTGACCAGGTGGGGTCCCCACTACCCCTGCCCCCCCGGCGTGGGCCCAGGCAGGGGGTCTTACTGGGCAGCCCACAGCCCCTGAAGGTCACGTCGTCCAAGGCCACAGCCCCCCTGTGGGTAGCATTGCGGGTGGCAGAGAAGGTCACCTGAAGAGAAGAGGGTCCTTAGGGCCTAAGTCAGGGCTCAGACCACCTGCTGCCCCCACCATTCAAACTGCCCCCAGCTCACCCAGAAGTCACCCCGGACGCGGCCAGGGGCCACCACCAGCTCCTGCCAGCCCTCGCCCCAGGGCCCCGAGCTCCGCCAGAGGGCCAGCGTCTCTGTGCCATGTGTCAGCTCCAACCGCAGCTCAGCCACGTCTGTCACGGGGTCCGGGCAGCTGAGCCCCTGTGCCTCCCAGCCCGCGGGCTGTGCCCCTGGACTCCTGCCCCTTCCCTGGGCGCCCTTCCATTTTCTTCTCTCTCTCTTTTTTAAATATATTTTTTATTGATTTCAGAGAGGAAGGGAGAGGGAGAGGGCGACAGATTCAGTGATCAGCTGCCTCCTGCACACCCCGCACGGGGGTTTGAGCCTACAACCTGGGCATGGGCCCTGACCGATCGAACTGCGACCTCCTGGTTCGTAGGTCGATGCTGAACCCCTGAGCCATGCCCGAGGGGCAGCCCTTCCATTTTCTGCAGCAGCAGCTGTCTTGTCCTGTCTCCCCGCTTTGGGCACCCCGCCGGCCGCAGGGCGGGCACACACCTGCAGAGGCCGCCTGGTACCAGAGCCTCAGCTCACAGGTGGGGGCCGCCTCACGCAGGACGGGGGAGCGCAGGGCGGCCACGGACGGCTCTTTCCCGCGATGAGTGCCAACAGCCGCGTACCAGCCTGGACGGCAGAGCGGTTAGAAGACGGGCAAGGACCGAGCAAGGGGAGGCCTGGGCACCCACCGCGAGGGCTCACCTAGGTCAGTGCCCAGAGTGTGGTCTGCTCGCAGCCCAGGGCCCCCCAGCGCGGCCCCTGCCCGGTCCCGGAGCCAGCGGTAGCCAGAGGTGCTGATGTCTCGCCAGCCACAGGAGTCCTGCTCGAAGCTGCAGGCAAAGGGGGCGCTCCGGGCCGGTGAGGCCCCGTTGTAACCTGGGACAGCAGGGGCGGGGGTCAGGGGAGTAGCCCTCAAGGGCCGGCCAGCCCTGCCCCGCCGCCCTGCTCACCACACTGTGTCTCGTCGGAGCAGTCCCCGCAGTCGCACACAAAGTTGCACACGGTGTCCGGGGGGGCCCGGCAGCGGTTGGGAACCCAGGCCCCGCCTGGGGACCCTGCTGCCAGCAGAAACAGGCAGGGGTCTAGCTGGGTGACCCCATCCTGTATGCCTGGGATGGTCCAGGCTGTGGGTTGTCCTGCTCTGGGTTCCGGGCCAGGAGGTCGGGGGGGGGGCTGGGTCTGTGGCTGGGGGCTCCCCGCCAAGGCCGAGCCGAGCACAGCTGGCCTGAGAGGCTGGCTGCACGGGACCGAGGGCCCCCCATGTGGAGCTGCCCCTGGGGAGGGAAGCGGAAGCCGGGAGGGAGGGCACCCCCAAGGGGGGGGGTCAGTGGTGACCCAGACCCCCTCAGGTTCCAGGCGTCCAGGGGCACGCGTTTGCCACCAGGGCCTCTCACCTGGGGCCTGGGCCTGGGAGAGCACCAGTCTCGCCCCCTGCCCAGCAGGGCAATCCCAGGACCCCAGGGCTCCCTCTGGGTCCCACCCAGCTCTGCTACGGAGCCGAGCCCGACGACTCACCCAGGAGCAGGACCAGGGCAGGTAGGAGGCGGCTGGGCAGAGGCATGGCCAGGCCGAGGGAAGCGGACCGGGGGCCCGTGCTCAGTTATCCCCTCGGCCCCGCTGCTGACTCCGCTCTAACTGGAGGGGCCCCTGGGCCAGCCCCGCCCTGGCCGATGAGGGCAAACTTCCAGTCGTAAAAGGGTCCAGGAGAGGGGCCCCCGGCCCCCGTCAGCTCCCACTAGTCCAGCAACTCCGGACCCAAGGTCTGGCCCTGCCCGTCACACCAACCGCCGCTCAGCCCTGCCTGGTGGAGGCCCCACTGGAGGTGGCTCCGGGCAGCACAGGCTGCGACCACTCCTCCCGGGCCTGTCCCCACCCTGGCAGTGAGGTCAGCCGGCCCGGGCGCCAGCAGGCACCCAGCACCCCTAAACCCTGGGAGGAGGGCCAGCACCCAGGGACCTTGACCATCCCCATCCCCATCACTCAGCCTAGGTGTCTGTTCCCTTACTCATTCCTAAATCACTTATTTTAACGTATTTTTATTGATTTCAGAGAGGAAGGGAGAGGGAGACAGAGAACCATCAATGATGAGAGGGAATCATGGGTCGGCTGCCCCCAGCACGCTCCACTGGGGATGGAGCCAGCGACCCGGCACGTGCCCTGACCAGGAATCGAACCCTGACCTCTTGGCTCCTAGGCTGACGCTTACCCACTGAGCCGCACTGACCGGGCTGTAACCATTTCTTCGTGGACGACTGTCCCGAGCAGTGTGACTGGGCACCCAGGGGCCCTGATGCTCTTGGCACTGACCGCAGATGCCCTCCGCCCCCCACTTGCCAGCACAGGGTGGGGAGCCAAGCTCTGCCTGGAACGGGCTCTGTGACCTGGGAGGCTGCCTGCCTCACCTGTGGAAGTGGTGGCACTACACCTGCCCGGCGGCTGCCGTGAGCTCACAGAAGGCATGCACGACAGGGCCGCAGCCACAGGCACCCCCACACTCAGGGAGCCAAGGGCAGCTGGGCCTCAGTGGGCCTGGCTCTGCCCTCCCTGTGCCTGGTGACCCCCCGCAGCTCTGCACTGGGTAGAGGAGAGGGGTTTGGGGAGAGGGGCTCCCAGCGCCATGTTGGACCTCTGCCTGTTCACCTTGGCTGGGGGCCGGGGCCGGGCCCTGATCCTGGGAGCAAGGAGACACACGCCACTTTCACGTGTGACCTGGGTGGGCAGGCACACAAGGGCTGAAGTCAGCTGCCGGGACGGTGGCCGCAGGTGCCCTCCCTGCCCGCATGCTGGCACGGGCACTCCCAACCCAGGCCCCAATTCCTTTCACAACGGCTGGGTGGGCCTCATCCCAGATGTCCTTGAGGACAGTCATGAGGAGGAGCAGTTAGGCCATAAAGGGGGACAGAGCTGGGGCGGGGGGGCTTATCAGACTCCAAAGAGCTGAGTGTGCACGGCCACTCCCTGGGGCCCCCGGGGGTGGAGCCGGGCGAGGGGCAGTGGGGAGGGGAGCCCCTGCCCCAGGGCTGCCTCTGACTCTCTGCCACCCACCCACTCTAGCCAGGGCCCAGAGGAGCAGAGAAGTCGAGACACAGCCTCCGGGGCCCAGCTGGGTTAGTGCTTTTTATTCCCGTGGGTGAGGTAAGCCCGGACCTGGGGCCAGGCTGGCGTCCATCTCCAAAGCCTGGGCAGGGTGGCACGCGCCAGGGGGGCAGCCCAGCCCCTCAGGAGGGCTTCAAGGGCAGAGTTCTGAGTGGGTGGCCTCAGTAGCCATCGTCTGCCCAGGTCACTTCATAGTCCGGGTACCTGGCTTTGATTTTCTCGGTGGAGATGGAGTGCTGGGCACGGCCGTACCCCTGAAGAAAGAAGGCATCTCTCACAGCCTGTGTCCTGGCTCTGGGGGTCCAGGTAGCAGTGACACCCCGGAGCCAGAGCAGCGCAGGGGCCCCAGGGCGGAGCCAAGTGCCATCATCCCCCAACCACCCGGGGAGCCTTCGGTGGGAAGGTGGCCACCACGGAGAGCAGGTCTCTCGCCTGAAGCCCAGGCTATTCTAGGCACCAAGAGAATGTCCCTGCGCTTCCACTGGTGGCCTGGTGAGGGGAGAGGGAGGGGCCTCTGGGTGTCACCCCGATACTGAGGCCTCAGTGACCGCCCAACCGGGCCTCTCTTTATTTGTATATATATGTTTTCTTACTGATCTCAGAGAGGAAGGGAGAGGGAGGGACAGAAACATCAATGATGAGAGAGAATCATTGATCGGCTGCTTCCTGCTCACCCCACTCTGGGCACCCGGAATCGAACCGTGACCTCCCGGTTCATAGGTTGATGCCCAACCACTGAACCACACCGGCCGGGCCCAACCAGGTCCCTTGAGGCTGGAACAGGACTCAGCCCGCTGTACTGCGGGGCAGCTGTGGCCTCCCACCCACCCTGGGTCCCGTGTGAGCTCTGCAGCGGGTGCGGTGCGCGCGGGGCCTCACCATGGAGTAGCCGTACACGTGGATCTTCTTGTCCTGGCTCTGGTGCGAGATGCGCCCGCCGCCCAGGCACTCGCAGCCATAGCCTTTCTGCTGCATCTCGCCCGCCACCTTGTCGTAGATGTCCGCTGCGGCGGGAGAGGCGGCACTCAGCCTGCGCCCGTGGGAACCGGGGGTCTGAGCCCCAGCGCTGAGCAGGGGCGCGGGTAGAGGGCCCCCCAGGCTGGGCAGGGGCGCGGGGAAGAGGAGCGAGGGGCAGCCCTCGGCCCCGGACCCCAGACCCCGCTCGGGATCCACTCCCAGGACGCCCTGGGCCTCGCCCCTCGGTGGCCCCGCCCACAGGCGCCGAGACCCCGCCCACCGAGAAAGAGGCCCCGCCCCCGGTACAGAGGCCCCGCCCACCGAGGCCGAGGCCCCGCCCCGCCGCCCCGCCCGCCCTCACCGTGGTACTCGGCCCACTGGTAGCCGCGCACGATCTCCTTGCTCTCGCCCGCCGGGGCCACGCTGACGCGGATGAGCACGTACTTGAAGACGCCGTCAGGGTCGATGTCCACATCGGGGATCTGGGCGAGGTCCGCCGCCGCCATGTTCCCGGGAACGCGCCCGCCGCTGCGGCCCGCCGCCCTTCCCCTGCGCGCTCGGGGCTGCGTCAGTGCGGGAGGCGGGCCCTGGGAGGCCGCGGCCAATCCTGCGGGGCCGCCAGCCCGGCCCTCAGCCTCAGCCAATCGAGCCGCCCGCCCGCAGCGCCGACGGGCCCGTCGCCATCCAGCTCCTTGCAGCCCCGGGACCACGCGGGTCCCGCTTAAAGGGGAACGCGGAGCCCCGGCGGCGGCGGTTAAAACCAGCGGCGGCCCCGCCGGCGGGGCTCAGGAGCTGAGCGTGGACCCATGAGCCAGAGATCACGGCTCCGTCCCGGTCAGGGCACGTGCCCGGGTTGCGGGCTCCATCCCCGGTTCCGGGTGTGCAGGGGGCAGCCGATCCAGGATCCTCGCTGATCGCTGATGCTTCTATCTGTCCCTCTCTCTCCCTTCCTCTCTGAAATCAATAAAAATATACTTAATACCAGGGGCGGATAACTGCCTATCTAGCTGGGCCCCGGGCTGGGGCCAGGCCCCTCTGGAGGGGGTTAGGCGGCCCTTGCGGCCAGAGGGACGCACGCCGGCTCTGACAGCTTCCCGCCCCGCGTCCAGGGCCGCCCGCCTCCCGCCCATCGAGTCCGAGCGCCGCCCGCCCCGGCCCGCCCACTCCACATAACGAGGCAGCAGCGGTGACATTCGAGTGGTTTTACTTCGAAAAGCGCTCGCCCCCTGGAAAGAATCCCGGTCCAGGGTTCTTCCTGTCCCGCCGGCCGAAGGCGGAGGCCTGGGAGCGGGTTGCACGGTGGCCCGATTTGGGGGGGCGCGAAGGCGAGTGGGACCAGTAGGGCGCGTGGCCGGTGCAAATGCGCGGGGCGAGGCGGCGCGGGGGGCGGGGGAGGAGGCGGGAGGGGGCGCGAGCAGGGGGCGTTCACATTTAGTTCAGTTGATGCCCCCTCGCAGCCCCGGTGCGGTTCTGGGGGCTCCAGGAGGGCCCTTGCGGGTGCCCGGCCTCCCCCACATCTGGTCACTTGTGGTCCATGGAGCCCGGGCCGCTCGCCTCGCGTTTCCAGCTGCAACGCCAGGCCGGCCACGCGGGAAGGGTGTGTGTGTGTGTGTGCGCGCGCGTGTGTGTATGTGTGCGTGTGCGTGTGCGCAGTGACGTCCCCACCCCTCGCGGACCCCTGTCCTGACCTCAGTTGCTCCCACCCAGGCTTTCCCCGCTCTGCTCCCAACTGGAGGCCGGTCCTCCAGGCTCCCTGCGCCCGCGGGTAGGAGCCCTTCTGCGTCCCTCCTGCTCATGCGTCCCCCGCACCCGTCTCCGGCCTCCCGGTGCAGTGAGCCTGCTCTGTCCTGGCTCCCGCCCGGGCCCTCCTGTGGGTGTGGGCCGGCAGCCTGACTCGTGCCCAGCCAGTCTCAGCTCTGGGCCAGCGCCCCCCGCCCCCACCCCGCTTCCCCGGCCGGGCCCCCCTCCCCTCTGGCCGGCTGCCTGGCACCTGGACGGGAGACCTCCAGCACCCTCCACTGCCGCCTGCCCCGGCCACTCCTGGGGGCCCAGGCCGGGCAGCCTGTGGTGAGGGAGGCAGGCGGGTAGCGCTGAACGACCGTGCGGGCTGGGGGGTTGGGGGGGCGAGGCTGGCTGCGCCCTCGGCACCGGGACTGCGGCCGGTGGAAACGCACCACTAGGGCGGGGCGCACCGCAGGCCACAGGAGGGGGGGCGTGTTAAATGGGGCGGGACCAGGCTCTGGTCTACTCGGGCTCCAGGACCCGGGCGAACGAGGTTGGGGAGGTTCCAGGGAGGCCCTGCGGCTGACAGGGACGGTCGGACGGGATCTGCAGTAGTGACCCCTCCGCTTGAAGGCAGGGCCGGGCGGTCCTCGAGCCCACCCCGCCTCCCAGCGGGGAGCACCGAGCGGCAAGGACCGGCCTCTGGGGAGGCCCGCTGGGGAGCTGGACCAGGGGGAGCTGGACGGGAGGAGGAAAGGCGGGGCTCGTAGAGGACACGATGGGGTAGGCCCTGGGTGGAGCTCAAGGTGAGTAAGGCGGGGACCGGGCGAATCTGCAGCGGGACCTCGAAGCGGGAGCGGGGTCTGAATGGACAGGCTGGTCCTGGGTGGGCGGGGCGGGGCTCGGGGCATCCCTGGGTGGGCGGGGCGGGGCCTGCGACTGGGCGGGGCTAGAGGGCGTCGGGGCGGGGCCTCTATGGATTGCGTCGGCCCTGGCGCCCGGCCTCACATGATGTCGTCCAGCAGGTTGGCGCTGGCCACCCAGTCCAGAGCGCGAGGCTCCGAGGCGGCCATGATCATGCACATGAAGGGGCGGCCGGTCCGCCGGTCCGTGGGGTAGATGGTGGTGGGCGTGAAGCGCCGGTTGTCCTCCACGAACTCGCAGAGCTGCTCGTAGACGCGCGGGAACTCGTGGCGCAGGAAGACGCCGCGCAGGCGCAGCTCGCGCTGGATGTGGATGAAGGCCAC
Source organism: Myotis pilosus (assembly GCA_036010255.1). Classification (NCBI taxonomy): domain Eukaryota; kingdom Metazoa; phylum Chordata; class Mammalia; order Chiroptera; family Vespertilionidae; genus Myotis; species Myotis pilosus. The sequence goes on from JASKON010000013.1 coordinate 73,822,479, forward strand.
CTCCCGCGCGCGCCGGCCCGCCTCGCCCTCCTGGTCCAGGCCCGCCGTGCCCGGCGGCGGCGTCAGGATCAGCGTCTCCATGTCGGGCTCCAGCCCCCGCGTCGGGGGCGGCCGCGCAGGGCTGCTGGCCGCCAGCGCCACCTTGGCGAACTTGCGCACCGTGGGCCCCGGGCTCCGTGGCGCGGGCCGGGCAGGGGCGCCGGGGGGAGTGGCGCCGGGGCCCACGGCCACCGACACGCTGAGCAGGAAGCACTCGGCCGGCTCGTAGAGGCGCCCGGCGGCCGCCAGCTCGCGCGCGTAGCTGCCCAGTGGCGCCGCGTGCGTGGCCAGCTCGCGCAGGGACAGGTAGGTGGGCGACAGCAGCAGCCCCTCGAGGCCGAACCGCAGGAAGTTGTCCGCGGAGCCGGGACTCGGGAAGCCCAGGAAGAGCACGCCGCGGCCGCGCGACAGGAAGCCCACGCGGGCGATGCGCGAGAAGGCGCGGTGCACCGGGCCGCTGTCGCGGCAGAACTGCAGCACGTGGCGGCACACGCTGCCCACGCGGCCGTACACACAGCGCGCCTTGTGCGCGTCCCAGTCCTCGCGGCGGCACAGGCGCGAGCAGTAGTAGGTGTAGCAGCTGTGGCAGGACTTGAAGTAGAGGCAGGCGTGGAACAGGGTCTCGGTGCGGCCGCAGCGCGCGTTGGAGCAGGTCATCAGGTCGTCCTCGTCCGCGCTGGGCTCGGGGGACTCGTCTGCCGCCTGCCCCGCCCCCGAGGGCTCCTCGGCGCTGCCGGCAGACGCGGGGGGCGAGCGCGGCGCCGTGGCCGGGGCCCCCGAGCCCGCGGGCCGCAAGTCCAGCAGGCGGCGGAGCTGGCGGCCCAGGCCGTCGGCCGCGGGATGGGAAGCCTGGCCGGCCAGGGGCCGGGAGTCGATCACCAGGTCCGTGATGAGCTCGTCCAGCTGCTCGAGGCTGCGCTGGCGACCGGAGGTGGGGCCGGCGGGGGCGGCAGGCGGGGGCGGCCGCCGGCGGCCCCCGGGCAGCTCCCAGCCCCTGGTGGCCGGGCGCTCGGCGGCGCGGAGGTCGTTGTCGGTGATGGTGATCTCCGGGGTGACGTACCAGCTCCGGCCCGGGCCGTCGCCCGCGCGGCCCCTCTCCGACAGCGACGTCTCGGACAGCGACAGCGCAGCGTAGCGTCGAGGCGAGGTGGACAGGTTGACGACGACCGGCGGGCGCCGGCCTCCTGGGGAGGTGCCCCGCGGCTCCCGGGCCTCCCCTCCCAGCAGGTTCTCGTAGCTGCGCCCGCGGCCCAGGAGGTCCTCTCGGCGCGGCGCGGGCGCCAGGATGTTGTCCCAGGAGCGCGAGTAGTGGCGGCTGTCGGTGGCCAGGCGGGGCGGGCTGGTGCCGGTGCCCCCGTGCCAGGAGGCGAGCAGCGGGCCTGGGGCCGGGGGCGGCGCCACCTGCAGGGTTCGGTAAGGCCGCGGGCCCCAGTCGCCCCAGGCCGGGCTGCTGCGTGGGTGTGGGTAGGTCCGCGCCAGGGCGTCGCGGTCTCGGTACCGGCCCAAGTCCTCTGTGTAAAAGGGTCGGGCGGCGGGCTGGGCCTGGGTCTCCGTGGGCGGATGGCAGGGACCCCAGGGCGGGATGTGGGCTCGGGGGGCGTCTCCGTAGCAGGAGCCTAAGGGCGGCTCGTGGAACGGGAAGGTGCGCGCTTCCCAGGCCAGGTAGCTGCCCCCACGCCGTGGGCTGGGCCTCGCGGGCTCCTCGGGCCGGAAGGGTCTGGGGAAGTAGCTGTCACAGGGGGGGCCCGGGCTGGCCGCAAAGCCGCCAGCGTGGCCGTCGGGCTCCTCGGTGTAGAAGAATTGGGAGGGGCCGGGCGGGGCGGGGAAGGGCAGACTGCGCCGCTCGGCATAGTCCCGCGGCCCGGGCAGGAGCCCGTCGCAGTACGGCCCCCGGGGGTCCACGCAGTAGGAGTCGCTGGGCGTGGGGGTGCGCGACAGCGCCACGTGGTGCGGCCCGGGCACCGTGAGACCGTGGAGAGGCGGCCCAGCGCGGGCCCAGGGTGCGGTCTGGGCGGGCCCGCAGGGCCGCGACCCCCGGGCGGCGTGCTGCAGCACCGCCTCGTCGGGTTTGATGTCCAGGCGGCAGCGGACGTGGGGGGCAGGCCCGGCTGGAAGCTCCGGCGGCGCATAGCGGTCGGCGGCGGCGCACAGGGGCGCGATGCGGCCAGGGCCGCCCCGCTGCGGCTGCAGCTTGATGGGGTGCAGCTCATTGGCGAGCGCGCGCAGCGCGGGGTACGAGGGCTCCCGGCGTGGCGACCCCTCGGCCCGCGCTGCCCGTTGGACCTCCCGGCCTCGGCGCGGCAGCACTGGCGGCGAGGCGGGCGCGGGCGCCAGGCCCGGAGGCTCGCGGGGCGCGCTCTTGGAGCGGGCGCGGCGCCGGGGTTCGCTGTCGCGGGGCCGGGAGCGCGGCGCAGGGAGCTCTGGGGGCGGCGGCTCCGGGCGGCCCTCCATGGCCGCCCCGTCCAGCGCCTCCAGGAAGTCGAAGCTGCGGCAGTGGCGCTTGTTGAAAGGCACGGGCGCAGCGGGCCGGGCCGTGGGGCGCTCACATGGCGGGCGCCTGGGCGAGGGCCCGGGGGCCGCCACCTTGATGTCCTGGTACACGGTCGACACCAGCAGATCCGGCGGGTCCGTGCGGGTCATCTTAAACGAGGTCCCCAGGCTGGCGGCTGCCGCTCATTCGGCCTTGTGGGGCTTTGGCCCTGCGGGGAGACACGGTCAGGGCCGCCCCGCCGCAGCCCGGCCCCGCTCCCCACCCCGCCCCCCGCGCCGGACTGGCTTACCTGGGGCGCGGGGGGCGGAGCAGCCCTGGTGGGGGGCCTTGGCCGAGGCCGCGGACACTCGCTCCATGCCGCCGCCAGCAGCCCCTGCAGACGGAGCCCAGCTGTCCAGCCGCTCGGGTTCTAACCCATCTTTCTGGCCACTTTCTAATGGAGGACACGCGTGGGTCGGCTGAAAAGGCGATGCCTTTGCTGGGGTTAGATGCAGGCTTGGTCAGACCCCTTCCTCCCCACCGGCAGGAGGAGCAGGGGGTGTTCCCTGGTGCCCATGGCTGCAAGGACGGAGCTCATCCGGGGCCTAATGTACGACCTTATTGCTGCTGGCGCCGTAGCCCCTGGTGACCAGTGCTCTCCCCTGGCCCAGCCAGCTCTGCCCAGCCACAGTCCGTCCCCTGCTCCCCTGCGAGGAGGCTGCATGGAGCCCCTCCCCCGCGCAGCCAGGGCCGCCTCACTGGGGACAGCTGGATGCTCCAGGCCCCAGTCCTGAGGCCCCTGTGGGCCTTGGGGTGGCCCCACCAGGTCCAGGCATGGTCCTTAGGCTGCCACGCTGGCCTGTCCGCCCTTGACACTTGGCATGGCCCCGGCCTGAGTAATGCCCCCCAAGAGCACACCTGGGCCCCCAGCCTGCCCCTTTGCAGACACTGCTGACGCCAGCCGTCTCAGGGTGGTCGGAACCCCCCAAGCTCGCAGGTTTCAGGACAAGGCGGGGAGAGTGACCCCAGCTTTGCAGCGTGTGCACCGCGACCTGAAAACCAGGCGGGGCCACATGGGGGCGTGTGAGCTGCCCCCCTTCCCCTGCCTGGGGCACCCGAGCCGGAGGCTGCCAGGAGGCAGCGTGGTGGGTGGGTTAGGCTCCACCCCTTCTCCGGCGAGGACGCTCCCCGCCGGCTCAGGAGGCTCCATGGAAACCCGCGGTTCCACCCCCGCAGTGCGGGCTGGGCCGGGGTCCACCCTCCGCACCGGCTCCCGTTCAGACGCGGGCCGCCAGCCCCGCTGTGGCGCCAGGGCCCGGACCGGCCGGGAGGGGCCAGACGGTGCGGAGGGGGCCCGCCTCCTCACAGCCCGAGGCTGGGCTCCCGGCGAGTGCGGACGGGATGCTGGGCCCTCACCTGTCCGACCCTCTGTCCTGGCTGCAGGGGCCTCGGCCGGCGGGGCTGGTCCTCCGCGTCAGGGCCCGTCCCCAGCCGCGCACCCACCAGCTCTGCCCTGGCTGCAGGCCCCCTGTCCTCTCCCGACCCTCCCGAGCTCAAAGTCAGGCCGGAACCGGGGGCCGATGACAGGGCGAGGCTCCGCCCCAGGGAGGTGACAGCCTGGCCTGGCGCTGCCGGGCGAGGACTGCCCCCGCCCCCCACCCCGCCTGGGTCCCAGGCCTGATGACTTGGGGGCAGCCCCCATGGCACGTCCCGGCCCACAGCCCCCACCCCGAGCAGCCGAGCGGGATGGCGGGGTGGCCCCCATCCTTGCGGAACACCCCCTCCCCCCTCCCCAGACACGACTCGTGGGCAGCAGCCCCGACCTCTTACCTGAGCGCTGCTTGCCCGCCGAACCGACAGGTCGTGCAGGCCCGAGCCCGCCCACCGCCCCCCACTCCGCGCGTCCCGCACCCGCACCGCGTCCCCGGCACCGGCAGAAGCTTCCAGGCAGCGAGCGGAGGCCGGCGGCTCGGTGCTGCCCCCGCTGGTGGCCGATGGCGTGGCACTTAAAGGGGCCGCGCCTGGGGCCTGGGACCCACGTGGCCTCGGGCTCAGCATCGTGCTGTGCGGGACGAGCCCTCCTGTACCGCCAGGTGCCGGCCTGGGGTCCCACCAGAGGGCCTGCTGGTGCTGCCAGCTCCCGCCCGGCAGGACAAGGCGGCAGGGCTCTGGCCGGGACCGGACACCCCCAGCCCACTCCTGGAATTCATGCCCGGGTCGGCCCAGGAGGAGCAGATGGGCTGCTGGCCCTGCTGGCGTGTGGAGGCGCCAGACTCTGCAGGTACCTGGGCCATATGGCCCCCAGCCGGACCGGGCCTGATGCCCTACCTTAGGGTGCCGGCCTCTCCCAGGCCAGGAGGCCCCTGCTGCCCCCCTCCCGCCCCTAGCGTCCAGCAGGCAGGGGCTGTCACTGCCCTGGGCAGGCTGCCTGAGGCCCACTGCAGCCTCCCAGCACCCCCTTAACAAGATGCTGAGCCAGGGAACATTCTAGCTGGGCAGGAGTGGGACCATGAAATGTGGGGCCCTGGGCAAGGTCGTGACACATTCGCCACAACCCCATTTGTGGGCTCAGGAATGGCCAGCCTGTGTGGCTCAGTGGTGGGGCGTTGACCTGTGAACCTGGTCATGGTTCGAGCCCGTGTGGGGTGTACAGGAGGTGGTCCACCAATGATTCTCTCTCATTGATTTTCTCTCTCCCCCTCTCTGAAATCAATAAAAATGCATTAAAAAAATGATCTCCCAGGCTGTGGGAGTCCCTGCGTGAATCAGCTTGGTGCTTGCCCAGTGGCTGCTATCCCACTGCCCCCCATCCCCAACTCCAGGTTCAAAAATCTAGGAACAGAAGTTGGGGGAAGGAAGGGTGACTGGACTGGGAGGATGCTCAGCCTGCCTACCCCTGGAGGGAGGGGCAGCTCCTGCATCAAAGCTGTTCCCATGGTAACTGCTGGGGTGGGCAGAGCCAGTGGAGGAAGAACACTGCCTGCCCTCCGGCCGGGCACCTGTATTCCTGGATGCGAGTGCCCAGCCCTGGCCCAGGTGGACGGACACGCAGACACTGGCCATGCTGGCCCCCTGGACAGCACGTGGCTCTCGGGCCTGATGGGAAGTCCTCCAAAGGCCACGCCTCGCCAGTGGGGCTGGAAGGCCTCCTACCCCAGAGGGCGGCCACCCTTGTGGGAACAACAGACCTGCAGGCCAGTCACAAGGGCGCCCAGGGCGGAGCAGCAGGAAGCAGCACAGAGACAAGCATTAAAACAGGAGAGCTTTATGGGGGAGCTGAGTGTGGAAGGAGAAAAGGAAATGAATGAGGGGATTCTGGCTCCACGGGTGACCGCCCAGCAGGTGTGAGCTGGACACCAGCCTGGGGGGGCCCCAGGGGTGGCCAGCACTGCCTGGCGTCAGCAGCAGCGGTGCCCAGAGGGCTCGGGTGCGATGCGCAGCCCAGGGAGCCGCAGCCAGGGAGCCGCGCTGCCCGCATGCGGGGGCCGGCGAGGAGCTGGGTGTGGCGGGGCGCTCTGCCTTGTAAACAGCCTTGCGGTCTCCTGGGCCTTCGTCCCTCCCTGAGAAGCAACAGGGCCGACGCCTGCTGCCCACCCTCCGCAGGGCGGGCCCAGTGCCCAGCGAGTGTGGAGTGTGCGTGCTCCCCGGGCCGGGTCTAGAGCTCCTCGTAGTCCCCTCCCCCGCGGAGATGGCCACCTGGGGCCCCGCCCCCCAGGAAGGCTTCCAGCTCGTCCGCCGCCTTCTTGCCCCTGCGCTGCTTCCGGTCCTCGCGGCCCTCCTCGCGGTCCTTGCCCTTCTTGTGCTTGCTCTTCTTCTTGGCCGCCTTTTCTTCCTCCTGCGGAGCAACATGGCCTCACCAGGGCGCCAGGCCAGAGGCGCCCCCCGCCACCCCCCCAGCACGGCACCTGGGAGGGGGAGGGGCGTACCTCCTTGTCTTTCTTCTTCTTCTTCTTCTTCTCCTTGGAGGGAGGCCTGCCCTCCTTATCTGCAGAGAGACCCAGGTCAGCCCCCATCTCGGCCCGCCCGCCCCCCAGCCGCCTGCGGGACTGGTCCCTCGGGAACAGCCACGCTGCATCCAGGACAAGCCTGGAGGCCCCTTCCTCTCCTTTCTGGGACGGGTCCCAGGTGACACTGCGCCAGGGCTGGGCGCAGGCAGCGCAGGATGGAGGGCGGGGACAGGCCAGGAGACCATGTGTCCTGCCCAGGGGGCTGCACTAGCATGTGAGGGTGTTGGGCAGCTCACAACAGCACCACTAAAGGCCTCCTGTGTGACACTCCGGGGTCTGGGAAGTCATCAGGACCAGGCAGGACCCGGCAGGGCTGAGGCTTCTCGGAACCCACAGCCAGTTGCCAGCCCATAGAGCAGGGAACCCCTGGGTAAGGGACAGGCAGGCAGGGATCAGACACGGGCCCGGCTGGCACCCAGGGAGGCCCCGGCCCTGGCTACCTTCACTGCTGCTCGCCTTCTGGCCGGGCTCCTCCAGCCCCAGGCCGAAGAGATCCAAGTCGTCCTTCACTCGGAAGGCGGGGGCCGGGGGCCTAGTGGGCGGGGGCGCCTGGGCAGGGCCCGTGTCCTCGTCCGTCCCGTCGGAGAGATCCTCCCGCACCGGGAACTCGTCCTGGAGGAGCAGGCAGGTGGGCCCCGGCCGTTAGGCCCTACCTTTTCCTGGGCAGGTGACAAGGCTCCTCGAGGGCCCACACCTGACCCAGGGGAAGGGACAGCAGTGCCTGAGGGTGGCGGCCAGGATGCTGCAGCCCCTCCCCTCTGTGCCCGTGACGGGCAGCCAGGCCTGGGCTCTGGCATCACGGTGCTGCTGCCCAGCATGCGGGAGCTGTGCCCCCTGCCGTTCCGTCCCCAGGTGCCCTCGGCCCTCACCGCTCTCCGTAGTGTCTCCGAGTCGCTCTCAAAGTCGGGGTCATCCATGACAAAGGACAACATCTGGGCAGCGATGGGCCCCTCAGGGTCACTCTCTGACGAGGCTGCCAGTTCGTCCTTCCCGCTGGGCCCCCGCGAGGGCTCTGCGCGCTTGTGCGGCCTCGGGGCCTTTGTGGGGGGCCTTCGGGACAAGGAAGCGGTCAGGAGCCTGTCTTTCCTTTCTCCTGGAGCCGCTCCCCTTGGGAGCCCCACATACTGTGTGGTCTCTGGCTCGGAGCACTTCTGGGGGGCCAGGGCAGTGGCCTTGGGGGGTCCTGCTGCCTCTTCATTGGAAAGAGTGTTCTCCCTGGAGCCGGGGCCCGGGGGCAGCAGGGGCCGGCTGGGCGGCTTGTCCTCCAGGTCCACATCGTCCTGGAAACCCGCCACCATCGGGTTCCCTCCGGGGGCCTCCCCGTCGCTGCGAAGGAGGGGCAGGGAGGTCAGAGGTCATGAGAGGGTCCTGGGGAGCCTCTGGCAGCCACAGGGCTGGTCACTGATGGCGGGGCTCAATGGTGAGGGGACCCTGCTTCTGGGCAGGCTCGGGCTGCTCTGCAGGGGCCCATGCTGGCAGCAAGAGCAGAGGCTGCAGCAGGGAGGGAGGTGGGTCCACGGGGCGGTGGGTCCATGGGGCGGTGGGTCCACGGGGAGGTGGGTCCACGGGCGGAAGCCCCAGGAGGGGCTGTTTCCTGGGGCGGGGGGGCCCGCAGGGCGTGTCTGTCCTGCGTTTCTCAGGGTGAGACGGGGATGCTTGGAGTGGGCCCAGGAGGGGCTGTTTGGGGAGGGGGGGCCCCCGCAGGGCATGTCTGTCCTGCGTTTCTCAGGGACGCGGTGACTCGGGGATGCTTGGAGTGGGCCCAGGAGGGAGGCCATGCGGTGGGGCCGAGGGCAAGGGCGGCTGCTGCCCGAGTGGGTGCTGTCCAGGGCCCAGGCCTGCGGCTCCCGAAGGCCTTGGCACCACCCTTACCTGTCGCTGTCCTGAGGGGCCTCGGCCTCAACTGTCCTCTCATCCTTCGGGGGGGCCACATCATCCAGGAAGCTGTGGTCAAGGCCGTCCCCAGGAACAAATTCCTCGACGTCCTGGACTTTCGCTGGGGCCTCTGCAGGCGGGGCCGGATCTGTGCCCGCAGGGCCAGGACACAAGCCGGGGTTGGCCTGTGACTGGGCCGTCACACTGCCCACCCAGGAGGAAGGGGACCCGGTCCCAGTCTGGGGGAGCTCACAGGGCCAGGGTGATGGTGCCATCACCGCTTGGGCTGCCCACACCTTCCGAGGGGCCCCCGGGGCCTACCTGGGGGGGGAGGGGCCGCCTCCGCAGCTGGCGAGGTCCCGAACAGCCGGGAGATGATGCTGCGTCTCGGGGCTGGAGCGGGGGCCACGGGGGGCGCGGGGGGCAGCGGGGCCTCTGAGGGGGACGGTGGGGAGGGGCAGGCAGAGGGGGCGGGGAGGGATGGCTGTGGGGCCGGCTGGGGCGTGCTGGGGCTGGAGCTCCCCGTGGACACGGCGCTCACAGGTACCACAGGTGACTGGGAGCCGGAGGACGGGCTCTGCCCGTTGGCCGCCAGCGGGGACGTGTGGCCTCGGCTCCGCGCCTCCATCATCTCCAGGAAGCTGGAGGCACAGGCGGGAGTGAGGAGGCTGCCCCCCCGCCTCTCCCTCTGACTTCTGGCGACAGGCGTCCTTGTGCTCAGGCCCAGCAGCCTCGAAGCCCTGCCGTCAAGCAGAGCCTCCCTGGGCAGAGGGCCGGGAGGAGACGGCCGCAGGCCAGCCTGGCCCTCCCACCCACGCCCCGGCCCTGCGCGCAGGTGGCAGGACTGGTGCTGAGACAAGCCCTGCTGCTCGCACCTGGGCCTGTGGGGACCGGGAGGGGGTCTAGGCTGGTCCCCCTCCCCCTTAGATTGGACTTGGACTTCGGGGAGGAGTATGGCATGGCTAGGAGTGAGTCTGGCCTCTGGCCCCACCGCCAGGCCAGCCCCCCTCCCCCGCCACCGGCTGACCTGCTGGAGGCACAGGCATCTCTGGAGCCTCTGCAGTCAATGACCAGGTCAGGAGCCTTCCCCCCAACCCCGCACCGGTCAAGGAGCTGAGGACCCTCCCCACGCTGACCCCAGCCTGGAAGCCAAGCTCAAAATGGCGCAACCTCAGCCAGAACACATCCTGCTGAGGCCTCGGGCGGATGCTGCCCGACCAGCGGCACCTGGCAGCACAGGCCGCGGGCCAACAGGCCGGGCTGCGCGCCGTGTCCCTGCCCCCGGGGCTGTGCGGGCGGCCCCCCAGCAGCCTTCTCTGGACCCCCCGTCCTGTTGTGCCCCCGGCCCAGAGCCACTGTGGGTCCCGTCAGGACACCTCCAAGGGCCCGGCCCCAACGAGCTTGGTGGGGAGAGGCCAGGAGGCTCCCCCAGCCAGGTGGCTTCCACCGGAAATGTGACCCACATGTTCCAGACAAGCGCTACTTTACCCTACCTTACCCCACATATCTCACCGACCCGGGGCTGGGCAGTGCCCCCCGCCCCCAGGGCCTGCGCTCAGCTCTGAGCACCTTCACCTTCACCTCGAAAGTGACTCGGATGTTCGGGCCCACAAGTCACCCGCTGCTGGGCCCGTTGGGCCGGCGGTGCTGCCCTTGTCTGGCTGGCACTGACCCTGCCGCAGGCGTGGTCCTGCCGGCCGCCCCCGAGCCCTGCCCGTGCCCAGCCCCGCCCGGCTGCGTACATGCTGTAGTTCTGGTCCTCGGTCTCCTGCTGCACCGACAGCTCCTCCAGCGTGGCGTCGATGTCCAGCTGGTTTGTCTCCAGCTGCCGCAGCAGCGTCTCTCTCTGCGGGAAGGAAGGGGCGCCTGAGGGACGTACCGCGGCAGTGACCGTCCCCTCCAGCCTCCCGGCCGCCACTGAAGAACCAGCAGCTGCCGAGCGGGACACAGAGACCAGGACGTCCACACCACCTCCTCCTGTGGCCAGGGTGACACCTGAGGCTGTGGCTGTGACGGTGATGCCAGTGCCACGGACAAGCCACCCAGCGAGCCCTGCATCCAGGTGCTGCCTGTGCTGTGGCACATGCAGAGGCCGGTACAGGGTGCACGGGGCCGCCCGCCACGGGGTGCTGTGTGTGCGTCACACTTGGACAGAAAGCGGAAGGACAGAGTGACACGGGGCGGAAGAACAGGTGCAGTGACAGGGCCTTCGCCCGGCCACGCGGAGCACCAGCCACCCCACCTGTGGGGCCCGAGGCCTCCCAAACCACAGGCGAGAGGGAAGGAAGATGCTGGTCCCTGCGAGTCCCACTTCCGTTTGGAGAGAACGGAGCCAATGCGGCTTCGGGGCGTCAGGTCAGCGCGGGGACCAGCGTGTGGACGTCAGCTTCCTGGCCAGAAGGTGTCACCTCTACTGCCCCATAGCAAAGTGACAGCTGTGTGCGGGTGGGGCCGAGAAGTCCCCGAGTGCGGACAAAGCCGTGTGTCACGTTAAGGGATGGACGGCTCTGTGGTTGACAAAAGCACACGGGGAAGTGAGGGGCCAGCACTGGGGAAATGAGCGAGGGCACAGACCTCGGCACCATCTTGGCAGCTCCCCTGTAAATCTAAAAACCACCCCAAAGGTAAAAGCTAAAGCTTTATAAGACCCAGCAGGTGCGGCACCGGGCAGAGGGCTGTTCCCCGGCACACCGGGGAGGGGCCGAGCACCCCCAGGCTTGCTGGGGCCTGGTCCAGAGGGTCGCTGTGGGCACCCCACGAAGAGGGGTGGGCACCAGGGCCAGAGAAGCCTGGTGCAGGGGTCAGCGCCCGTCCACGGGGAGGCGGGCAGGGCTCACCTGCAGCTGCAGGAAGGGGATGTTGAAGAACTTGTGAAGGTACTTGAGGCCAAAGCTGTTCTTCATGGAGGACTCGGCGTAGCGGAAGTAGGAGGAGCCCGGTGGCCTGTGCAGAGAGGAGCGAGCGCCCGGCCTGGTCAGGGCTGCACTGGGCCAGGCTGCCCTTTTGCCCCCAGGCCCTGGGGCGCCTCCAGCAGGTCACCACCCGAGTGGCCCTGGGCCAAGACTAGAGCCTCCGCAGCTCCGCTCAGCCAAGTGCCTACAGGGCGCGGCCGGCACTGGGCTGGTGCGCTCACCCCTCAACCGCCCAGGACCTCTGCCTGTGCTGCAGCCTGAGACAACCCCCACCTAGGTGGCAGGGAGGCCTCCCCCCTTTTCCCACGGAGTCCACATCCCGACCCACACCATCCCCTCGGCTCCAGGCCCAGGTCTCCGCGAGGCCTCCTGCGTCTCCCCAGCGACACGCACCTGTCCAGGCGGTCCATGAGGTCGCGCACGTCGTCAGGCAAGATGACGCGGTGCTCGCCCATGTCGCGGTAGTTCCCCAGCACGCACACGGGCACGTGGGTCGGCACCTTGGGGAGCTCCCGCAGGATGTAGCTGAAGGTCCTTAGGAGGCACAGGTGAGGAGAGACCCATCTGAGTTTCAGCCCCAAAACCCTGCCCCGTGCAGCACGTGCCCTGGACCGATGGAACCCCTCCTGTGCGGGCAGTGCCTGCGGCTCACACCGGGGCACAGGCACGGGCGGCCCCACCTGCCCCAGCTCCCCAGCGCTGCTCTTCCTGGACCGAAGGTCACTGCTCAGCGAAGCCCACAGCAAAGCCGCCTGACTCCCGGCTCGGGCCCACCGCAGCGCCCACGGGGAAGCCGCTTCTTCCCTGGCATGTCCCCGAGGGGCGTGCTGCTGCTTTCCGCGCAGGTATGTACGACACGTGTGCTTGGGGCTCCACCACCCCTTCCACATCTCCGACACGCTGCCTGCCCCCCCAGCGGTCTGTCACGTGGATGCTGGTGGTCAGTGCACATCAGACCCCCGGGACCTGAGTCACCGCTGGGCACCATGGGAGACGGATGAGCCCACCCAACACACCCAGGCGTGCGAGGGAGATGCCGGCACTGCAGGGCGTGCGATGCTCAGGAGAGCGGGCTGGGTGCCAGACTCGGACCCACACACGGCACGCACTCCAGCGCAGCAGTAACAGTAACACCTACACGGCCGATGAGCGGCTGAGCGAGCAGCCGAGCGAACGCCCCTGGCCGTCAGCCCTCCCTCTGCATCCCGAAGACCTCCATTCGATGGCCCCTCGAAGCCCAGAGGCTGCTGGTGCGGCCCCGTCAGCTCTCCCGGGGGAGCCGCCCTGGACGGGCACCCTGCGCGCTACTCAGACACTGGCTTTCCCTGGGTGTTTGCGCCCCAGCGTCAGGCAGGACAGGCACTGAGTCCCACGCGGCTCCAGGCAGAGGCCCTGGGAACTGGCGCCCAGCACCCCACCCTCCCCCTGCACCTCCCACGTGCTGCTCCTGCTCTGGAGCCCCCTGCTGAGATGGATCATAGCTGTGCGTCCTCTTAGCACAAGTCAAAGAAGGGGGGAGCCCCAACAAAAGGCCACTTGATTCCACCAGATTCTGGACGGTGTTTGCAGGAAAGGCTGGGGGCTGTGCAGGCTCATGCCTTGCCCCCACGTGAGCTGTCTGCCTCCACGCAGAGGGGAACACCCCCACGCTGGCCCAGCGCACGAGCAGACCCGACATCTGGTCCGGTTCTGTAGCTGGCCTGCCACCGTCAGCCCAAGCCTGGCCCTCAAGGAGCATTTGGCACTAGTGGTGACGCCGGCGGAACCGCCATCTGCTGGACCTGTGGAATGTCCCTGGGGCGTGGGTGCGAGGAGCCGGCACCTCTTACCACTGCTTGGTGATGTCGAACATCATGACCACCCCGTTGCAGTTCTTGTACACGTCCAGGAACTCAGCGTCCAGGGCCATCTCAGACTCTGCCTGGGACGGGAGGGAGTCAGGCATGAGCGACGCGGCTGCGGGCAGGGCCCCCAGCGGAGCCCATGGCTCCCGGGAACGCCGAACAGGCCTTTACATTTTGGGAAACACAGATGACGTAGTGTGGGCGGGGAAACTGCCTCAGAGGGTCTGGCAGGAACATTCAGACTCTGGGCCGCGTGCCTGTGCCCCTGCCTGGCCTGGGGGGGACTCCTCCACCGGCCACCACAGCTCCCCCCTCCCAGGCCCCAGGAGAGTGCGGGGCCCAGGCCCCACAGCAAGGCCCGCATCCCAGCATGAGGAAGCACACTTGCAGAGAACCTTCTAGAGCAGGGGTCCTCAAACTTTTTAAGCAGGGGGCCAGTTCACTGTCCCTCAGACCGTTGGAGGGCCGGACTATAGTTTAAAAAAAAAACTATGAACAAATTCCTATGCACACTGCACATATCTTATTTTGAAGTAAAAAAACAAAACGGGAACAAATACAATATTTGTATTTGCATGTGGCCCGTGGGCCGTAGTTTGAGGACCTGTTTTAGAGCATGCAGGCCACGGCGCCTGCCGTGCTGGGGGCAGTGGTCACCCCCACACACAGGGGCCAGGTGGGCACTTCACCTTCCTACCACGAAGGGGAGTGGGGAGGCTGCCCACCCCAAGGCCGGCTGCAGGTGCAGGGGGAGCAGGGCCCCTGGAGGAAGGGGGAAGCCGCCCGGGCCGGAGACCGCTGGGGCCCAACTTTTCTGTGTCGGGGGGTGGCCACGTGGCAGCCCACTGGGAGCCACGCTCATGCCCACAGGCACACAGGCCACGGCAGGAAGGCATGCCCTGTGCTTTCAGGACCGAGGCCTCTGGGGCGGGGAACAGACCGGCCAGTCCCCCTAGCCCTGCTCAGGTTGCTCTAACTCCACACAGGTCGTGCGGCAGGGGCTCTGGGGCCCAGCCACCCCGTGACCACAGGCAGCACAGGGTTCCGTGAGCAGCTGGGACAGGCAGCAGGGGGTCTGAAGAGTGCTCCCCACCCCCACCAAGGACCCTACGGGCAGGACACCGCTTACCTCCTGGGGGTCGTTCTCCATCTTCAAGCCATCACCCCGCTTTTTACATTTTCCTTATAAAAGACAAAAGTTACCAGGTAGACTCTGGGTCTAAGGATGGCCAGAGGTAGGAGCACCCCTTCCCTACATCCTACTCCCCCTACACCCCAGCCCATCTTCAGTGGGAGCCACACTGACTGGAGACCCCGGGAGCCGACCCCCCACTCAACCGGCACCAGAGCAGCCCCAGAGGCAGCAAGACAAGGCCAGGACCCCAGTGAGGCCTCTTGGCCACTCCAGTTGCCCCAGCCCAGCCCAGCCCAGCCCAGAGTCAGGCTCCCAGGCTGCTTGTGCGGTGGCCCCGATGCCCCTGCCAGGCTCGGCTTCCAAGGCAGGCACCTCCTCCTGGACTGGCCCGGTCCCAGCCCGGCCTCGAGGCGGCTGAGCCAGTGCTGAGGGGGACCAGCTGGAGGCAGGGCCCCAGGCCCACGGAGCTACAGTTGGTGACCCCCGGGGAACACAGCCCCGCTCCCTGCAGGGCTGAAGACTGTTCACAGCTGGCAATTCCATGGCCCCCCAGGGTCAGAGTGGCCGGCCAGGCAAACTAACAACCCCAGAAGAAACAGGTTCATTCATTAAAAACCCAAGCTCTGCCTCTCGTCCAGCTTCTCCCTGAGCCCTCGCCACCTCGGCCCCGTCCACCAGGGCACCGGGTGGAGCCGTGCAGCAGAGGCCACTCCTTCAGCTCCAGCAGGTTCTCGCCGCCGCCTGGTCCTGGTGACGCAGGCGTTCGGACAGCGCAGACTGACAGGTGGCCGCTGTGCACACCCCCGTCCACCAGCGCAGGGAGCCGGCCCAGGGCCCACACACTAGACGACGTTAGCACCACCCAGACCTCCTGGCCAGGCTCTGAGAGGACGCGGACATCACCCTGCCATGGCAGTGGCAGAGCCGACCCTGAAGGCTGTCAGGGCTCACACAGGACAAGGACACGCCGGCCAGCTGGTGTGGGAAGGAGGGGGTGCTTCTCTCTACAGGACGACTCAGGATGAGAGGGAGGAGGGCGCGTCAGAAAGACGGGCTTTACCTTTGTCCACTACGTCCCAGACCTCCACTTTCACGATGTCATCAGTGGCTAAAACGGGAAGAGAAGAAGGTGAGTGCCCAAGTGACTGCTGGGGCCACAAGGAGGGGCTTTCAGAGCCACAGCCTTCTCCCTGGCGCCGCCCAAGGGCACCCAGCTCCGCCCAGGACCTCTGCCTGTGCTGCAGCCTGAGACAACCCCTCCCTAGGTGGCAGGGAGGCCTCCACTCTCCACCCAAGGATTTTGAGGGGAACCGAGGCGCCCCTGCCAGCCTCACCCAGACTGGGGGAAATGCCTCGGGCAGGGGGGTAGGGGAGGTGAGTGAGGCTCCCTGAGCTGCCCCGAGGCTGCAGGTGCCCTGGTTGGTGAGCAGGGGCCACACCGCCTGGCAGAGGTCCCAGGACCAGCCTGGCTCACAAAGGGGACTCAGGACCCTGCGGAGGCCGGTGTCCTGCTGTGGCCCGTGTGTTCTCAGGGAAAAGCAATGTTTCGACGCCTCGTGAATCCCCACACCGAGAGCCCCTCTGCCTCCCTGGAAGCTGCTGGCGGCTCCAGCCACGCTCGGGAGGCCGCCAGGTGCCCATCAAGTCCTTAGGGGACAGGGGCTGCACACCCCAAGTAGAGACCGGCTGTGGCCAAGGGCCCTCAGCGGATGGAGCAAAGGCCGCAGCAGAGGAGCCGCACAGGGCCTGGCTCCCAGGGCGGGCCGTGTCCGGGTGAGGCCAGGTCTCCAGGCTCAAGAACAGAGCCCCTGCTGCCCGCCTGCTCCTCTGGGAGGGACTTCGGGTGCCCAGAGGTGACTTTTTATTTTTTTTTTCTTTGCTTCTTTTGCTCTTTTTTTCCTTTTCTTTTTTTAAATTTATCTTTCATTTTTTGAAGTGACTTTGATGAGAGTCACGAGAGCCCCTATGAGGTCAGGGCGCTCCCACACATGGACAGTTTCCATGACGACGCCACGCGGAGAATGCCGTCTCCAGGGAGCCCAGGCCAAGAAGGGCAATGGAATGAAGCCGCTGCCCAGGGCCCACTGCCCAGCACTCACTTTTGTAGCTCCAGTGGATGCTGGTGACCTGGATCTCCTGGGTGGGGATGTACTCCTCCACGAACTTCTTGCCCTGCAGCCGGTGCCACAGCGCGGTCTTGCCCGTGTTCCTGTCGCCGCGGATCACTATCTTCACTGGCGGGAGGGAGAGAGGGCAGATCAGGCAAACAAACTGAAGCGAACGTTCCCTTCACCGGGTCTGTGTGCACGCGCTTCCCTCTCTCTGCACGGACCCTGCCGAGTGGCTGGCGAGTGGGGGAGTGGAGCGCCAGGGTGGGCTGGCGGGGCCATCAGGGCCCTAGTAGGCCTCCGCTCACCCTCCCTGCTCCGCAGCAGAGCCCAGAGGCATTCCCTCCGGGGCTGACAGTGGCGTCTGCTCAGCCTTCGCACGCATAGGACAGCGTCTCTCCCCGGGCTGGACTCCGAGGACGGCCAGGGTCAAGGTTAGGTTCTGGGGTTGGGCGGCGGCTTCCTAGATGCTGGTGGTTTGCCCTTAACCTACTTTCCTCCGCTCTGTATTTTTAGTGCACAGTTCTGCAGAGCGTGGGGCCTCTGAAGACACGCGGGGGTGACGGCACAAAGCCCGTGTCCTATCTTGCCCCCTCGACAAGTGTTTATGGGGTGGCCTATGTGCCAGGAGTGGCCTATGTGCCAGGCGTGGACGCGGGAGGACAGAGCAGGGTCGGGGAGAGCCTGCCACGTGCCTGTGGGACAAGCGGGGGAAGGGGCCAGGGCAGGGGCTGTGCAGGGGCCAGAGCCCGCACTCTAGGCAGGAGTGTGGACTTCCTGCTGCCTCGAGAGAAGGCAGGGTTCAGCACCAGGTGCCTGGAGCTGGCTGGTTCCGGGAAGACGCCCGTCCATCTGTCCGCCCGAGGGCAGTCAGTGCCTCGTGGGGCCAGTGGGGCGGACCAGGACCAGGACGACGTGGGAGTGGAGCTGTTGGGGCTGCCCCCCCCCACTGCTGACTTCCACTAACTACCTGTGCAGGGATTATTCCTCTTCTTGCCTGGTATTTGGGAGATTTGCAACATGCTCCTAGTCTTTGATTGGTATCTCTTAAGTTTTTAACATTTACATTTGCTGTAATAAAGTCAAAAGTTCATAAATGTGTCTTCCTCTTCAGAGACACAGGACTTCCGAATGCCCTGATTCTGGCCTCCTCCGTGATGTGCTGACTCGTGGGATTTTATTTTATTTTATATATTTTTATTGGTTTCAGAGGAAGAAAGAGGGAGAGAGAGAAACATCAATGAGAGAGAACCATGGATCGGCTGCCTCCTGCACGCCCCACACTGGGGATCCAGCCTGTAACCCGGGCCTGTGCCCTGACCGGGAATCGAACCCGGGACCCTTCAGTCCACAGGCTGACGCTCTATCCATTGAGCCAAACCAGCTAGGGCCTAGCCTCTACTTTTAAGTAAAAAAAATAAATAAAGCAATCTCAGAACCTCAGGCATTGGCGCAAATGAGCTGAGTGATTGGCCTGGAGGACCTTTAAGACTCGCCCAGAGGGGCTAAGAGCAGCCCTCCCGGCAGCACAGGGACCAGCCGCGGTGCAGCCGGGGCCACGCCCTCCCTCCACGCCGGCCCAGCGTCTCTTCCACCCACTCAGCCCCCAGTCTCCTGAGGGAACAGGGGTCGTGTTCTTTCACGGGCGGCACCTGGCTACCGCGGACGCACACCTGCGCTCCTCCTGTGGGGCGGGGGCGAAAAGCTCCCGACGCGCCTCGCTGCGGCGGAAACCAGCCCCGGCGCCAGCCCGGCAGCCTGGCCTCCGCTCCCGGCCCGGTGCTCCGCTCCCTCCCTCCGGGCAGCCGGCTCTGAGCTCACCCCGCCCGCCCGCGGCGCCCCGCAGGCCTGATGCACAATCCGTGTTTGCTGAGCAAACGCACGGGGCAGGAAAGCCCGGGGGGGCCGGGACGGGCAGGGCCGCGGGGGCAGCTGCAAAGGGCGACGGGGCGGCCACGTCACCCGCCAGACGGAGCGAAGTTTAACACAAAACCGTGAGCAAGGAAATTAAGCCGGGCCCAGCGCGGTAAGGATTCGCACTGGCTCTCTTCTCTGAACGAGAGCCACACGCCGAGCTGAGCGGAAGTGCATCAGCCGCACCCCTCTCCGTCAATCCTCCCCGTGGACACGGTTTCCACGACGAGAGAGGAAGGCCCCGCTGCCGCCGGGTCACCCACAACCCGGGCGGTGTCCTGGACCAGGACTCGAACCCGAGACCCTTCGTGCAGGGGCCACCTCCCACCGGCGGAGCCACGGCGGCCAGGGCGCCGCCTCCCTTTCACCCCGCACGGGGGTTCCCAGGTCCTCGCTCTCCCACCTCACCCCCAAATGCCACCAGAGGACAGCGCCCCGCGGAGGAGCCAGGCCCCCTAACCCCGCGGCGCCCGACCTGAAAGCGGAGCGGCCAGCCTCCCGTCGCCGCGGACGGAAACTCCAAGGAGGTCACGGCCGCACCGTCTGCATAATTGATGGCGGACGGAGGCCTCCCGCAGGGGAGGGAGCCCGTGCCTCCGGAGCTCCTAGCGCACCCCACAAACGCTTCTTTAAAACGGGGGGGGGCGTGTGGCGTCGCTGACATCCCGTCGTCAAACGCCAAGTCAACAAAGGAAAACCCGGCGGCTCACTCCTCCGGCGCCTCCCGTGCCCCCCGATGGCACAGGCCGGGGGCGCTCCCCGTTATGTAAGACTCCCCTCGACGAGGCCCGGGGCGCCGCCGCGCGCACCTGGAGCGGACGCCCCCGGCAGGTGTCACCGCGCAAACCTCGCGCAGGGCGCCCGGTGCCGCGTCCCCGGGAAGCGCCGGGTCAGAGGGGCGCGCCCGCTCCCTGCGCCCCCAGCGAAGGCGCCAGGGCCCCCGCACCGCCACGGGCCGGGGCTCAGCGCACCCCGAAACCTGTGGACAGGGCCTGCCAGCATCACCCGCCCGCGGAGCGGCCCCGGCGCTTCCCGGGCCGGTGTGCGCCGCGTCCCCGGGCCGCGGACCCCGCTTTCCCGTCCGCCCCCGCCCCGCCCCCGCGCCGCGCCGGCCGCACTCACTGTTGTACTGCACGCCCTTGGCGAAGCGCCTCTGCAGCGCCTGGTTCATGGACTGCAGCCCGGCCGGGATGTTCTTCTCGCGGCCCGCGGCCGGCTCCGACCCCACCAGCTTCTTGAGCGCGGAAAACATCTTCCCACTCCCGCGTCCGAGCGCGGCGTGGCCCGCGAGCTCAGCGGCGGCGGCGGCGCGGCGCGGGTCGCACCATGCCCCGCTCCCCAGAGGCCGCGCACCTGCTGCGGAGGCCGCTCGGGGACTCAGCCGCGGCGACTGTGCTCCGGGCCCCTCGGCCCCGGGCGCGGCCGCCCTCCTCCCGTCTGCACCGCCATCTCGCCAGCGGCTCTGAGGGACCCGCGGCTACGGGGCGCCGCGAGGGCCTCGGGAATGCGGCGGTGCGCATGCGCACGAGGCGGTGCGCGCAGCTACGGGGCGCCGCGAGGGCCTCGGGAATGCGGCGGTACGCATGCGCACGAGGCGGTGCGCGCAGCTACGGGGCGCCGCGAGGGCCTCGGGAATGCGGCGGTGCGCATGCGCACGAGGCGGCGCGGGCGAAAGCGGTGCTGGGGTTTCAGTTCAATCCCGCTCTGGCCGCGTCCGCGCTCGGAGCCCTTTCTCGCCTTCACCCCGGACTCCGGGGCCCCGGGTCCACAGCGAACGCCCGCTCCCCACATCTTCCCGACGCGATGCGCCTGCCCAGGTTCACTTTCTGAGACTCCTGTCTCCCTTCCGAGCCCCCAGCCGTTCTGGAAAAATGTTTATTTGTGTAACAAAGCGCCCGCCGGGGGGCGGGGCGGGGCGCGGGCGGGGGGCGCGGGGCCCCCGGGTCACTTCTTCTTCTTCTTGGCCGTCTTGAACTTCTCCTCGATCACGCGCTGGGACTGTTTCTTGATCTCGGCCCGCGAGGGCACGTAGCTGTGGTCCACGTCGGCGAAGTGGAAGGTTTCTGGGGGGAGAGGCGGGAGCCGGGTCAGCCCTGGGCTGGCCTCCGCCTTCATTCATCGCCGGGCGGGCGTGGACCACACGACTCCGTCCCGGATGCTCTGGCCTTTGGGCCCTTACGGACCGGGAGAGACCGCGCCCCCGGGCGCCTGGGTGTGTCTTCTTGCACAACGACCATTGCACAGCCCTCCCTCCCCGGTCGAAGTCTCGCCCCAACATCCCCGGCACAGCTCAGCCCAGGGCCAGCGCCATGGCTCAGCCCCAGTCCCCTGCCCACGGGAGTCACTCGGAGGAGCTGCCCTTCAGCTGCCGACCCCGCCTCTCCCTCAGAAACCCCGGTAAGGGCTCTCTCTGCCCGGGGCTCCCCCTTGCTCCTTTCTGCCTGCTGATGGGCATCAGGACATGGCTAGCCTCTCCACGTCTGCTCACCAAGTCCCGGGCACACCCTCCATCCCTGTCCCTCCTGGGCAGGTGGAGCGAGCAGCACACCCACCCTCTGCCCCTGCACAGCTCAGCCCAGCCATCGCCCCATACCCTGGCCCCCCCCGCCCCCTGTACCTATCATGTCATCCTCCAGCTCCTCGAAGGTGATCCTCGTGTTCTGCTTCTCCTTCAGAGTCGAGGACTCCAGGGCCTCCCTCACCTTCGTGTTGTCCTGCAGGGCACGGGGGCGGTCAGCTCTGAGGGACAGGTATGGGGAGGCTTCTCCGCCCCGCCCCTGCCTTACCTCCTCAGTGGTGGACAGCGCCTGCAGTTTGTCAACCAGGTGCAGGAGCTTCCTCTCGCAGTACGCCAGCTTGCTGTGCAGGTCCAGGCCGTCCAGGCTGTCGGAGGTGGCCGTCCTCTGCAGACCGCGAGGACGGGCTCAGCCCCGCTCCGGTCTCCCCAAGCTCACTGCGCAGCGGCTCCCCCCCACGCGGGCCGGTACCTGGGCCGCGGGCAGGGCGATGCCGACCAGCCGGAGGTACAGGTTGTCGATGCCCATCTGCAGGGTGAGCAGCAGCTTTTGGCTCTTGGTCATGTTCGTGTGGGCCAGCTGCAGCCTCTCTTGCTCCTCCTTCAGCTGGTCCTGCATTTTCTGCTGGACGGACTCGGAGCTGTCGAGTACGATGGGGAGGGAGGTGGCACAGACCTGAGGGCGGAGTTGGGTGCTGTGCTGGATTCAGGGGTTCAAGAGCTGCGATGTGGGCGTGGGAGTCCCCGGCTCCGCTGCAGAGCACGCTCGAGCAGGCTGGCTGGCAGTGGACACCCTGGGCTCAGAGCCTGGCCCTGGCCCAGCCTGGGCGGCGGGCAGCCTGGACAGAGGAAGGGCAGGGCCCCCGGGTACCTGTCGGAGCTGGACGTCTGGTGGAACTTCAGCAGCGCCTCCTCCATCTCCAGCTTCCTCATCAAGGCCCCCAGCTGCGTCCGCCTCTCCTCACACTCCATCATCTGCAGCTGCAGGTTGTCCTCCGTGTTCCTCTGAGCCAGGAACTGGCCTGTGATGTCCTGGCCGTGCCAGGAGGGAGAAGCAGGTGTGGGCCAGCCGGGCAGGGCCCACAGAACTGCCCCTCCCCGTGGTCAGGAATGAGGTCCATGGCGGCCGGGCCCTGAGGGCTTGTGGGGGGCCATCCGTCCGTCGGGTGAAGTGCTTTGTGTGTGTCATTGCACGTCACCCCCACAACAAGCAGAGGACAGACCGGAGACCACCACTGAGAGACTGCACGGCCGCAGGGCGCCTGTGCAAGGGTGGACAAGCTTCGGTCAGGGCCGAGGACGGGAGCTCGAGGCTTCCTAAGAATAAACCCAGATCGGATTAAAATAAGGGGGGACAGGTGGAGAGGCAGCTGCTCGTTCTAATGCCGTCAGCTTGGGAAGGGGGTGGGGTGGAGGTGGAGGCCACCCCTTAGCCGAGGCCTTTGGGTCCTCAGATCCTGTGGTTCTCATCCCCTGGAACATGCTGGGATGGGCCAGCTGTGTCCCAGGAGGGGCCTCTACTCTGAACTGTCGAGGCCACAGCGTTGTGTATTCGTTCATCCCCGAAGGTGCCCGCAGAGCCCGGCTCAGGCAGCGTGGAGCCCCCCACCCCTTCCCTCACACCCCAGGAGTGCCCGGGGGCAGTACCCAGAGGTGGGAGCACCGCACAGCGGTCTTGATTTTCTCCAGCAAAGCAGTCAGATTCGTCTGGTATTCGACCTCGGCCTGGGAGGCCTCCTTTTTCCTCACTGAGCAGAGCAGAGGGGAGGATGGCCAGCGCGCAGGGGGGACTGGGAACAGAGGCCTCGGCGCCTGCCCTCTCAGCAGAGCGGGCCCCCCAAGAGCTGGGTCCCTGTCATAGGTGCTTGCACCTTACCCTGCTTCCAGGCAAACTGGCCCTTCAAGGGTGCCCCTGGGCATTGCCTCCCGAGGGGGACCACGGAGCCTGGCTCGGTGGGGCTTAGTGGGGCTGCTCAGAGGACCCGAGCTGTCTCTTCTGAGGAGTCAGTGGGTGACCAGGCCCTGGGGTGCCTGTGGGGTTTGCAGCTAAGAAGCCAAAGGTTCAGTAATTGGCCATGAGCCTCCGCAGGTACGACCAGGGGGAGGCAGGGGCACGCCCCGCCCTCCCTCGGGGCCTCACGGTGACCTGTCAGGGGTGACCTGTCGGGGCGGCTCCAGCCAGTGCTGGCCTCTCAGGTCCTGGTTGGGGCGGGTGGGGAGCAGAGCTCTCACCTTTCAGGCTCTCCGCACTCATCAGATTGGTGGGGAAGTCCAAGTCCCTCCGGCCCTGATGGATGGGGTGGGGTGAGGTGAGCAGCATCCTCCACAGAGGAACCCCCCCCGCCCCCCGCAAGGCTGCACCGGCCGTGGGCGCTCACCCGGCGGTACTTCTCGCTGGTCTCCTTGGTGTGGATCTTGTCGATCATCTTCTTCTGCTGGTTCAGCCTGTTCTCCCTGGCCCGGCGCTCCTCAATGAAGGTCGCCTCCTTCTGCCGCAAGTTCATCTAGGGACACAGGCAGGTGGTGGGAGTCCGTCCCAGGGAGGCCCCCCCTGTGCTAACTCCCGTGGTCACTTCCCCCGAATTCCTAGATTTGAGAACAGCCATCGAGGCTGTTGGCCAGGCCTTCTTCCTGCAACACTGTGCCCAGCGCTTTTACCATTCTGCTTCCCTCCCTGCACTGCGCTCCTCCACCCCCAGTCCCCCGGCTGCCGCCACAGGAGCCAGCTGGCCATAGGCATGGCACCAGCCCTCCGCAGCCTTCTGCCCAGCCCCCCTCAGAACTCACTGAAGTGTCTAAAAACCAATTCATCTTCCTCCAAACCTGGCCTCTTCCTGTCCTGCTCCCATGGCTGTGCATTTTGGGGGCTGCTCCCTTTCACGTCTAACTCAGTGCCCCCTCCTCGGTGACCACTCCAAGGCTTCTCAGCCCTCTAGGTCCCATCCCCCCCACTCTGCCATGGGTCTGGCCCCACTGACCAGCCTCTGGGCCCCTCTGGTCTGCAGCCAGAACACACCTGTTTAGAAACACAAATGGGGTTTGGACTGTTTCCTCCCAGGGCTCTAGGTTAGGGGGACGGGCTCCAGGGTAGGTGGGGGAGGGGGGCCGACCCCTGAGCCCCAGCCACCCACAGCCGCCACTGCTCTCCGCCCGCTCCTCTGAGCTTCGCTCCAGCTCCTGTGCGTCCTGCGGGCCCCCAGCACCCCCCAGCACCCAGGTCTCTGCTGTGCTGGCCAGAGCCTGCGTGACACGGACAACTGCATGAGTGGCCACCTCCTCACGTGCCCCTTCCTGAGGACGGCTTTGAGGGGGCCTCGGCACAGACTGGGGGGGTGGGTGACCCTGCCCAGCCCAAGCCAGGTCTCCTCTGTCTACCCCACGGCTTCCTGACGAGGGGGCTCCCTCTGTCCAGGGCCACAGTGTGAGCCGAGCGGCTGGTGGGGGTGGGCGGTCTGGACTTAGGCGGTCGCAGGTGGTGAGGCACGGAGGTGTCCTGAGGCGGCCTGCACCAGACAGGTGTGCACAGAGCCCTGCAGGGCCCCCGCCAGGGGCCTGCGCTCACCTTGACCTCATCCGTAATCATCATGGCATCTTGGGACATGACTGTCATGTCCGACAGCTCCGAGCAGTAGTCAGCCATCAGGTTCTGCAGCTTGTCCAGCTGGGTGGGGTATCCTGACAGCTCCTGAGGGCAGGGCAGGTGGGCACAGACCGAATGGCACCTCCCCTGGCCTCCCCGTTCTCTGTGGCCCCACACGGTGGCCTGTGCCTGCCCCCCACACCTACACCGCAGACTGAGCGCCCGGAGGACTGGGCCAGAGGGGCTCGCTCGACATAGGTTCGGGGTCAGAGACTCAGGGCTCGAGGGACAGGCTGCCCTGACCAGCTCCTCCGGTTCCCGTCCCAGCGGAGATCCCGGCCCTGCTCCCGGGGTTGGGCTCACTTTCTTCAGGTAATCCAGCAGCCCCAAGTACAGCAGGTGGATGTTCTGGCTCGTGGTGATCTTGATGGTTGTCTTTTCGATGTTGTTCTCCAACTGGCGGATGACCTGGCGAAGACACAGCGAGAGCCAGAGGCCAGCCCTGGGGGGCGTGTCTCACTCACCTAGCCCCGCCTTCCCCGCGGGCCCCGCCCCCGCCCACCTCCCAGAGGCCCGCCCCGCCTTCCCCGCGGGGCCCCGCCCACCTCCCAGAGGCCCGCCCCGCCTTCCCCGCGGGCCCCGCCCCCGCCCACCTCCCAGAGGCCCGCCCCGCCCCCTCGCCGAGCCCCGCCCCCACCTGCAGCAGGCGCAGCTCCTCCTTGGTGGCCACCGGCTGGTGCTGCAGGCCCTCCAGCTGCAGCTGCAGGCTCTCCAGCTGCTGCCCCCGCCGCCGCACCAGGTGGATCAGCACGTTGTGCACGTTCACGCGGTCGAAGACGTACTTGCGCAGCTTCTCCCGCGCCACCTGGTCGGGAGGGCACGGTGTGCCGGGGGCCGCGGAACCCCGCGCCACTGGGGGGGCGGGCGGGCGGGGAGGGGAGGGGCCCTGGGGCGGGAAACTGCCCCACCGGCTCCACAGCGTCACTTGGCGGGGCGGGGCGGGCGTCCCTGCTGCAGCCTCACCTCCATGGAGCAGCGGCAGTGCGCCAGCCTCATGGGCACGTCGTTCCCGCAGGCCCGGGAGATGGACCGCTTGTCGTGCTGTGGGGCGGCGGCGGCTGAGCTGGGCGCACCTCGGCGTCCCCCCGCCGCCGGCCCCTCCAGGCCTCTTCCGCCCGCGCCAGCCCCGCAGCCAGACCCCAGGAGGCCGGGCGCTAAGGGCCCGGTGTGGCCTCCCGGCTCAGGGGTGACGGGGGTGCGGAGCGGAGGGCCCAGGTCCCCCCGACACGGCCAGAGGGGCCCCGGCTGCAGGTGCCGCCCCGGAGCGCGTGTCCCCGCCCGCCCCTCCCGATGCCCCAGCTCCAGAGGTCAGAGCCGGGACAGGGCAGGGCGCTCCCGTCCACCGGGGGGTCAGCCTCGGCACCGGCCCGCCCCGCCCCGCCCCCGGGCAGCAGGGCGGGCGCGCTGTTCACATTCTTAGCCAAAGCCCACTCCTGGGTCCCGCGGCGGATGTTGCTGCGCAGGAGAGCCACCGTGGCCTTGTTCTTGACCGTCTTCTCCTTCATGGCCTGGACCTGCAGCGCCCGGCATTGCTCTGCGGGCCGCAGAGGGAGGGGGCCAGGTGTGGGCCGCGGGCTCCGCCGGAATCCGGGGCGCGGAGGGCCTCGCCGCTCAGCCGCGCTTAGCAGTGGGGAGTCCTGTGACCCCTCCCAGGCTGCTGGCCAAGGGAGCAGCTGGGTCCCTCCTTGTCCCCTCTAGCTTTGGGGTCCACGATGCTCCAATCTCTGTGGAGCCCCCCAGCTTCTCCTCTCCCCGCCCGGGCCCCCTGCCCGCCAGGCCTCTTTGCGGCCTCCTCCCAGCTGTTCAGGAGGTGGGTGGGGGGCTGACCACTAGGCCATTTGCCCTGGGCTGTCCCTGTTAAAAGAAGTCCTGCCCGGCCAGCGTGGCTCAGTGACTGAGCATCGACCTATGAGCCAGGAGGTCACGGTTCGATTTCTAGTCGGGGCACAGGCCCGAGTTTCCAGGTGGACCCCCAGTTTGGGGCGTGCAGGAGGCTGCCGATCAATGATTCTCTCTCATCACGGATATTTGTAGCTCTCTCTTCCTCTTTGAAATCAATAAAAATATATTTAAAAAAACAAAACACTGCCCTGGCCAGTTTGGCTCAGTGGATAGAGCGTTGGCCTGAGGACCGAAGGGTCCTGGGCTCAATTCCAGTCAAGGGCACGTGCCTTGGTTGCAGGATCCTCCCTGACCAGGGCGTGTGCAGGAGGCAACCAATGGATGCGTTTCTCTCACATGGATATTTCTGTCTGTCTGTCTTTCCCTCTCTCTCCCACTGTCTCTAAAAATCAATGGAAAAATGCCCTCGGGTAAGGACTGAAAAGAAAACAAAGCCCCTCCTGCACGCAGGCCCCGGACTTGCTGTGGGTGTGAGGGGCTCACCCTGGAGCTGCGTGATGGTCTTCAGCTCCTGGATCTGCTCCTCCACGTCCCCCGCTTCGCTCCACATCTTCATCGTGGCCGCAGGCCCCGGCCTCCACCCTCCCTGTGCTGGGCCTGCTCAGCAGGACAACAGTTCAAATTGTCCCCGGAACCTCGGCCCATTGTGATGGGGGCCAGGGTTCTAAAGCCCCGGGCCCAGCACCACCCTCTGTCGCCAGTGAGTCCCGTGGCTGCTCTGTTTGGGGGTGTGGCCGGGGCCAGGCACCTTCCCCCACAGGTGGGTGACTTGGTGGTGTTTTGGCAGGGCACCCCCCCACCTCCCATCCTCTTCACTGTCTTCCCAACCCTGACCACTCACCCCCCAAGTTTACACTCCACACCCCAGTAACCATGAGACCCCCGGCCTCGGTCCCCGCTGCCTCCACTTCCCCCAGGAGTTCCCCAGCCCAGCTTTATTTATTTATGTATTTATGTATTTATTTATATATTAAAACCTATTTTATTTTTGTTTGTTAATCCTCACCTGAGGACTTTTAGAGAGAGTGGAAGGGAGGAGGAGGAGGAGAGAAACATCGATTGGTTGCCTCCCATACAGGCCCGAGCAGGGCTGGGCGGGGATCCAGCCTGCGACCAAGGTTCGAGTCCTTGACAGGAATTGAACCCGGGTCCCTTCAGTCTGCGGGCCGATGCTTTATCCACTGAGCCACACCGGCTAGGGCCCGAGTCAAGCGTTAGATGTCACTCCAGGAAGGGTCAGTCCCCCATCTCTGCACCCCCGGCCCAAGCTTCCCCAGAGCCACCTGCCCCAAGCACGGGACAGCTGGGACCCCAGGAGGGGCGGCACCCACCAAATTTGGCTGTTACTTTTCCCAGCTACCCTGTGTGACTCCGCTAGGACTGCCCTAACAAAACACCACGGACAGCCAAAACCGGTTTGGCTCAGTGGATAGAGCGTTGGCCTGCGGACTGAAGGGTCCCAGGTTTGATTCCGGTCAAGGGCATGTACCTGGGTTGCGGGCACATCCCCAGTAGATGTGCAGGAGGCAGCTGATCGATGTTTCTCTCTCATTGATGTTTCTAACTCTATCTCTCTCCCTTCCTCTCTGTAAAAAATCAATAAAATATATTTTTAAAAAAACACAAAAAACACCACGGACAGCAGCTTAAACAACAGATATTCATTGTCTCAGGCCCTGGGGGCTGGATGTCTGAGACCCAGGTGGCTGCCCCCCCTGCACCCCCACACAGCCTTTTCTCTGTGCCCATCTGTGTCCACATCTCCTCTTATAAGGGACTCGTCAGGTGGGATCAGGGCCCACCCTCATTTCACTTTATTATTTATTTACTAGAGGCCTGGTGCATGGAATTTGTGCACGGGGGGGGGGGGGTCCCTCAGCCTGGCCTGCGCCTTCTCGCAGTCTGGGATCCCTCTCGCAGTCCGGGATCCCTCTCATGGTCCAGAGCCCCTTGCTCCTTACTGCCTGCCTGCTTGCTGCTCCTTACCACTCAACGTGTTGCTCCTCAGCGCTGCCACCTGGGAGGCAGGAGGGGCTCCCGCTACCACCACTGCCCTCGCCGGCTGTGAGCCTGGCTTCTGGCTGAGTTGCGCTCCCCCTGTGGGAGCTCACTGACCATCAGGGGACAGCTCCTGTATTGAGCATCTGCCCCCAGGTGGTCAGTGCTCATCATAGCGACTGGTTGTTCCACTGTTTGGTTGGTTTGCATATTAGGGTTTTATTATATAGGATTTTTAGTCGTCACCCGAGGATATTTTTCTTTCTTTTTTTTTTTAAATATATTTTATTGATTTTTTACAGAGAGGAAGGGAGAGAGATAGAGTCAGAAACATCAATGAGAGAGAAACATCGACCAGCTGCCTCCTGCACATCTCCCACTGGGGATGTGCCTGCAACCCAGGTACATGCCCCTGACCGGAATCGAACCCGGTACCCCTCAGTCCGCAGGCCAACGCTCTATCCACCGAGCCAAACAGGTTTTGGCTCGAGGATATTTTTCCATTGACTTTTAGGAAGAGTGGAAGAGAGAGGGAAAGACAGAGAGAAATATCGATGTGAGAGAAACACATTGATTGGTTGTCTCTTGCACGTGCCCTTGACCAGGGCCTGGGATGGGGAAGAGCCTGCAACCGAGGTATGTACCCTTAACTGGATTCGCACCCGGGACCCTTTGGTCCACAGGGTGACGCTCTATCCCCTGAGCCAAACCAGCTAGGGCCCACCCTCATTTTAACTTCCTCCCCTTCTCAGAGGTGCAATCTGCAAATGCATTGTGTTCTGAGGTCCTGGGGTTAGGGCTGCAATGTGTGAATTTGGGGGGACACGGTTCAGCCCTAACAATGGTCTCCGCCCATCTTCCTCCAGGACCTCTTACCTTTCTGGCCACTCCCAGTTTTAAAAAAGTGCATCCAGTCAGGTCTGACCCCCCCCCCCCCCCGCCCTCCCTCTCAGCCAGGCGTTACCCTTGGGGAGACGGAAGGCTCCCAACCAGAGTCCGAGGCAGAGCCTGGCTACTGTCCCCCACTATTGGTTCTCCCTTCTCGCTCAGATATAGCATTGTAGTGGGGGCGCACGGCTGCCCAGAGCAAGGCTGCCCTCCTGGGTGCCGCTGCACAATGTTCAGGACTTAGTTCGGCCAGCGCAGTGCGAGCAGAACGGTGAGTGAACTGCTCTCTTCCTTCCTGTTGACTGGGATGAAGCCGCGATGGCCGGAGCTGGCACAGCTGCCTGGGGCCATGAGGCGGATTTGGAAGAGAGGCCGTTGCAGCAGGGAAAGGACTAAAAGGGGCCCTGGCCCCTGACCCTGAGCTTCCGGCCACCCACTGGGACTTTTACAGGAAGGAGACTCTAGGTGGCTTCTGCCATGGTTACCTTGGGCTTCCTTCACTACCTGTCCATCAGGAGTCCTGGCGCATAGTAGGTGCTCAGTAGGTATTCTTTTGAATGACCGGCCAGGCGGAGAGGCACAGGGGCTGACCTGGCTGTGTGCCTTCAGCGAGACTGGGGAGCCAGCCGCCAAGGACCACGGACTTGCCCGGAGTTGACAGAATCTCTGCCTCTTCCTGATGGGGCGGGGAGGTGGCTCGCCTTGCCCACTCGCGAGCTTCCCTTCTGTGGGGACAGAGCTCCGGGAAGCTAGTCGGCCCCCCTCCGCCACCGGAGAGCGGTGACTTCATCTGACAGGAGTGTTTGGGACGCCGGGCGGGTGGGCACAGCCGGGTCCTGCCCCGCGTCCCTCGGGACCAGGTGCTGTGGGCTGTACACCTGGTGGTCTGCTCCTCCATGCCAGGTTGTATGGAAACAGACACCACCACCCCCCCCCACCCCCCCATGGAGAGGCCTCACTGCCTTACAGGGCGGGTTCGGGAACTGCCTGGCAGGGCCTCCAGGAGCAGCCGCGTGGGCACGGAGGTGACACTTGTCTCCCAGCCTCTTCCTGCTCTTGCGCCCCAGTCGCCGTAGAACTCGGTAGGAAGAGCAAGGCGTTTATTAGTCCCACAGCCCAGCAGCACCTGTCCCCCTGGCCCTGGGGGATGCGCACCCAGAAAGGGAGTGTCCGTGCCCCCGAGTGCAGAGTCCTCTCACCACGCGCCCCCAGGGTGCGGGCAGGGCCTCCGGAGCGGGGAGGGCCAGCCTGGGGTGCGAGGTGCTGAGCGCTGTGTTCTAGAACTCTCTGGGCCCAGGTCCTGTGCGCCTGGCTGGAGCTCTCCTAGGTGCGCGGATCTGTAAGAGGCAAACCGAGACAGGTCCACACCCTGAAGTTGATCACTGTCCCTGCACCCATTTTACTGTGGCACAGACGGAGGCGAGGCCTCGAACTGGGATGCAGGCAGTGGAGGCCAGGACCGAGGCCCGTCCGCTGGCTGGCTGAAGCCCAGCCCCTCAATCCAGCCGTTTTTGTGGGGTGTCCACAAGCCCCTCTCTGCATGCCCCTCCTGGGTCCTCCTCCTGCTTGCGGGGCTGCAAGTTCTGCCTGATGCACTCACTCCTTCTCCAGGAAGTGCATGCTGGGGGCACGGCAGGAGGCGAGAGACCCCGTCCAGCCTCCACTCCAGCCCCAGGTTTGCCTGCCTAAACCTCGGGGCACCAGGGGCAAGGCTTCCGCCCCCCACTCCCCGGCCTCTCACCTGTGGCCATGTCCGTGGGGAGCTTCCCCGTCTCCAGGAAGAGCCAGAGGTCACTGCACTTCTGGGTCTCCACGCGGGTCACCCAGTAGCTGGCCACGGAGCCTGCAACTGGGGGGCAGAACGGGCGGGGGCGGGGCTGGGCCTCTGCTCTTCTCAGAGACAGGAACGTGGGCACAGGATCCTCTGGGCAGATGGTGGTGGTGGGCATGGGCAGGGCTCCCCCGGGAACTGGGCCCCCATCCCCGGGGCAGGGATGCCTGCAACACAGCCCCCCGCCCCCCGGGGCTCTTAGTGGGACCCACTCCTCTGAAGAGCCAGAGTCGCCCCCGGCAACCTGGGGGCCCAGGCAGGGAGGACCCACCCACGGCCACCAGGACGGTCCACTGGAAGGGGTACTTCAGCCTCCTCTGCACGGACATCTGCAGGCCCAAGGCCGCCCCGGTGCCTGCAAGAGACAGGCCTGTGGGCAGGCTGGCCAGGCGCCCAGCACCTGCAGGCGCTACCTGCTGGGGAGGCAGGTGGGGACAGGAGGGCGCGGGCTGTGCACGCTGAGCACCCGGCCCGGCCTACCTGTGACGAAGGTGACGATGCCCTTCACGAAGGCGCGCGACTGGCAGGCGGCGTACTCGCTCAGCCCCTGCCGGGGAGGGGAGGGGTCACGCTCAGGTCCCCCCTCTCCCTCCGCGGTCCCTCCGCCCCTCCTTTCGGCACTCGCCGTGAGGCCCTGCGCTGGGACGCATCCCACCGCCCATGCCGGATGCCCAGCAGGATGCCCACCAGGGTGCCCCATCCCCACAGCAGAGGGTCCTGACTCTCTGCCCCTTGGCCCCGACGAGGGCGCACCCGCCGAGCCCCCGCCCCGCTCAGGTCAGCTCTGCGGTCGGGAGCCCGCGTCCTAGGCCGGCCTTCTCACCGGGTGCTTGGCGGCTACGGCGTCGTCCACCCGGGACAGGCCCAGGTTCACCATGGCTGGTGGGGCCTGGCCGGCCGGTCCACGCAGGCGCGGGCAGAAGGGACGGGGCGTGGCGTGGCGTGGTGGAAAGGGGCGGGGCCTGGAGGGCCTATCTGCGCAGGTGCTGGCGGAGGGGCTGGCCCGGGCGGGGCTTGGGTGGAAAGGGGCGGGGCCTGGAGGGCCTATCTGCGCAGGTGCGGGCGGAGGGGCGGCCGGGGCGGGGCGTGGGTGGAAAGGGGCGGGGCCTGGAGGGCCTATCTGCGCAGGTGCGGGCGGAGGGGCGGCCGGGGCGGGGCGTGGGTGGAAAGGGGCGGGGCCTGGAGGGCCTATCTGCGCAGGTGCTGGCGGAGGGGCGGCCGGGGCGGGGCGTGGGTGGAAAGGGGCGGGGCCTGGAGGGCCTATCTGCGCAGGTGCGGGCGGAGGGGCGGCCGGGGCGGGGAGTGGGTGGAAAGGGGCGGGGCCTGGAGGGCCTATCTGCGCAGGTGCTGGCGGAGGGGCTGGCCGGGGCGGGGCTTGGGTGGAAAGGGGCGGGGCCTGGAGGGCCTATCTGCGCAGGTGCGGGCGGAGGGGCCGGGCCGGGACCTGGTAAGGACCAGATGGGCGGGGCGGGCGGAGAAGAGGGGGCGGGCCCTGAGTAGGGGGCGGGGCCTGACGCGCCCTGCAGCCCAGGCTCAGTGAGGTTGCGCGGCGGGAGGTGGGGTCGCGCTCCCCATCACGGGCCCAGCTTGTTCCCTGGAAAGGACTCCTCCACCTGAGTCCTCTGCCGCCCGCCCCCCAGCACACGGGCTCCTGTCTGGGCTGTGAATTCCCGACACTAACAGGCAGAGCGAGCCTGGGCGGGGTTGGGCGGGTGCAGACCTCGTTCAGGGTCTCACCTCTGGGTGCCCCGGGCAGCTCTGCGGAAATGCTGCTGGGCTCCCCATCACACGGGCCAGGGGGGTCCAGAGGCCGCCTCCCTTCTCTGTCCCAGAGGAGCGAGCTTCTTGCTCCCCCGCGGGTTTCTTCCTGGGCAAACCCTGCGGGGCCGGGGCGCCGGGCTCCAGGAGAGGCCACGACCCTGCAGGCTGTGTGGGTGTGCTTGTGTGCACACTGTGAGATGCACAGGCGCGTGGGGGTGTGAGGGTGGTGGGAGGGACCCCCGCGCACCTTGCCAGCAAGAGATTACTGAAGGATATCAGGCTCCAGATTAGCAGGAGAATGGAGTCCTCTGACCCTAGGTCCTTGCTAACCCAAGGAAGGACTGAAGCTTTGAGCTGTTTTTTTAAAAAGAATTACTTCAGAGAGGAAGGGAGCGGAGGAGAGGGGGAAAAACATCAGTGATGAGAATCATTGATTGCCTGCCTCCTGCACGGGGGATCGAGCCCACAAACCTGTCATGTGCCCTTGACTGGAATCAAACCCAGGGCCCTTCAGTCTGCAGGCCAATGCTCTATCCACTGAGCCAAACCAACTAGGGCAAGCTTTGTGCTCTTGCCAGAGGTCTGCCCTGCTCCATCCCTGCCCCAACCTTCCCTGGTGCTCTGGACTTGTAGCAGGAACTTATACTCCTTCAGGCTGCCCTGCCCTTAACCCAAGAGGTGGCATTGGGAAGATTTTATGTACACATTAGAGGCCTGATGCACGAAATTTGTGCAAGGGTCTCTGCTCTCGCAGCCCCAGCTTTGTCCGAAGGTCGTCTGGACGGTCGTTCTGCCGTTCAGTTGATTTGCATATTATGCTTTTATTATTATAGATGTAGCTTGTATATATGCTTTTAAAAATTAAGGCCTTCCCTGGCCGGTTTGGCTCAGTAGATAGAGCGTCCATTGGCCTGCAGACTGAAAGGTCCCAGGTTCGATTCCGGTCAAGGGCACGTACCTGGGTTGCGGGCACATCCCCAGTAGGAGGTGTGCAGAAGGCAGCTGATCGATGTTTCTCTCTCATCGATGTTTCTAACTCTCTTCCCTCTCCCTTCCTCTCTATAAAAAAGTCAATAAAATATATTTTTTAAAAAATTAAGGCCTGATTTAAGTACAGTGGAATTTGCCCTTTTTGGCGTGCAGCTCTAAGTTCAGACCCATGAATTCAGTCATGTGACCACCGCAGCCCACCCAACCCAAAGTCTCTGCAGGCCACTTGTCGTCAGTGGCTTTCCCACCGTGTCCCTGGCAACCATGGCACAGCTTTCTGTGCCTCTGGGTTTGCCTTTTCTAGAACATCCTGGAAAAGGGGCCCGGGCTGTGCTCCCTGGTGTCTCTCACCGAATCACGGGAGTGGGATTTACCCAAGTTGCTGTGCTAACTCACGACTTGTTCCTTCTGTGCCTGAAAAGTGCCCACCGCCAGGGGCGGCAGCTCCGTCACCCATTCCCGAGACACCGTTGTTTCCACTCCTCGGTGCCGGGGAATAAAGTCCCCCCGACACCCACTGGGTTTTGCGTGTTTTATTTCTCTGGGGTGGCCCCTGGGGGTGCGGTTCTTGGGTGGCAAATGAGTGTCGAGCTTTAGGAACTGCCTGTCGGTTCCCAGTGCACCGCCCACCTCCCCACCCAGCAGTGATGTGTTTGTGTAAAAACACGCTGCATTTCCACAGGTGAGCAGGTGTGTCTCAGGGGCTCCACTTGCCTCTCCCCAAGACGAAGGGTGTTGAACTCTTTTTCATGTTTATTTTCCACCCAAATGTCTTCTTTTTTAAAAGAAAATTTTTTATTGGTTTCAGAGAAGGGAGAGGGAGAGAGAGATAGAAACATCAACGATGAGAATCATTGATCGGCTGCCTCCTGCACGCCCCTCACTGGGGATCGAGCCTATAACCCGGGCTCATGTGCCCTGACCAGGAATTGAACCCTGACCTCCTGGTTCATAGGTTGACGCTCAGCCCCTGAGCCACGGCGGCTGGACGAATGTCTTTGTTGAAATGTCTTTTTAAACCATGTTTCCCGTTTTTTGTGTGTGTGTTTTTTCTTCACATTGGGTGGTTTGTTTTTATTCTCGAGTCTTGGGAGTCCTTTGTAGATTCTGGGTCCAAGTCCTTTATCAGATGTATGTTGTGTAAATATTTTCCTGGGAGACTTTGCCTGCCTTCTATCCTGGGACTCTGGGACGAGCTGGCGCCTCCTGGACCCTGTGGAGGCGCCAGCAGAAGCCTCGGCTCCACCCCTCCCTCATGCTGGCGACCGGGTCTTTCTCCCACCCCAGACCCCTTCTACCCTGGAGCATTGCTAGTTCCAGCCCTCCCCGGGGACCCCGGGGCATCTGGGTGGGGTGCCCCAGGCCACATGCTGCTCCTGGCACGGTGTCCCTGGGTGCTCGGTCTGCATGGACACGAGAGGTCACCTGCAGAGGCCTTGGCACCCCAAGCCCCCACCAGCCAGCAGTGCCTCCCTGGCGACACTCCCGCCCAAATACTTAAGCAACCGGTGATAAGGCGACTCAGAGACCATAATCCATCCTGAGTGACAGCTCAGCCCCACCCTCCCGCTTGCTTGCTGGTGGCCTAGTTGGTGGCTGTGTGGGGGTAGGGGTGAGGCAGAGGAGGTCTGGAGTGAGGGGCGCCCAGGCCTTTGATGTCACCTCTGTCACAGCTGCCCTGGCACAGGCTCTGCCCCTGGACAAGGTCCCAAGGCCGGGCCAGTGGTGACTTCACTACTATGTGGGGACCAGAAGGAGTGAGGACTGGGGGGGGACCCAGGCCCAGAGTGGGGGCCGCTGGCTAGAGCAAACCTGAGCCTGACTGCTCCCCGCAGCACCCCAAGGGCCCTGGGTCCCCTGTCCCAGCCACACTGGAGGTGGACGGAGGTGCTGAGGACCCCAGGACTGCCGGGCAGGTCAGGGGGCAAATCCCCAGCTTGGAGGAGTCAGGTGAGAGCCCGGCTTGCTGGAGCCGTCCAGGAAATGGCCCCCAGAGCCTGTGGGGACACTTGAGTGATTGTGCCCAACAATGGACAAAGGAGGCTGGGGTTTCCGGAGCCTGAACGCCTTACACCGCCCAGCCTGCCGATCTGGTGAGCCTGCTGAAACCTATAAAGCCGGGTCCGCTGGTGCTCAGACACAGTCAGGGGCCAAAGACAGGCATGGGGATGCAGTCCGTCCTGCTGGGCCGGGTTCTGGTGCTGCTCTGGGCGTCCACGGCTTGGGGTGATGTCCTGGTGCAGCCAGATTTTGATGCCAAGAAGGTACCGGAGGCCTCCGTGCTGTGCTGTGCTGTGCTGTGGTGGGGCTGGGGGCTGAGCTGCTGAAACCCGCAGCGATGGGGGAACAGTCAGAGCTGTCTCCCCCTGCGAGGCCTCTGGCCTACGACCCTTTAGACTTGCTCTCTATGGAACCCTGAAACCGCCCTGTCGGGGGTGATTGCTGGCCCACTTCACAGTGGGGCAGGGAGGCTCACAGTGGTGGTGTGACCTGCCCCCCATATGTGCAGAACAGGCTCTCGTCCACCCCGGTCTCAGACCCAAGAGGTGGACACTTTGGAGACCCGCCCTGTGTCCTCAGACAAGTCCTGGTTCTGGGTTGCTGGCCTTGTGCTCTGGGCCCTGAGCCTGCTGGTCACCGAGCTCCTCCCAGTTCTCAGGCCTCTGGTACGTGGTCGCCGTGGCCTCCGACTGCAAGGTCTTCCTGGGCAAGAAGGACCACCTGCTGATGTCCACCACGGCCGTCACCGCCGGGGCTGGGGGCAACCTCAACGTCCACATGGAGTTCCCTTGGTGAGCCTGGCGCGGTGCCGCTGGCGGGTGGGGGAGCCTGGGCAGCTCGGAGAGTGAGCGGGCTGTGCACCCTCAGGGGTGACGGCTGCAACCGCATGGACGCCGAGTTCCTCAAGGTGGGCACCGAGGGACACTTCAGGGTCCCAGGTAGGTCCTGCCCCACCGCCTTCCTAGGCCCCTGATGCCGGTTCTCCATGGGGTGATCATGGGACTGTCCTTATACCCAGGACCCCCTCCATCACCATCTCCTGCCCCTCTCCCTTCGCCCCTGGGAGCAGAGGCCAGCGCGGGTGGGGGTCGGTCCGGGGCCCCTGCAGCTCTCCTCCTCCCCAGACTTGGGCTACCTGGACGTGCGCATCGAGGAAACGGACTACAGCTCCTTCGCCGTGGTCTACATCTACAAGGAGCTGGAGGGGGCGCGCAGCACCATGGTGCAGCTCTACAGTGAGGCCGGCCCCGCCCACAATCTATGCCTCGGCCCCGCCCACCCCGCTCGCCCCGCCCCTCCTTTGCCTCCTGGCCCCGCCCCTTCAGGGCCGACCCCAAATCCTCCTTTGCCTCCTCCTGGTCACTTACTCCCAAGTCTGCGCCAGCGAGGGTCGGTCCGGGTGTGAGATGGGGCAGCGGGACCCACCGCGCTTTGATGGGCAGGGGTTGCCTGGAGGGGCCTCTGAGGGCGGACACGCAGGCCCCCCTCTGGCCTCCTGAGGGTGGGGACCCACCTTCCTGGCTGCCTGAGACCCTGAACCAGGGCTGAGCGCCTATCTGGCTTTAATTTCCGGGGTATCTGCAGAGTGGAGCTCCCCCAACTGGAGAGGCTGGGGCGAAGGCAGGAGGGTGGCCTTGCAGGAGGAGAGTCTATGGGGGCGAGGCGAGCCCAGGGAAAGGAGCTGGGCCCCCACCTCCTGGACCCTGTGTGACTCGGGAAAGGGCGCCCCTCTGGGCCGATTCCAGCCCCCACAGCCCCTCAGGCAGGCAGGCACACCTGTCTGTCCTCCCCGCTCACCTCTGCGAGCCGCGGGGTTACAGGGGCCCTGCTCTGCCCCAGGCCGAACCCAGGACGCGAGTCCCCAGGCCCTGAAGGCCTTCCGGGACTTCTACCCGACCGTGGAGCTCCCGGACGACATGACGGTCATGCTGCCCAAGTCAGGTGCCCGGCCTCGCCCCCCGCCCCGCACCCCCCACCCCGCCTCGCCCGGGCCGAGCCCCTCCCCCGCCCCGCACCCCCCACCCCGCCTCGCCCGGGCCGAGCCCCTCCCCCGCCCCTGCCCCGCCCCCCTCTGACCAAACCCCGCCCCCGCCTCGCCCCGGCCAAGCCCCGCCCCTCCCTGGCCAGTCCCGATAAGCCCCGCCCACCAACCCGCCCAAGCCCCGCCCCTCCAGGCCAGATCCCGCCCCGCCCCGCCTTCAGCCCCCCCTCTGATTCCCAGAGCTTAAGCCAGCGGCTGGGCTGGCAGCGACTCCAGCCCCTCCTGCCCGCAGCCCCTTCCCCCCCACACACCCCGAGGGAGCGGCCTGGGGAGCCCGGAAGGGAGGGTCCTCGGCTCCACCCTCTGGGCTCGGCTGTACGGGTCCCACCACACCCAGGCGTTGGGGGCTTGGTGGGGCGTGTCCGCCGGCTCCGCCTCTCACGGACTGTCTTCCTTCCTACAGATGCGTGCTCCTCGGGGGGCCAGGAGGCACCCTGACAGCTCTGGGGACTCACCTGGACCCTTCCCAGGTGCAGGACAGGGTAATCCCCCTTCCTGTCCTGCACGGCCTGCGCCCTCTCCTCCCCAGGCCTCCTGCTCTCCCACCAGATTCCCCTCCCACCAAATCCACTTGTTGTTCCGCCTGGTTTTGGTGCTTCAGTCTCAGCTCCCCTCCTCCAGGAAGCCCCCAAGGATTTCCTTCGTCTGACATAACAAATGACCACAAACGGGGTGGCTTAAAAACAAGAGACCGTTATCCTCTCACAGCTCTGGAGGCCACAGGCCCTAAATGGGGGTGTGGGCAGGCAGGGCTGGCTCCTCCTGGGGTTCCAGAGGCGACCCCCTGCCTCCCCAGCTCCTGGTGGTGCCGGCAACCCTGGCCTCCCTGGGCTTGTGGACACGTCCCTCCCATCTCTGCTCCACTGTCCCATGGCCGTCTCCCTCTGCGTGTCTGTGTCCAAAGGTCCTTCTTCTTACAAGGACACCCATCATTGGCTGTGGGGCCCACCCTAAATCCAGGGGCTCTCATTGTGAGACCCCTAAGTAATTACTTCTGAAAGAACCTATTTCCAAAAAAGGTCGCATTCAGAGTTCCAGGTGGACTTGAATGTTGGGGGGGATCTATCCAACCTGGTGTACTCTGTGTCCCCATTTGCCCCAGCTCACCCCCTGGGCACCAGGCCCCTGCTTTGGGAAGGCCTGGGTCCTTGTCCTCTCTCTGAGG
Organism: Myotis pilosus; assembly: GCA_036010255.1. NCBI lineage: Eukaryota > Metazoa > Chordata > Mammalia > Chiroptera > Vespertilionidae > Myotis > Myotis pilosus. The sequence continues at coordinate 73,861,515 of JASKON010000013.1, forward strand.
GTCCCCTGGGGGACCCCCATTCACTGCCCTCACAGGGCTGGGTCCCCAGGAGCCCTTGGGACACACAGGCAGGTGGGTGGGGTCTTGGGGACACCTTCCCCCAAAGTAGACACCAGGGAACCCTCAGGCCCCTTCCCCAGGTTCCTGGAGGAGAGTTCGGGAACCTCAATAAAGCAGTGAATGCAGGTCGGGAGGCAGCCTTGCCCTCTCCTGGCAGTCACGGCGTCCGCACTGGGCGGCTTCCTCTTTATCCTGCACCCCGTTCCCTGGGCCTCTGGCTGTCCTGGCTACGAACCCAGGGTCCTGGGGACATTGGGGTGCTTTGACTTTCCGTGGGTCTAGCTGCCGCTGCCGGCATCCTGGTGCCGCCTTCTGTCCGTCACACGAGTGGTTGTTTCAGAAACATTACCGGGTAGGAGGAGAGGGCGTAGGGAATCGAGCCAAATCCTGCTGTTCCAGAAGGTTCTACCTGTAGAGAGTGTGAGCTCCGTCTTCCTGCTCTGTGCCACCCCCCCGCCCCCCAAGATGGTCTTAAAAAGAAACAGCAGCTTTGGGGTCAGGCGCCAGTCTGTGGGCTCCGCGGTGTTTACTGGCCACGCTGGGCCTTGCTTCCACACCAGCCCCTCACCACCCGCCAGCCAGCCAGCGAGGAGGCACCGGCACTGTGGCTGGGTCCCCAGGACCCCAGGGCAGCCCTGGGGCCTCTGGGGGAGCAGTGGTGGGCGTGTTCTGCATCTGCAGAACTTCGGGTAGTAGAGTAGCTCTCAGGGCCGTGCAGGGGATGCTGTGTGTGGGGGCAGCTGGGGCACCTGAGTGTTTGCTGAGTGGGTGGTGGATGGATGACCACGCCTTTCCCGTCCGTGCAGGGCAAGCCGGAGCAGCAGGCCTCGCTCGGCACCCCACGCCTTCCAGACCCCGGGGCCTTCCCTCTACTCCAGGCCTTGCCCACCCCCTCCTGCTCACCCCCATCCCCAGTGCCTCCCCCTTCCGCTCAATAAACTGATTCTACAGGCTCCGGGCTCCTCACTCCTTGGAGAGGCCTGAGGGAGAGCACAGCTCGCCTCACCTCGGCCTTGGGCTTCTGGGGAACTAAGGCTGGGAGGAGGGTGGGAAGGGACTCTGGCTGCTGGGCTCCTCCTGGCTGAGTGAGGGCGGCAGGCTCCGGCCACGCCTGGCACCTGGACCCCGGGCAGCCTCTCGCTCCCGCCGGCTTGACCCCTTGCACTCACAGCAGCTGCGGGAACCGAGGCCCCTGGGGAGACCGGCCCTGCTGCTGGGGCTCCGCGGCAGGAGCCAGCGGCAGAGCAGCTCCGGGCCTTGGGGTTTCACTCCTGTCGCTGGAGTGGCCCCGACCTTGGGCACCTGTGTCAGCCTCTGCGAGGCCGGGAAACGGGTCAGGGCGGTGGCCAGCGCACTCCGCGCCCTTGGCTGCCAGCCGGGCTGCGTGGGCCGCTGGGCACGTGCAGTGAGCCCACTGTGCTCCTTGCTTCCCAGACCTGGGAGCGGAGGCACAGAGGTCAGCGACTTGAGCAGCCAGGGGCCCAGCTGGGGGTCAGGCCCTGGGGCCAGGCTCCAGGGCCCGGCTCCATGCTGCCCTCGAGGAGATGTGGGGGCAGGAGAGCCTCCCCGGGGCCGCGCCCCGCCGTTCCCCTCCCTGACACTGAGCCTGTGGTCTCCCCAGGAGTCCGGGCGTCCAGGTTATGTCCGGCGCGCACCTCAAAGGGCCGGCGTGGGCGGGCAGGAAGGCGCGGAGGTCCCGCCTCACCGCTCCCGGTGCCCTGTGGCCCTGGCAGGGCTGGCGCCGGAAGGAGTCGCCCTGAGGACACCTGTCCTCATCCTGCCTGGTCACCCAGAGGCAGCAGGTGCCCCCACACTTCCTGTCTCTCCTTTGCTGCTGGTCAAGCCCATCCCAGGGGCCCTGGCTTATCCACCCGGGGCCGGGGTCAGCCTGGGGCCGGGGTCAGCCAGCCCTCAGCCTCCTCACCCCTCTGCCCTGCCCTGGGATGGAACCCTGGATCCCCAGTGAGCCAGCCAGTGGGCTACCCCAGCCAGTGAGCCCCAACCTGACAGCCTTTGTCGGAGGCAGTGCCACACCCAGGAGGCATCATTACAGACGGGGAAACAGGCAGAGCAGCTGGGTCACGTGGCTGGAGGGGCAGGCCGGTACCCAGGAAGCCTGAGTGTGTCTTCACCCTGACGTGCTTACCGTCTGGCCCTGGGCCTGGGATAAGCGCCTTGGGGGTGGGGGTGGGGGTAGGAGGCCTGGGCACGGTGGACATGGCACAGGAAGGAGAAAGCAGTCGTCGGCGGTGGCGGGTCGGTGCCTGCAGAGGTCCACCAGGCCGGCCAGACCTGCCTCTGCCTCCCTCGCCACCCCCCCCCCCCCAGGCCCCAGAGGTGCTCCCCCTGCAGGAAGGGTCCTCCGAGGAGACTCCCAGGCAGAGGACCCCTCGCTCATTCCCGCACCCGGAGGGCAGGGCCCCGCTGGGCTCTTGGCACCCAACTGGCCCTCGGAGCGTTTGGCCCAAAGAGCACGGCTCCATGGCTAAGCATCCACCTGTGAACCAGGAGGCCAGGGTTCGATTTCCGCTCAGGGCACAGGCCCGGGGTGTGGGCTCCATCCCCAGCGTGGGGCGTGCAGGAGGCGGCTGGTCCCTGATTCTCTCTCATCATGGATGTTTCTGTCTCTCCCTCTCCCTTCCTCTCTGACATCAATAAAAATATATTAAAAAAAAGAAAAAGAAAGGGCCCTGGGAGGAGTGGGCCGAGGGCACCGGCCGACGAGTCCCGTCCACGTGTCGGTGGGGAGGTGCCGGGAGCCTGAAGGTGCTCTGGCCCCTGTGGGGTGGCACCTCCTGCTCCCAGGCCCCCGCGGGCCCTGTGCTGCATCCACGCTGTCCCGGCTGCTCCGGGCCAGGCCAGCCCCGCGGGGCTGTGGGCGTCCCACGGCGGGATGGCCCTGCGGCAGGAGAGGCCAGCTCCTCTGGCGGCCTGTGGCCGGTGATTGCGTCACAAGCGTCCCTGGGATATAAACCGGGTGCCGGGCAGCGGCGTGGAGAGTGCTGGGTAGCGATGGGGGCCGGGCTGCTGGGCGCCATCCTGGGCCTGGTTCTGGTGCAGGTGGAGGTGGCCGTGCAGGACCTGGACCTGCAGAAGGTGGCTTCCCAGCCTGGCCTCGGGGAGAGGGGGTCGGGAGGGGCCCCGTGTCCAGCTGCTCCAGTCCCCGTCCCTCTAACCCCCAGCTGAGGCCGGAGCAGCTGCCCCGACGGGGGCCCAGCACCCACCCAGGTCGGCCCCCACCTGATGCTGGGGACACAACTTCTTTTCTGTTGCAAAAACCATCAGCGGAGATTCCGGTGACGAGGGCAGAGCTGTGCCTCTTCTGTGGGGACAGGCTGCTGGTGGCCGAGGGCCCCTCAGGGCCACGCGCTCCTGGCTGGTTTTACAGCTGGCGCCCTCTCCAGCCTCTCTCTCTCTCTCTCTCTCTCTCTCTCTCTCTCTCTCTCTCTCCCCCCCTGCCCTCCCCCGTCCCTCCCAAGGGCAGGCAGCAGCAGAGGCACTTCCCTGGGGACCACACACCGGCCTGGGGGAGGGACCCCCGTGGCCTTGGCCGGCTGATGCCAGAAGGGGCCCCTCCCCAGGGTGACCGCCTGCTCCTTTGCCCCGAGCCTTGTGCTGTCCGCTGACCTTTCAGAACTGGCAGCTCCCTCCCTGGGGGGCTGGGGGCCCCACCCCTGGACCTCCGTCCGGTGGCCCCATGGTCTTGGCTCTGCCCCTCCCTCTAGATGGCGGGGTTCTGGCGGGAAGTCGCCGTGGCTTCCAACCAAAGCCTGGCGCTGAAGACCCCGCGGCGGCCGGAGGCCTTGTTTCTGACCCTGCGCGGGGCCGAGCTGACCGTGAAGGCCGCGTACAACAGGTGAGGGCCCCGAGCTCGTGGGCAGCAGGTGTGCGCCAGGTGCCGGGGCGGCCCAGCTGCACGCCGGTGGCTCTGGGGTGTGGATGGTGTGGTCACTGGTGGGCCAGCCCTCCCTGCGTCCACCACCAAGACCTTGACCCGCCTCCCCCACTGAAACCAGACCCCGTGCTCCTGGCAGCCCATCTCTCACTTAGCATCAGAGCCGACGACGCCGTCCCTGTGTAGGAAGGAAGTGGCTTCAGGGAAGGTGGCTCCCGTGGTCCCGGAGCCATGGAGGGGGAGAGGGGAGGCCGGGGGCTCCGCCCTGTCCTTCCTGAAGACAGGTTCTCCACCGCCCCCCCCACCCCCGTGTGCCCAGCAGGAGACGCAGTCTGGCTTTTCCTAATGAGCACTTTGCTGCCTTTCAGCTCAGGAAGTTGTGAGACAGAAAACATAGTTGGCTCAGAGGTCGATGTTTCGGGGAGATTTGTTTTTCCTGGTAAGAACGTTGTCCTGTTGTTGCAGGTACAACCCCGTGGCCCTGCACACCAGCAACGTGGCCTTGCTGCTCCCACTCTGTTCCTTGTGCTGTTCCCTGTGCTGTTCCCTGTGCTGTTCCCTGTGCTGTTCCCACTCTGCTCCCCGCTCTGTTCCCTGTGCTGTTCCCTGTGCTGTTCCCACTCTGCTCCCCACTCTGTTCCCTGTGCTGTTCCCACTCTGCTCCCCACTCTGTTCCCTGTGCTGTTCCCACTCTGTTCTCTGTGCTGTTCCCACTCTGCTCCCCACTCTGTTCCCTGTGCTGTTCCCACTCTGCTCGCCACTCTGTTCCCTGTGCTGTTCCCACTCTGCTCCCCACTCTGTTCCCTGTGCTGTTCCCACTCTGTTCCCCGCTCTGTTCCCTGTGCTGTTCCCACTCTGCTCCCCGCTCTGTTCCCTGTGCTGTTCCCACTCTGCTCCCCGCTCTGTTCCCTGTGCTGTTCCCACTCTGCTCCCCGCTCTGTTCCCTGTGCTGTTCCCACTCTGCTCCCCGCTCTGTTCCCTGTGCTGTTCCCACTCTGCTCCCCGCTCTGTTCCCTGTGCTGTTCCCACTCTGCTCCCCGCTCTGTTCCCTGTGCTGTTCCCACTCTGCTCCCCGCTCTGTTCCCTGTGCTGTTCCCACTCTGCTCCCCGCTCTGTTCCCTGTGCTGTTCCCTGCTCTGTTCCCCACTCTGTTCCCCACTCTGTTCCCCGCTCTGTTCCCCACTCTGTTCCCCACTCTGTTCCTCGCTCTGTTCCCTGTGCTCCTCTCCCCGATCCAGACGTTCTCACTTTCCAATAAACCTGCCATCCTTCAAGGGCTACTCTAGCCCCCCATCCCCCACCTGGGCATTGTGGACGGGTCGGCTGGGTGCGGAGAGGAGGGAGTCTGACCCCCAGGGGTGCTGGTCTGCACAGCCACCCCTTCCGCTCGCTCCCCAGGCCACAGGGAGATCCATGTGATCGACACGGACTACGAGCGCTACGCCATCCTGAGGCTGTCCCTCCACTGGCAGGGCAGGGCCTTCCACGTGCTCAAGTACTTCAGTAAGCGCCTGGCGGGCCCTGCGGTCCTGCTGCCCCTCCCCTAGCCCCCCTCAGCCCCCCTCAGCCCCCCACAGCCCCCCACAGCCCCCTTCAGCCTCCCTCAGCCCCCCTCAGCCCCGCTCAGCCCCCCTCAGCCCCCCTCAGCCCCCCACAGCCCCCTTCAGCCTCCCTCAGCCCCCCTCAGCCCCGCTCAGCCCCCTTCAGCCCCCCTCAGCCCCCCTCAGCCCCCTCAGCCCCCCTCAGCCCCCTCAGCCTCCCTCAGCCCCCTCAGTCCCCCTCAGCCCCCCTCAGCCCCCCTCAGCCTCCCTCAGCCTCCCTCAGGCCCCCTCAGTCCCCCACAGCACCCCTCACCTGCTCAGCCTGCTGCCCCCACAGCTCGCAGCCTGGAGGACCAGGATGAGCCGGGCTTCTGGCGGTTCCGGGAGCTGACGGCAGACACGGGGCTCTACCTGGTGGCCCGGCACGGTGCGCCCAGGCCTGGGGGCAGGCGAAGGGCCGGGGACGCTGTGGGTGGGGTCCGGGCACGTCTGTCCCTCACATGCCCCGTCCACAGGGAGGTGTGCCAAGCTCCTGAAGGAGGTGAGCAGTCGCCGGCCGCTCTGCCCGCCGAGGCCCCGCCCGACAGGACCGGCTCGCTAGCCCGGCCTCCAGGGGGTGACACGCAATGCCAGGCGGGGACGGAGGCCGGTGCGGGGCCGGCTGGCTGGGGGCTGGGCTGGGTCCCCTTCCATGCAGCAGGCAGCCAGGGGCCGCTGGACGCTGACGTCCAGCCTGGAGGGGCCCTGTGGGCACTGTCTCAGGCCCCCATGTCCCACACACGCCCACCACCACCTGTGGGCCCCTCGGCCTCATCACGGCCCAGAGGGGCGCTGCCAGCGGCTCTGCAGGCAGAGGAATGGTGGGCTCTGCTTGACCACCCAGCAGCCGCACGCCCAGCCCCACATGCGGTCCTGACCGCTGCCCGGGCCCTGGGAGCCGGCCGCCCTGAGCCCTGCCCTTCTGTGTCACAGGAGCTGATCTAGGAGCCTGTCCCCAGGCCGACCGCTGGGAGCCCCACCCGCCCCTGCCCCTGCCCCGGGCCAGCAGCACTGGCCCCAAATAAACCCCTGACCACACCCGCTGCCCTGAGTCTCTCCTGGGCTGAGGGGCGACGGGTGGGATGGGGTGGGGTGTGCCTCCGTGACTGCCCAAGACGACACCGTGGCTGCCCAGGTGAACCGTGTGGGACGCCGCCCAGCTGGACCGCAGCCTGAAGGGCCGAGTCGGGCACTTGGCTCAGGGGGATGGCGGTCCCGCCCCCCCCCCCCTCCTGCTCAGGCCCTGCCCAGCCCTGGCGCTCAGACCCGGGTCAGGCTGCTGCGGTCCCCTCCCTGCCCATCTCCTCCTGCTCCCTGAGCTGAAGCCTCCCTGAGACCATCCCTCCCGGAGGCCCAGGGGCTGGGTGAGCTGGGCAGGGGCCAAGGACAGATGTGGGGACCGGCTGCCTCCTGCACCCCCTGAGGCCGGAGGCGGGGAGGGGCGGCAGGCAAACCCACAGTGGGTGTCGGGCGGGGGCCGTGGGGGCAGCTGGCCCCCCTCCATCCACACCGGGTCTGAGGGTCCTGGCCTGGTCCTGGCCTCCGCCCGCAGGAAAGCGTGTACCAGAGGCCGGTGGGTCAGACCGCCTGCTGCACCCGTGACATCCAAGTTCTCAGCCCCTCAGAGCTGAGACCCGAGTCCCTTATGCATTTTAAAATCTGTTTCTTTATTGATGTCAGAGCGGAAGGGAGAGGGAGGGTGAGAGAAACATCAGTGATGAGAGAGAACCATGGACCGGCTGCCTCCTGCACGCCCCACACTGGGGACCCATCCCCAAACCCGGGCCTGTGCCCCGACCGGGAATCGAACTGTGACCTCCTGGGTCACAGGTGGACGCTCAGCCACTGAGCCACGCCAGTCAGGCCACTTCTGCATTTTTATTCAGCTCTTTCCCCCTCATCCCCGTCTGTCTGTCTGTTCCCTCACGAGTTAGACACTGTCTGCCATGCCATGGGCTGGACCCCCTCCCTGCCCATCTCCCGGCTGCTGGGTGGGGGCGGGAGTGGAGGGCGATGACCGCCCACCTCCTGTGCGACCGCGGGCCACGTCATGCTCTCTGCACCGCTCTCCCCCTCCCGGCCTGGGGGGCAGTTCTGTGGTTAAAGAGCCAGGAGGCCCGGAGGTGGGTACCGCTGGCTTCTGGTTGGGTGGGCAGGATGCTGTCAATTTGCCATTTGGCGTTGGTTGTGGGGTCTTCAAAGGCTCTCGTGGGCCGGCCAGCAGGGCCGAGGGGTCAGGACATCGGCCCACGCCTCGTGACCCGCAGCGCCAGCGGGCTGTGCAGTCCGCACCGCGTGGGCACCGTGTCCTCCGTCATGCCCCGCTGACCGCAGGCCGTGCCCGCCCCGGTGGCAGGCCTTGGGCACATGCGCCCAGGTCCTGGGCAGGTCTGGGTCCGAGGGGAAACAGGCTGTGCCAGCCGCGCAGACGAGACACACGGAGGAAGCTGAGGGCTCCCCGCTCTGGGCGGCTGCGGGTCCTGGGGCAGCGACACCGGCACACATTCGCGATGAGACCCTCTCCCTGGAGTGACGATGCCCCCGCAAACCATGCCCGTCCTGTCCTGTCGTCTCACCCCAGAGCCCAGCACTGCCCTCCGGCCTCGGGACGCACCGTCCGAGGCCCCATCGCGGGGGAGGGAGGGGCTCGGGCCCCGCTGGCTCTTACCCTGCGGGGCCGACAGCAGAGGCTCCTTGCCCAGTGGGCGGCTCCCCCTCAGGCCTGGGGTGGGCGGCTGCTGGCGGGTCCACCGTGTGCTGCTCACCTGCTTAATGAAGCCAGCCCGCCGTGTCCCGGGTGCCCACGGAGGCGGATATAAACCAGGCCGGGCGCCCGGGGCTGTGGCTCTGGGGGTTTAGGAGTGGGTGCAGCCGCCCGCCGCCTGGCCATGAAGGGCCCCGTGCTCCTGGCCCTGCTGGGGCTCTGCGTCCCGCTGGCGGCCGGCAGGAGGAACTCGGTGGTGAAGGACTTTGACTTTGACAAGGTAGGGAGCTGGGGGCGCCCGCCGCGGGAGGCCTGCTGCCGGACACGCCGGGGAGTCCTCCGGGACTGGAGCCCCCTGACCGTTCCAGACTGCTGTCTGCTGGGGGGAGGGGGCGATCCTGGCACCCGTGCCCGCAGCCGCTCCCGCCCCCCAGTTCTCAGGCTTCTGGTACGAGATCGCCTTTGCCTCGAAGCTCCGCGAACCGAAGCCGAGGAAGGTGGTGGCGGTGCTGGTGGAACCGGAGCGCGGCCACCTGGCCCTGACCACCTCCTACGAAGAGTGAGTGAGGTGCGGACGAGGGGGCTCAGCGGGGGCCTGCAGGGACAGCAGCAGTCCCTGGGGTGAGGGGGACCCTCTCCCTCCTCAGATAGTTCGTGGGTGACCTCTGAACTTAGGGGCTCAGCCTCCAGTCCTTCCCCTGGGACCCCCCAGGAGTCAGGGCCCCTAGGTCAAGCCTGGCTCGGCCGCTATTGGTCGGCTGCCCTTCCCCGCACCCCCGGCCATGGGCCCGTGCTGTCTGCTGGCTCCCACGCAATGGCCTGGAGCCATGAGGGTCGGGGGGGGCAGGACCGGGGGAGACGGAGGGGGCGGGCAGGGGGCTCCCGGTGGTCTCAGGGCTGCCCCTGCCCAGAGTGGGGGCCTGGCGGGGGCCGCTGCTGCAGGCTCTGTGCTCCCCAGTGAGACCGGCTGCGTGAAGGACAAGCGCCTGGCCATGAAGGGGGACATCCCGGGGAAGTTCAAGCTTCCCAAAGAGTTTGGTGAGGAGCTGCCGCGGCCTCACTCCCGCCGAGTCCAGATGGCGAGCAGGGGCCTCCGTCCGCCCTCCCCGGCCAGATCCCCTGGGGACCCTCGTCCCACCCTCAGGGCTCCTGCTCAGCCTGCAGGCCACAGCGGGCGGGGACCTGCCTCGGGGGGCGCCTCTGGTCCCCTGGCCGGAGCCCTCTGTGCAGCTCTGAGCCGGGCCTGCAGCCTCAGCTCCGGGGTCTCCCCGAGGGCTATGTGCCCTCCTCTCTGAAAGGCCTGGGACATGTCTGATCAGGTGTCTTTTCCCCGGTCAGCAGGGCCCCCTGGCCACTATCCTCAGGGAGGTCCCGTCAGGAAACCCAGAGGGCCCACTCCGATGCTCCGGGGTGCGTGTGCATGCACAGGTGTATGTGTGTACACACACGGACACACATACGTGCACACATGCATGTTTATACACACGTATGGTTTTCATCCACACACATGTGTGCACATATATGTGTACACGTGTACGTGTGTGTGCATGCACGAGAGAGAGCTGGGCCAGCTCTGGGGGCATGGCCTGCGGGAGGCGGTGAGGGCGGAGGGGCCCTCCCAAGCCTGGGAGCCCTGGGCCTGGCTCGTCCCCAGGAGACAAGGAGATTTCAGTGGTGAGCACGGACTACGAGACCTACGCCATCCTGGACGTGCAGCTCCACCGCGGAGCGGCCAGCATCCGCGTCCTGAAGCTCTATAGTAAGCCCGCTGGACGGACGGGGCGGTCTGCTGCTTCGTGGGGACCCCACTTTGACGGGCCGAGGGCGCCGGGAGCTGGATGGGGCGGGGGGCGGGGACGGCGGGGGCTCCGGCCCATGTCGAACCCCGTCCTTCACAGGCCGGGCCCTGGAGCAGGACAAGGAAGTCCTGGACAAGTTCCGCCTGGTGGCCAAGGACTACGGGCTCTCCCCGAAGGACGTGCACCTGAACGTCTGGGACAGTGAGTGCTGGGACCCGGCCAGGCCTCCGGGGCCGGCGCCTCCCTAGCCCTGCCCGCCTCACTCTCCCTCTTGTCCACAGTGACCTGCGCCAACCTGCTGCGGCCGGTGAGCTCCTGCCCCTGCTCCCGCCTGGGCTGGATCCCCCCGCCCCCCTCCATCTCTCCTTCCCTCTGCAGCACGTGGAAGGAGGGGAGGGGTCTGGGGGCTGAGGGTGGCGGGTTCCCTCTGTGGCAGAGCCAAGGTTGGGGGGCAGGCCTAGCCCCGAGGGCTGCCTGAGGGGCAAGGCCTATAACGGTGCCCTCTGGCCAGTGGGTGGGGTCCGGGCACTTCCGCCCCTCACACGCCCCGTCCACAGGGAGGTGTGCCAAGCGCCTGAAGGAGGTGAGCAGTCGCCGGCCGCTCTGCCCGCCGAGGCCACGCCCGACAGGACCGGCTCGCTAGCCCGGCCTCCAGGGGGTGACACACAATACCAGGCGGGGACGGAGGCCGGTGCGGGGCCGGCTGGCTGGGGGCTGGGCCGGGTCCCCTTCCATGCAGCAGGCAGCCAGGGGCCGCTGGACGCTGATGTCCAGCCTGGAGGGGCCCTGTGGGCACCGTCTCAGGCCCCCATGTCCCACACATGCCCACCACCACCTGTGGCCCCTCGGCCTCATCACGGCCCAGAGGGGGGCTGCCAGCGGCTCTGCAGGCAGAGGAATGGTGGGCTCTGCTTGACCACCCAGCAGCCGCACGCCGAGCCCCACGTGCGGTCCTGACCGCTGCCCGGGCCCTGGGAGCCGGCCGCCCTGAGCCCCGCTCTTCTGTGTCGCAGGAGCTGATCTAGGAGCCTGTCCCCAGGCCGACCGCTGGGAGCCCCACCTGCCCCTGCCCCTGCCCCGGGCCAGCAACACTGGCCCCAAATAAACCCCCGACCACACCCGCTGCCCTGAGTCTTTCCTGGGCCGCGGGGAGACGGGTGGGGTGGGGTGGGGTGTGCCTCCGTGGCTGCCCAAGACGACACCGTGGCTGCCCAGGTGAACCGTGTGGGACGCCGCCCAGCTGGACCGCAGCCTGAAGGGCCGAGTCGGGCACTTGGCTCAGGGGGATGGCGGTCCTGCCCCCCCACCCCGCCCTCTCAGGGCCCTGCCCAGCCCTGGTGCTCGGACCTGGGTCAGGCTGCCGCGGTCCCCTCCCTGCGGTCTCGTCCTGCTCCCTGAGCCCAAGTCACCCCGGCTGCCCCCGGAGGGAGCTCCTGGTTCAGGGCCACATTCTGCCGTGGCTCCCGGTGGCCCCAGCACCTGGCATTGGTCGGCCGGGCCGGGCACAGGCCTGGGGGTCCCCCGCCCTCTGTCGCCACGACCCCCACTGTTTCCTCCTTTTGGTCCACCCCCGGGCTGGGGCCGCCGGGCAGGAGGGTGCTCGGTGGGTGGCCACGGCTCATGGTTGAGGCAGGAGGGCAGTGCTTGGTCCGGGGTGGGGCCGGGGGCACCAGCCCAGACAGAGGGGCCCTGGGTGGGCAGAGGAGGGTCTGCCTAGGACGCGCCTTAAGGAACCTTGAACCCGGTCCCCAAAGACCTTAGGAGGGACGTCTGGAGGTTGAAGTCTGACCGACCAGGTGTGGTCAGAGTGTGTGTCCCCCAAAGTCCATAAGGAATCCTGCTCCCCGGGGTGCAGGTGCTGGGAGGTAACTAGGTCATGAGGGTGGGGCCCCCAGGATGGGTCAGTGCCCTCATGAAAGTGTCCAGAGACCCCCCCAGTCACCCCCACCCTGGAGGACCCCTGAGGAGGGTGTCCCCACCTGCACACTGTGCTGCGAATGGGCCGAAGCCGGGGGACCCCCAGGAGCCTCTCGGGGACCGTGCCCTGACCGGGAATCAAACTGCAGCCTCCTGGTTCCTAGGTCGAAGCTCAACCCCTGAGCCAGGCCGGCCCAGCTCATTGATTTTTAGAGAGAGAGGAAGGAACGGGGAGAGAGACACGGATCGGCTGCCCTCTGCACGCCCCCTACTGGGGATGGATCTAAACCAGGCACTGCCCTGGCCGGAATCGGAACCCGGGGCCCTGAGGGCATGGGACTCCAGAGGCAGGCGGGCGAGGTGTGTCTTCCTGCTTCACTCTCTTCCCTCAGGCGTCCGGCCAGCGGGCAGTCAGGGGCATCCTGGCCCCAGTTCAAGGCCGGACGTTCTGTGCCGGAGGCAGGGGGAAGCTGAGCCGGGAGCTTGTGCGAGGGCGAGGGCGAGGGCGGGCTGACTTTAGTTCACCTCCACTGGTTCATCTCCCACGCGGGGCTGCGGTGGGCCCCCCCCCCCAAGCCCTGCCAGGACAAAGGACTCGTCTTTCCTCGCCTCCAGCTCTCGCCTGTTCTGTGGCAACAGAACCCTGAGCGCCGCCAGCCACGGGGGCTGGGAACGCGTCCAGGCTGCACCACCCACCACCAGAGCGGGGTCCTCCCACCTCCTCCCGGGTGCTGGGGGCCCAGATGGATGCTGCTGAGGCCTCTGTGCTCTGCTCCAGGGGACCCCGAGGGGCCGGGCCAAGGTCGCGGGGAGCAGAGGTGGGGGTCGCAGTGTGGGTGGCGGCAGCGTGGAGGCTGCCCGTGCCCCCGACGGGTGGGGGAGTGGGGGGGTGCGGGGCTGGGAGACCAGGCCGTCCCCAGCGCTGTGCTGTGCGTGGGGCCGGAGGCCACGGCGAGGGCCGGGGGGCGGTCCAGGCGTTCCTGCCCGTCGTCCTTGGCCTGCAGCTGCCTGGGCTTAAGAGCCGCCTCTCTCGCCCCCCAGCGCGGCTCAGGGGTTGGGCGTCGACCTGTGGACCAGGAGGTCAGGGTTCGATTCCCGCTCAGGGCACAGGCCCGGGTTGCAGGCTCCATCCCCAGTGTGAGGCGTGCAGGAGGCGGCCGATCCGTGATTCTCTCTCATCGTTGATGCTTCTCTCTCCCTCTCCCTTCCTCTCACGTCAATAAAAAAAAAAAAAAGAGCAGTGTCTGTCCTTTCCAGAAGGAGAAGGAGAAAGGGAGGGTGCTGGACCTCCGGGTCGGGGGAGGGGAGGGGGGAGGGGAGGGGAGGGTGCTGGACCTCCGGGTCGGGGGAGGGGAGGGGGAGGGGAGGGGAGGGTGCTGGACCTCCGGGTCGGGGGAGGGGAGGGAGAGGGGAGGGGAGGGTGCTGGACCTCCGGGTCGGGGGAGGGGAGGGGAGGGGAGGGGAGGGTGCTGGACCTCCGGGTCGGGGGAGGGGAGGGGGAGGGAGGGGAGGGTGCTGGACCTCCGGGTCCAGGGAGGGGAGGGAGAGGGGAGGGGAGGGTGCTGGACCTCCGGGTCGGGGAGGGGAGGGGGAGGGGAGGGGAGGGTGCTGGACCTCCGGGCCGGGGGAGGGGAGGGGAGGGGAGGGGAGGGTGCTGGACCTCCGGGTCCAGGGAGGGAGGGAGAGGGGAGGGAGGGTGCTGGACCTCCGGGTCGGGGGAGGGGAGGGGGAGGGAGGAGGGTGCTGGACCTCCGGGTCGGGGGAGGGGAGGGGGAGGGGAGGGGAGGGTGCTGACCTCCGGGTCGGGGGAGGGGAGGGGGAGGGGAGGGGAGGGTGCTGGACCTCCGGGTCGGGGGAGGGGAGGGGAGGGGAGGGGAGGGTGCTGGACCTCCGGGTCCGGGGAGGGAGGGGGAGGGGAGGGGGAGGGAGGGAAGGGGGGTGCGGCCTGGGATGAAGGTGCTTGTTCTGGAACCTTCTGAGCGGAAGGAAGTGTTGAGAGGAGGGACTGGCAGGGCACGCTCCCCGCTGTCCCTGCTGGGCGGGCACAGAGCCCAGGGCATCAGGAGCCCCCGCGTTTGGTAATTTGGCCCGGTGCCAGCAGGGAGGCAGGACGGCGTGTGGTTACTGGTCGCCCACAGCGACTCAGCCATATAACCGGCGTCCGGGGCCGGGGCGCGCACTGGGAGCATGAGGGCTGTGCTGGTGGCCCTGCTGGCTCTGGCCGCAGCGCCCAGGGCCCCGGCCGCGTGGCTGGGGCGGCTGGACCCGGGGCAGGTAACAGGATCGGGGCTCCCCCAGGGCACGGGCGCCAGAGGGAAGAGGGGGGCTGGCCTGCACCAGGGGCGCCCGGGCTCCCGGGGGGACAGGGTGCCTCTGGGTCTGGAGGGCGGGCCTCACCCCTGTCCTCCTCCGTCCAGCTTCTGGGGGCCTGGTACGTGGTGGCCGTGGCCTCCGGGGAGAAGGGCTTCGCGGTGGAGAAGGCCGCGAAGAACATGGAGGGCGTCGTGGTGACGCTCACGCCCGAAAACAGGCTGCAGGTGCTGGCCGCCCGCCACAGGTGAGGAGCGGAGGCCCTGCGCCTGGCCGGCCGGGCGGGCGAGGCCGTGGCGAAGGTTCCGGGCTGAGTCCGGCTCCCCGGGCGCGGAGGCCTGGGCGCCCGCACACGTGCCCAGCCGCTGCCTCCCTCCCTCCCTCCCGGCAGCTCTGCTCTGAGCTCCACCGGGGCTTGGCCTCTGGCGTCTGCGCCCGGACTCGGGGCCTGGTGGGCCTCGGGGAAGGACATGCCCCCAGGGCTGCCCGGTTGGGTCCTCCGTGGGGCCCAGGCCCAGCCCCCCATGCTGCGGGCGGCCTGCTTTAGGTTCTGGTGGCCCCTGGGACCCTCAGGCACACGGGACACGCGAGTCGGTTAACACGCGTGCTGCGCACCGTGACATGTCGGCCCACAGAGTGCCCTGTTTAAAAAATACATGTTTTTATTGACTTCAGAGAGGAAGGGGGACTCGGAGAGAGAGAGAGAGAGAAACATCACCGATGAGAGAACCATGGACCGGCTGCCACTGGGGATGGAGTCCACGACCCGGGCCTGTGCCCTGAGCGGGAATCGGACTGCGACCTCCTGGTTCCTGGGTCCACGCTCACCCACGGAGCCCGCGGCCGGGGAGCCTGCCCTTCTCATGAGCTGTCACACCGGCTCCTCTCGCTGGTCCTCTTCCTCCCAGGACTCCCTGCCTATTCCTGTCACTTGGGCACGGGACGTCGGGACGTCGGGACGTCGGGACGTTGCCGCTTTGAGGGAGTGGCTTTGCCCCAATGCCCTCAGCCTCGCGTCGCTTCTCCCTGGGGACCCGGCGACGAGGTCCCGGGAGGGGCAGGGAGGTGCCGGCTCTCCCAGGACTCTGGGCCCAGCCCGGACGGTCCAGTTCGGTGCGGAGCAGGGTTACTGGGCCACTGGGAGGAAGGCGGGTCCCGTGGCCACACTGGCCAGTCAGCAGAGGGTCTGGGGGCAGAACTGTCTTCTGTGGTCCTGGGTCTGGACCTGTGTAAACGGTGGCCCTGAGTGGACGTGGCCCTGAGTGGACGTGGTCCCGAGTGGACGTGGCCCCGAGTGGACGTGGTCCCGAGTGGACGTGGCTCCGAGTGGACGTGGGCCCGAGTGGACGTGGCCCTGAGTGGACGTGGCCCTGAGTGGACGTGGGCCCGAGTGGACATGGCCTCGAGTGGACGTGGCTCCGAGTGGACGTGGTCCCGAGTGGACGTGGCCTTCTCCTCCCCAGGCAGGAGAGGTGTGAGCTGAGTGCTGTGGAGCTGCTGAGACAGGACCCTGCCTGGGTGTTCGAGAATCCCTGTGAGGAGGATGCCACGCGGTCTCGTCCGGGGCAGGGCGGGCGGGTCCGTTTCTTGGGGCCTCGGCCCTCTGCACATCCGCAGAGCCGGCCAGGCCATGTGGTCAGGGGGTGGTGACCGTCCCTCTCCCGAGGCCCCAGCGAGCTCTCCACCTGGAAGCGAGGGGACCCCATTTTGTCGGAGGCTTGGGGCCTCTGAGGACAGAGGACTGGCCTGCACCCGCCATGCTCACTGGGGACCCCAGCCCCTCCACGGGGTGCAGGGAGTGGCCTGGGCCCCGGTGGGGACAGGATTGGGGGAGCACCCGTCCCTGGCCTCTCTGGGCACAGCTGGGGGGAAGGGGGGAGGGGGACAGCTGGGGCCCTGGGCCTGGGAGGGCCTCTGGGAGCCCTGACGCCTGCCGGGCCCATGGCAGCGCTGGGCGTGCTGGAGTACCGCGTGCTGGGCACCAACTTCAGGGACTACGCCATCGTGTTCACGCAGCTGGAGCAGCAGGACGAGGCCTTCAGCACGGTGGAGCTGTACAGTGCGTGGCCTGGGGGCCGGGGACCGGGGGCCGGGGGCCGGGGGCCGGGGAGGCAGTTTCCTGTTGGCCCTCGGCCCCCCCGGCCCAGGCCAGCTCTCGGGGCGCCCTCCCCGCAGGTCGCACACACCTGGCCAGCCAGGAGGCCATGAACCTCTTCACCAGGTGGAGCCGGGGCCTGGGCTTCCTCTCGCAGCAGCAGGCCCGGCTGCACCCCGACCGTGAGTGTCGTCGGTGCCTCTCGGTCTCAGGGACCCTCGGGGGGTCAGGCAGAACCGGGAGGGGTCACCTCTCCCCGTGGAGTCTCAGGGGAGACCGTGGGCAGGGCCTGGGAAGCCCGGGGCTGGGGGCTGCCGTCTGGCCCGGCCCCTCACCGCCCACCTTGTTCCCCCTCCAGTCACCTGTGCGCACAAGGCCTTCCAGGTGAGCTGCCTTCCGAGCGTCGCCGGGCGTGCGGCAGGGGGAGCCGGGGCCTGGGGCCCACGTCCCAGTGGGCAGTGGGGGTCAGTGGCGGGGGGGCGGGACCTGGCGGGCAGATGCCTGCGAGGTCAGCCTGGGTCCCCAATGTTTGCCTTGGTTTCCAGTGAACGCTGTGGCCCCGAAGGGGACGGCGCCCACCGTGGCCAGGCCTGCCCTCCCCCGCTCGGCTGCCCAGGGGCTGGGCGTTGGGCCTGCTGCTCCAGGTCTCTGGCTGAGGATTCAAATAAAGTGATTTCACAAGCTGCCCCCTGCCTCGCGTGTGCAACACGTGGACGCCGCCTGGCTGCCTCCCGGGCTCTGGCCGGGCTTTGGTTGGGACGGGACGGGGTGGGGTGGCTCCCCCAGGGCTGACCCACGGGCAGTGAGGCCCCGCCCACAGCCCCATCTACACCTGCGTCTCCATCAGAGTCCCCAGGGCCCAAGGGGGCTGGGCTTTGAGCGGCTGCTCTTCCTCAGTCACCAAGGCCCCTGGGCAGGTGGGGCTGGTCTGCCTGGGCTGGAGCAGGGCCCCAGGGTGGGGGGCAGTCTGGTTGGGACGCTGGGCTCCAGTTTGGATTTCCCTGGCCTGGGCTCTGGGGCAGGGGCAGGGGCAGGGGCTGGGGTGGGGGCGGGGGCAGGGGCAGGGGCTGGGGCGGGGGCAGGGGCAGGGGCTGGGGTGGGGGCAGGGGCAGGGGCAGGGGCTGGGGCGGGGGCAGGGGCAGGGGCTGGGGTGGGGGCGGGGGCAGGGGCAGGGGCTGGGGTGGGGGCGGGGGCAGGGGCAGGGGCTGGGGCAGGGGCTGGGGCAGGGGCGGGGGCTGGGGCGGGGGCAGGGGCGGGGGCTGGGGCAGGGGCAGGGGCAGGGGCAGGGGCGGGGGCAGGGGCGGGGGCAGCAAGGGGCCCGAGCCTGTTGCCCTGTGAGCTGGGCCCTGCCTGAAGCCCTGGCAGGAGGGAGGCCAAGGGAGCTGAGAGAGGAGAGGGCTGCCTGTCACTCAGGGCCGGGCAGGCGGGGCCTCGCTCCTCCCGGGGAGCACAGACCCACACGCACAGGTGCCGTGTGCACACACACACGCACACACACACGCACACACACACGCACACACACACGCATGCACACACACGCGCACACACACACACACGCACACACACACGCACGCACACACGCACGCACACACGCGCACGCACACACGCACACACACACGCACACGCACACACATACACACACGCGCGCGCACACACACGTGGCCGCCCGGCCGTCAGTCCCGGCCCTGCCCCAGGGGCAGCTCCCAGCACTGGGGACACCTGCCCTGATGACGAGGGGCCCCCAGGAATGACGGGGGAACACAAGGGCCCCCAGGGGGCTGTGCAGCTCTGAGGGCCCAGAGCCGGGGGCGGCCCCTGTGCCCAGGGGAGGGCCCACAGCCCCGCCCTCCCCCTCGCCCACCCCTGCCCTCTGGCAGCTCCAGGTTGGCCGGACGCCTGTGGGTGGCGGATGGGCAGGGAGATTTAAACTCGGTGTCGGTGGCTGAGGGAGGAGGGCGAGATGGGGCTGGGGCGGCTGCTGCCGGGGCTGGTGCTGGTGCTGGTGCTGGCTGTGGGGGCCCAGCCCCAAGAGCAGCTCCCCAGGGAGTCCCACAACCTCAACTGGAACAAGGTGAGCCTGGTACCTAGTCCCTGTGCCCAGGGCCCGGCACAGAGGCCGGGGATGAGGGTCGGGGGGGTGCGTCCTGAGGCGGCAGGAACCTCCACGGGCCCACCGGCCTCCCCGAGGGGTTGACACCGGCCTCCCCGAGGGGTTGACAGCCTCTTTGGGGCTGCCCACCGGCCTCCCCGAGGGGTTGACAGCCTCTTTGGGGACGTCCCCCCCGCCCCCCCCCCGGGTGGGGCCGAGCGGAGGCCCCGACGGGCGTGGCCTGAGGTTACCGGACGTGCTGGACGGGCAGAGGGGGTGGAATGAGCAGGGCATGTTCTGGGATAATGGACCGCCGGCCGGTGGCGGGTTCCGGTGGGGGGGGCGTGGGCAGAAGCTGGGAACACGGGTTTGCAGCAGGAAGTCGGCGGGAGGGGTGCCGGGCGAGTGGGGAGGAAGGGTCCCCCGGAGGCCCCCCGGGATGAGGCTCGGCCCTCGGTGCCCAGCGCTGTGCCACCCCCAGCCCCAGAGCCCTGCACGTGGGCTGGGCCGCAGGCCAGGGTCACGTGTCCGGTGGGTTCACGGCCTGGGGAGGGGGCGGCGTCCACGCTCCCCAGCGCCCTCTCTGCAGTTCTCAGGGTTCTGGTACATTCTCGCCATCGCCTCTGACGCCCGGGGGTTCCTGCCGGGCAGAGACACGCGGAAGCTGGGGGCGGCCGTGGTGCGGGTGCACGGAGTGGGCCAGCTGCGGGTGGTCCTCGCCTTCCCCCGGTGAGGGCCCCCCTCCTTCCCGGCCCCCCAGCCCCCAACAGCCCAGGCGGGTCCCTCTCCACCAGAAGGACCTGGGGGCGGGGCAGGGTCCTGGGCAGCCTGGGGACCCCACCAGGACTGACCGGCAGCCACATCCCCACTTCCTGTCCCAAAAGGCCAATGGCTGGTTAGAGAGCCACACTGGGGCCCGGGCTTGGGGCGGCAGCCGGTGTCTGGGGGTCCCCTGGGCGGCAGCCGGTGTCTGGGGGTCCCCTGGGCGGCAGCCGGTGTCAGGGGGTCCCCTGGGTGGTAGATGGGCCCCGACCAGCCGGAAAGTTCTGGAACGAGAGCCCGAAGGCACAGGAGCAGGAGTGAGGCTTCTAGGGCCCCCACACCCCTCTCCCCAGGTCCCTCAGGGCAGAGGTCGGAGGAGGGGCCGAGAGGGTCTTCTGGGGGGGCTGGTGGCTGTGGGTGGGAAGTGGGGCTCCCTGCCAGTGAGTCACAGCCCCCCTCCCCCCCGCAGGTCTCAGGGGTGCCAGTCACGCACGGTCGTCCTGAGGAAGGATGGGAAGAAGGCCGTGTTCAGGAACCCCTGTGTGTGTGAGGGCGGGGGAGGAAGGCGGGGGGAGGAAGGCGGGGGTGGGGGGTCCACGGGCTCGAGCCCAGACGCTGGCATGACGCCCGCCTGCACTGCCACCGTGGCCCCTTTGCCCCCTGGGATACAGACGGGTGGGTGGACGCCCAAGACAGGCCCGTGGCGGCCCCAGAGCCTGTCCTTCCCAGAGCGTGGCTGGTGCAGTCCTGGGGGCTGGGCCCGGGGTGGGGATGGGGGACCCCAAGCCTTCCAACCCCCGACCCCCTCGTGTGGGTGCAGGAGTCAGGAGGCTCTCTGCTCCTCCTTCCAGTGAAGGGGGTGGAGGGCTTCCGCGTGCTGACCTCCGACTACAGCAGCACCGTCGTCGACCTGCGCCTGGGCCGGGCGGGCCGGCGCTCCCAGGCCCTGCTGCTCTTCAGTGAGTCCCTCCCGGCCCGTGTCCAGGGCAGTGAGCGTGGGGGGCGGCTGGGAGGGCGGTGAGGGACGCTGGGCAGACGCCACGGCGGGCGGCCTGCAGGTGGTGCCGGGAGCCCGCAGGGTGGGTGCGGGGGGCCCTCTTCCTGGGGGTCCTCGCAGGGCGGGTGGCCTGGCCACTTCCTCTTCCTAGAGGGCACCGGTCCCGCCTGAGGACCCGCGTCATGGCCGGGCCGGGTCGGGGGGAGCGGGCAGCCCCGGGCGCCAGGCCATGACTCTGCTTCCCGCCCAGGCAGACAGAACGAGACCACCTTCCCGAGCATGAGGAGGTTCGTGGACATCTGTGAAATCCGGGCGCTCACAGCGGGCGTGACGGTGCTCCCCAAAGACGGTAAATACGGCTGCAAGGCTTTCGGGCCCCCCACCCCCTGCCCCCCGCCCGGCTCATTAGAGAGACGGAAGGCATGCGTGCTGGTCCCATCGGCTCTCTGCACTGTGGCGGGCGGGGGCGCCAGGGCCCCCGGGCTGTGCCCTCGAGGTGCTGGGACCAGCTCACATGTCGCCAGGGAGAACCGCCCGCCCGTGCCCGGCAGCCGTGGCTCCACCCCCGGGTCGCCGCCCCCTCCACAGCCTCCTGTGCGCACACCATCCGGCCCTGGGCCCGCCGTCCTGCTCCCTCCTGCGGCTCGACCAGGGAGCCTTGTCCCTGAGGCAGCTCTTCCCATCCACCGCCTGGTGAGAGGAGGCTGGTGAGCCCAGGCCCCCGAGGGCGCGAGGCCCAGGCCCGAGGGCGTCCTCCACGGTCACCGCCCCTCCTGGCCCGTCCCCGGGGGGCGCGGCAGGAAGCTGCTGCCTCCTCGTCTGCTGTGCAATACACACGGCTGGCCCACTGCCCGCGTGCCGTGTGCTTTCTGTGCGGCACGGCCGCCGCCACACTCCGCGCCCGTGACACCGACACCCTCTCAGGAAGCCACTCGCTCAGTCACCAACCTTGTGTTCCGTGCCGGGCGCCGCACTAGCTCCTGGGGGTGAGCCGTGAGCAAGACGGGCAAACGCACGCCTCACAGACGGGCTCCTTGTTGGGAGGGGCACGGGCGCGGGCACCACGCACCCAGCTACAGCGGTGTGACTCGGTCAGGGTGGCCGAGCAGTCAGGGAGAGCTTCCTGGAGGAAGTGCCACTTGAGCTGAGCTGAACCGTGGAGTGTGGGAGCCCGGCCGGTGTGGCTCAGTGGTTGAGTGTTGACCTGTGAACCAGGAGGTCACGGTTTGATTCCAGTCAAGGGCACAGGCCTGGGTTGTGGGCCACTGTGACCCGTGACATCGCCGCCTTCCCCAGCAAACCAAGAGCAGAGAAAGTGGGCGGAGCTGAGTTGTGATCAAGCAGAAGCTCCTGGGCGCGCCCCCCCCTGCAAGGGGCGTGGCCAGGTCAGCCTCGGGCTAATCAGCAAGCTCAGGGGGGGCTACCTGGGCTCCCCAGCCGGCGCCTGAGGACCTGGGAGTGAGGCCGGGGCTGAGGCACATGCCGCCTGGGGGGCGGGGGGGCTGCACGCCCGAGAGGCACGTCCTGCTGCTCGTCCAGGGGCCTCCTCGTCGCTGGACGTCAGCCGTGCTGCCCAATGGCCTGTGCAGAGCCTCAGCTCCTACTCCTGCCTCACGCCCGCCCTCCCTCCCCGTCCACTGTCCCCGCCCGGCCGCCCCAGGACCCACATGGCCGCCTCAGGACCCACACAGCTGCCCCAGGCCCCTCATGGCCGCCCCAGGCTCTCAGCGTCCAGCCGGGCGCGTGCTTGGCCTCCCGCTATGGCATCAACCTGCCAGGCGGGCTCAGTGGCTGGAGTCTGCGCTGGGCAGGATTCGTGACGCCATCGGGGACCTGGGCACTGCCCGGCTCTGCTCGAGGGCCCAGGGCCCCCGGTCCTCACAGGGTTCTCGCGCCCCCTGCTCGCCTCTGCTCGGGTCTCCCTGGCCCTTGTGCACCAATCTCCCACCGGCGGGGGGTCGGGGGGGTTCCCGGGAGATGAGCCAGAGGCCCAGGCGCTGGGCGGACAGCGGCCGGCCCCTGTGAGGGCGGTGGACCAGGGCAAGGGTCCGAGCCAGCGCCCCCACCCGCGGCCTGGCCAGCCCTGGCAGCACAGCAGCCCGAGCAGCATGGCGGACGGCCACTCACGGGCCCTCGGACGCTCAGGAAAACCCTGCCAGCCCAGGTCGCAGCCAGCGGAGGCCCCCCCATCTCAGGGCGCGAGGAGGCCATGCTGATGGGCCCCTAAAACCCTCCCGTTGCCTTGCTTTCCTGGTTTCCGAGCCCTTGAGCCCTTGTGCGACCCATCAACGATGAATCACAGAAAGGCAGCCCCTGGGAGGGGGCGGAACAGGACAGGGTTTTTAACTCCCACCCTGGAATTTTCAGCATTTCCTGACTTTTGCATAATCGGAATCTAAGCAGGTTACTTGGACTGAATAGATGGAAATGCACTCGCATGCAATTTACACGTGAGAAATGCAAATTGCCTCTAATCTCCCGCCCCCCAGATCCCCAGGTTGCCATCAAGTACGTGATAAATCCAGGGATAACTCACCTTGTTGCCATGGTTTCTCATGTGCTCTCTGCATAATCTGTGCCCATCGAGGCCCTCCAGGCAGTAGGTCCTTTCTTTATAGGCATTGGGGGAGGGGCTGTGTGCACTGGCTGGCTGAGTACACTGGGGCCCATGTGCACTGGGATGTGTGCACTGTAAGTGTGTACACTGAGTGTGTGCGCACTGGGTGTGTGTACACTGTGTGCACTGGGTATGTGCACTGGGGGCATGTGCACTGGGGTGTGTGCACTGTGAGTGTGCGCACTGGGTGTGTGTGCACTGGGTGTGGGTGCACTGGGTGTGTGCACTGGGTGTGTGTGCACTGGGGTGTGTGCACTGAGTGTGTGCACTGGGTGTGTGTGCACTGGGGTGTGTGCACTGTGTGCACTGGGTGTGTGTGCACTGGGGTGTGTGCACTGAGTGTGTGCACTGGGGTGTGTGCACGGGTGTGTGCACTGTGTGCACTGGGTGTGTGTGCACTGAGTGTGTGCACTGGGTGTGTGTGCACTGGGGTGTGTGCACTGTGTGCACTGGGTGTGTGTGCACTGGGGTGTGTGCACTGAGTGTGTGCACTGGGTGTGTGTGCACTGGGTGTGTGTGCACTGGGGTGTGTGCACTGGGTGTGTGTGCACTGGGTGTGTGTGCACTGGGTGTGTGTGCACTGGGTGTGTGTGCACTGGGTGTGTGTGCACTGGGGTGTGTGCACTGAGTGTGTGTGCACTGAGTGTGTGTGCACTGGGGTGTGTGCACTGTGTGCACTGGGTGTGTGTGCACTGGGGTGTGTGCACTGAGTGTGTGCACTGGGTGTGTGTGCACTGGGTGTGTGTGCACTGGGTGTGTGTACACTGGGGTGTGTGCACTGAGTGTGTGCACTGGGTGTGTGTGCACTGGGTGTGTGTGCACTGGGGTGTGTGCACTGGGTGTGTGTGCACTGGGTGTGTGTGCACTGGGTGTGTGTACACTGGGGTGTGTGCACTGAGTGTGTGCACTGGGTGTGTGTGCACTGGGTGTGTGTACACTGGGTGTGGGTGCACTGGGGTGTGTGCACTGGGTGTGTGTACACTGGGGAGTGTGCACTGTGTACACTGGGTGTGGGTGCACTGGGGTGTGTGCACTGGGTGTGTGTACACTGGGGAGTGTGCACTGTGTACACTGGGTGTGTGTACACTGGGGAGTGTGCACTGTGTACACTGGGTGTGCGTGCACTGGGTGTGTGTACACGGGTGTGTGCAGTGTGTGCACTGGGGTGTGTGCACTGGGTGTGTGTGCACTGGGGTGTGTGCACTGGGTGTGTGTACACTGGGGAGTGTGCACTGAGTGTGTGCACTGGGTGTGTGTGCACTGGGTGTGTGTACACTGGGGTGTGTGCACTGTGTGCACTGGGGTGTGTGCACTGGGTGTGTGCACTGTGTACACTGGGGTGTGTGCACTGAGTGTGTGCACTGGGTGTGTGCACTGTGTACACTGGGGTGTGTGCACTGTGTGCACTGGGTGTGTGTGCACTGGGTGTGTGTACACTGGGGTGTGTGCACTGAGTGTGTGCACTGGGTGTGTGTGCACTGGGGTGTGTGCACTGGGTGTGTGTACACTGGGGAGTGTGCACTGAGTGTGTGCACTGGGTGTGTGTGCACTGGGTGTGTGTACACTGGGGTGTGTGCACTGTGTGCACTGGGGTGTGTGCACTGGGTGTGTGCACTGTGTACACTGGGGTGTGTGCACTGAGTGTGTGCACTGGGTGTGTGCACTGTGTGCACTGGGTGTGTGTACACTGGGTGTGGGTGCACTGGGGTGTGTGCACTGGGTGTGTGTGCACTGGGTGTGTGTGCACTGGGTGTGTGTACACTGGGGTGTGTGCACTGTGTGCACTGGGTGTGTGTGCACTGGGTGTGTGTACACTGGGTGTGGGTGCACTGGGGTGTGTGCACTGGGTGTGTGTACACTGGGTGTGTGTGCACTGGGTGTGTGCACTGGGTGTGGGTGCACTGGGGTGTGTGCACTGGGTGTGTGTACACTGGGGAGTGTGCACTGTGTACACTGGGTGTGTGTGCACTGGGTGTGTGTACACGGGTGTGTGCACTGAGTGTGTGCACTGGGGTGTGTGCACTGGGTGTGTGTGCACTGGGGTGTGTGCACTGGGTGTGTGTACACTGGGGAGTGTGCACTGTGTGCACTGGGTGTGTGTGCACTGGGTGTGTGTACACTGGGGTGTGTGCACTGTGTGCACTGGGGTGTGTGCACTGGGTGTGTGCACTGTGTACACTGGGGTGTGTGCACTGAGTGTATGCACTGGGTGTGTGCACTGTGTACACTGGGGTGTGTGCACTGTGTGCACTGGGTGTGTGTGCACTGGGTGTGTGTACACTGGGGTGTGTGCACTGAGTGTGTGCACTGGGTGTGTGCACTGTGTACACTGGGGTGTGTGCACTGAGTGTGTGCACTGGGTGTGTGTGCACTGGGTGTGTGTACACTGGGGTGTGTGCACTGAGTGTGTGCACTGGGTGTGTGTGCACTGGGTGTGTGTACACTGGGGTGTGTGTGCACTGGGTGTGTGTACACTGGGTGTGTACACTGGGGTGTGTGCACTGTGTGCACTGGGTGTGTGTGCACTG
The DNA here is from genome assembly GCA_036010255.1 of Myotis pilosus. NCBI lineage: Eukaryota > Metazoa > Chordata > Mammalia > Chiroptera > Vespertilionidae > Myotis > Myotis pilosus. The sequence goes on from JASKON010000013.1 coordinate 73,886,868, forward strand.
GGTGTGTGTGCACTGGGTGTGTGTACACTGGGTGTGTGCACTGTGTGCACTGGGTGTGTGTGCACTGGGTGTGTGTGCACTGGGTGTGTGTACACTGGGTGTGTATACATTGGGGGGTGATGTGATCAGAAGATCCTACATGTGCTCCTAAATGTGCATCTGTGACAAATGAGAGCGGATCACTGTACAATTAAAAGTTAAACCCTAGCTCGTGTGGCTCAGTGGATAGAGCGCCGGCCTGCGGACTGAATGGTCCTGGGTTCGATTCCCCATCAGGGCACATGCCCGGGTTGTGGGTTTGATCCCCAGTAGGGGGTGTGCAGGAGGCAGCTGATTGATGATTCTCTCTCATCATTGATGTTCCTAACCCCCTCTCTCCTCCCTTCCTCTCTGAAATCAATACAAATACATTAAAAAAAAAATCCATTCTTTGCAATAAAACCAGAAGAGGTCATTGTCAACATGACACACCTCACCCAACAGCATCCCTGGGAGCGAAGCGGAGAAACAGGCCCACAGCCACCGACAGGCAGCTGACCCACCCCCCTTCCGGGCTCGCGGGTGGACAGCGCGTCTCCTGGCAGGACAGCCGGCTGCGGAGGAGGTGTCTCTTTCCCTAAAATGTCTATAAATTTTTGAGACCACGACAGAGGGCCTGTCAGACCTGCGTCTAGAGGGCGCCCGTGAGGACAAACACATCTATGTATATAAAAGCCTGAGCAACCTTTACGACTGGACGTCCGGCCAGTAGCTATGACGTGCACTGACCACTAGAAGGCAGACGCTCAACGCAGGAGCTGCCCCTGGGGGTCAGCGTGCTGTCAAGTCCACCTCCCTCGGCCCTCCCTGCTGCTGGCCAACCTCCTGCGGTCCCCTCCCCACCACCCCCGCCAGCTGCCCGGGTCGGTCCAACTGGGACTGGGTGACGCCCGGACCAGCCCTGATAGCCGCCCAGGCCAAGGGACCCACCGGTGCACGAATTCGCGCCCGGGCCTCTCGTTAGAAATAAGGAGACGTTTCCGTTCCCCTTTGGAAACCAGGGAAGGGCGTGCCTGCCCCTCGCTCCCCGAGCGTTTCCTTAGGAAACTTGCAAGTACTGCTCCTCCGTGAGTGCTCAGGGGTCACAGCTAAATGACTGGAGGTTTTTTATTTTTATTTAAAAAAAGACGGGACCCCCCCCCCCCCCCCCCCCCCGTGGACCTGGAGGAAGAGAGGACGGTGGCACGAGGCCCTGCGGACTCCGCTCTCCACAAACCAGGCCCCTCTCCGGGAGGCGGTGTGGGCGGCGGTTTAAGGCAGCCCTCCTGTCTTCTGTGGTCAGGGGGACGGCTCCCTGAGGGCTGGCACGGCCGACAGCCTGGCGCCCCCCTCGCCTCAGCGGGCGGCACTCACTTCCGTTTACAGGGAATAACCTGGTCTGAACTGGGGCTGGATCGCTGAGGGGGGCGGTTGGCAGGCTGTGCCACTCATGTTGCCCATCAGGCAGATAGCTGTGAGCCTCGAGCCAGGGGGACGGGTTGGATCGGAGCGACGGCGAGGTCAGGAGGTGCCGTGCGGCCGGTTCCCGGCCAGGGCACACGTCCGGGTCGTGAGCTCGATCCCCAGGAGGCGATGTGCAGAGGGCGGCCGATCCGTATTTCCATCTCTCTCCCCCTCCCTTCCTCTCTCTCTAAAAACCAACAAACACATTTAAAAAGAGGTGATTTTGGGGAGAAGTCAAGACCTTCGGACCCGCTGCGGTGACCCCAGGTTTTCCAGACGGGGTGCTGTCCTGGCTCCTGGGACGGGCGGGACTCGGGGAGTCCAGAGAGAAACAGCTCAGGCCGCTGTCCAGAGCCCGGCCCCCGTGTCCCTCCCGCTGGCGGCCAGCCCAGCCCCCCACCCTTCCCTGCGGGGCCCTACCGGGAACTGGGGGACACAGCGGACCTTCCGGCTTCAGCTCAGCGGGAAGAAGGCCTCCTATTGTCCCCGGGAGGAAGGAGCCTCGGGGATTCGGGGAACCCGGGGCCACGCGGGCCGCCCGCTCCCATATAAGGCCCCGCGCCCGCTGCCTCGGCCTCAGCGCTCGGAGCTGGAAGTCCCGCAGCCGCAGCCATGAGGTGCCTCCTGCTCGCTCTCAGCGTGGCCCTGGTGTGCGGCACCCAGGACATGGGCGTCCCCCGGACCATGGAGGACCTGGACGTCCAGAAGGTCGGGGACGGGGTGCTGTGTGTGGGGAGGCTGGGGCGGGCTGAGTGCAGGGCGGTGGGGCGTGGGGGCCTCAGAAGACGGGGCGGCCGGGACGTTGGGACCCTCTGCTGCTCTGTCTCCCAAGGCCCAGGGGGTGCTGGGAGACTCATGATGTGGCCTCTGAGCCCCCGGGGCTGCACGGGGTGTCCTTGCAAGTGTGTGGCTGCACGAAGGGGGCCGGCGGGCTCCTGACCCCAGTTAGACGGGGCCTGGCTCAGACGGGAGGGACGGAGAGCCCACTGGGAGCTGGGGTCCCCGCCCGCTCCCCAGTGCAGCTCACGGCCCCTCCCCAGGTGGCCGGGACCTGGTACTCCGTGGCCGCGGCGGTCAGTGACCTCGCCCTGCCGAGCACCGAGAACGCCGCCCTGAGGCTGTACGTCAGGGAGCTGCGGCCCACCCCCCAGGGCGACCTGGAGATCTTGGTGCAAAGACGGTGGGTGTCCGGCTGCGGGGAGGGGCCGGGCACCGGGACGGGGGGCGGGGGGCAGGGCTCCTGAGGGGACCCGGCTTCCCGTGGGCGGCGTGGGGTCAGGGTCGGGGTCGGGGGTCGGGGAGCAGAGCTGGGAGGTCCGGGCCCCTTGGAGCCCCTGCCCAGGGCTCTGGGGCCACAGAGCGACGCGGGGTCAGTGTGGGGAGGCCTGTGTGGAGGCCGCTGGCCGGGGCAGTGGGGCCGGGCCCTCCCGCCGTGGCCCTGTCTGTGTGAGGGGCCAGTGGCTGCCTCAGCCTGGGTGTCACTGTCACGCTGTCACCGCCCTTCAGGGAGGGCGGCCGGTGTGTTGAGGAGAAGATCTTGGCCGAGAGAACCGAGCGTGCAGGGACGTTCAACATCGACTGTGAGTGGCCGACCCAGGGCTCAGCCTCAGCCTGCGGGAGGCGGGAGGCGGGAGGCGGGACTGGGCCTGCGGGTGCCTCAGGGGTGCGGGGCGGGCCGCGGGGGGCAGTGCTTTGTGGGGGGCTGCAGGCGGTGGAAGGTGACACCTGAGCTGGGCCTGCCCCTCTCACGGCGTCAGAGGACCGCAGCGCCTCCCTCTCCCGGATCCCCCAGGACACTTGGCACGTGTTGCCGTAACTTTTGATAACGAGGCGGCGCAGGGTCAGCCTCTTGTCCCTGGGCGTCACACAGACAGTTCTATTTTTTATTTACTTATTTTTTAATGTTTTCAGTGATTTTTAGAGAGAGGAAGGGGGAGGGACAGAGAGAGAAACATCAGGGATGAGAGGAACATCACCAACCGATCGGCTGCCTCCCGCACGCCCCCCACTGCGGACGGAGCCCCGACCGGGAACCAGACCAGTGGCCTCCTGGTTCCAGGGTTGATGCTCAACCACTGAGCCACCTGGTTGGGCGAAATTTAAAATTTAAAATTTCTAATCCTCACCCCAGGATGTTTCTCATTGGTTTTTAGAGAGAGTGGGAGGGAGGGGGATAGAAAGAGAAACATTGATGTGAGAGAGACGCGTGGATTGGTTGCCTCCTGAACGCACCCGACGGGCCCGGGGGTCAGGCCTGCACCGAGCTGTGTGTCCTCGGCCAGAGTCAGAGCGGGACCCTCCGGCTCGAGGGCCACACTAGCCACGGCCCAGCGAGGGCGGCAGGAATTTAGAGGGAAGTGGTGCAGGGAGACTTCTCGCCCCCCAGCAAACTGTGCGCCCCTCAGGGTGGCTCCAGGCTGCCCTGCCCTCCCTCCACTCCTGGCTCCCAGGACCCCAGACTCAGCCCTCTGCTCCTGCCTTCCCCCTCCCCCTGCAAAGTGCCTCCTGCCCTCACCCCTCACCCCTCACCCCTCACCCCGCCTCCAGCTCCTCCTGTCTGCCTCTGCCCCTTGGGTCTGAGCCCACCTGGCCGCTGCACACCTGGCCGCTCACCTTCAGCAGGTGCTGTGTGTCCCGTCCTCTCCTTCCTCTCCTGCCTCGCGGGCCTCTGGTCGAGGGGTCGGTTCTGGGCAGGAGCCCACAGTCCCCGGGGGACGAGCGAACCTCACCTTCACTCCCTGCTTCTCGCCCAGACCTGGAGGAGAACAGGCTCCTGGTGCTGGACACCGACTACAAGAACTTCCTGTTTGTCTGCACGGAGAGCACGGCCACCCCCGCCCAGAGCCGGGCCTGCCAGTACCTGGGTGCGTACATCCCTGCCCGGGAGGCAGCTCAAGTCGGGGCGGCTGGGAGCCTGGCCCTGGCTGGGCCCGGGGAGCAGCACTCTGACACCCGCCCCCCACAGCCAGGGCCCCGGAGGTGGACCAGGTGGCCATGGAGCAGTTCGGCCGGGCCCTGAGGCTGCTGTCCATGCGCATCCGTATCATCCGCATCCCGACCCAGGCGCAAGGTGACCCCCCGCCCCGCCCCCAGCCTCCTGGCCCTCCAGCCCCCCCGGCCCCGCCCCCGACCCCCCAAGTCAGAAGGCCTTGCGCACGAGAAGCGTCTTTCTCCCCTGGTGGCCTCCCCATCCCCCAGGCCTCCTGGGAGGTGGGTGGGAGGTAGAGGTGCAGAGCCCCTGAGGTCGGGTCCCCCTGGTGTGGTCGCTGACCTGTGACCTCCCACATCACCCCTCCTCCCACAGAGAGGTGCCGTGTCTAAGCGAGTCCTGCTGACCCGCCTCCTGGGTAACGTACCTGCCCCGGTCTGCGTCCTGGGTGTGGGGTCCTGGGGGCCCTGACTCCCCTCCATCACCCCCCACCCCCCGTGGGAAGGGCTGCAGTCTGGGTCTCCCGGGGACTCTGGAATCGGCTGCCTCTTGCCCACCCTCTGAAGGGCCGTGAACTGCCCGTGTGCCTCCTGTGTCCTGGCCACACGCACAGGCGATGCCCCAGGATCCCAGGCCGGGTGTGGGCGCCAGGGGGGCTGCGAGGGGCTGGCGTGGGGGGCGGGCACTGGGCCTGAGGTGGGTGAGGGGCTCTGTCTCCCCAGGAGGGGTGTCCGCACCCCCAGGGGCGCTGGCGAGGTCCGTCCTTCAGGATCCCAGGATCATAGGGGCCCCTCGTCCATTCCAGGACCTCGGCCTCCCTGCAGGACGGCGTCACCCCTCCTCCGACGTCACCCCTCCTCCCAGTCGGGGGCCCCAGGAGGGGCTGAGGCCATGAGGCTGCTGGGCGCCGCCCCCCTGGGACCAGGCCCCTCGGTGCCGCCTGGACCAGCTGCTCTGAGCCCCCCACAATAAAGAGACACACCAGCGCCCGTCTGTCGCGTCTTTCCTGGGGCCGGGGGGGCGGGGGCGGGCGGGAGGCGAGGGTGGGAGGGCAGAGGTGACCTCTCCCCCAGAGAAACAAGGGGACAGGGCCAGCCCCACGGGGTGCTGGTCACTCCCTGTCCCTCCGTCCTCATCAGCCCGGGCGCACTCACAGCCCAGGCCCCTCGCTGGTCGGGCAGGGCTGCCAGCCCCCTGCTGCCCCCTCCACGCCCCGGCTCTATCCTGACGCCAGCCCCTCCTACGGGCGCGCCCCCAGCCCCAGCTGCAGGGACACAAGGTCCCCACCTGAGCCAGGTGCACGTGGGACAGGTGTGACGTCAGCCGAGCGCAGCGTGTCACCGGCGCCCGCAGCACCCGGCGCTGAGCACACACTTATTTCATTTTCTATTTAATTTTTAAAGTATATATTTTTATTGATGTCAGAGAGGAAGGGAGAGGGAGAGGGCGATGGAAACATCAGGGATGAGAGGGAATCATCGGCTGCCTCCTGCACGCCCCCCAATGGGGATGGAGCCCGCAACCCGGGCCTGTGCCTTGACCAGGTGTCGAACCCTGACCTCCTGGTTCCTAGGTCGATGCTCAACCACTGAGCCACACAGGCCGGGCCACACATTTATTTCAGTGCCCACTGGGCAGTCAGCAGGGCAGCTCCCACCCCCCACCCCACAGGCTCGGGCAGAGGCCCCCGCCCCTGCCCCACCACACGCCGACCACAGTCTGTCCCCTGCACCCGACCCTCGGCTGCAGCTGGGGGTGCTGACACCTCCTGGGATTTGCTGGGGTGGTTCACGGGGCTCGGGGAATGCTTGAGCTACTGGAGCGCTGGCCTGTTGTCACGAATAAAGCCCAGGACCAGCCAGGCGGAGGAGATGCTCAGGACAAGGGGGGCCCTGCCCCCAGGGCCACGCCCCCACATCTCCCGTGGTCCCCAGCCAGGAGCCCCCCGAGCCTGTCCTTTGGGGTTCAGCTGCTTTCCACAGTCGTGGTTGATGGAATCGCTGGCCATTGGTCACTGAACTCACCTCCACCCTGTGCCCTCCTCAGGGAGGAGGCGGGACAAAGGCCCGGGGTTTGCTCCCTTCACAACCAACCCCCATCCTGAGGGCTTTCCACGCCCTCCAACATGCCCAGGGGGTGGAAAGGGGCTTGTTAGGGAGACTGAGACATGTTGTCACTCAGGAAATTCCGGGGTTTTAGGAGCTGGGAACCAGAAACGTGAAGAAAGTGCCTGGCCAGTGCGGCTCAGTGCTGAGCGTCGCCCGAGGAACCAGGAGGTGGGGGTTCCATTCCCGGTCGGGGCACAGGCCCGGGGTGTGGGCTCCGTCCCCAGTGAGGGGCGTGCAGGAGGCAGCCGGTCCATGACGCTCTCCTATCATTGATTTTCCATCTCTCTCTCCCTCTCCCTTCCTCTCTGAAATCAATAAAAAAAAAATATTAAAAACAAAAGAGAGATGGGAAGAGGGCCACACGTGCAGGTGGGCAAAAGGAGTGCTCGACACACAGTGTTTATTTGTATTATTATTAACTAGTGGCCCGGTGCACGGGATTCGTGCGCATTAACAGGGAATTAATTAGAGGGAATATTTTAATATTGCTATGTGCCCTTTCTCTATAATAGAAGTGTCAGAGATGAAAGAAAATTAGTAAAATGTATATGAACATCTTCCTCCTGTCAGTCAAGTCCCTGCCCACCCATGTGCACCTCGAAATCGTGTGAGACCCAGGCCCAGCCGGCCCCACCCCCGTCAAGCCCCACAGGGTGGGGGGCGTGGCCTCAGGTGACCTGGCCCAGCGCCAGGGTGGGGGGTGCACCTTGAGGTCCCCCGTCCGGCTCTGCCAGGCGGGGGGCTCAGCCTCAGGTCCCTGCCTCCGCTGTGGGTGCAGCCATCGTGACCGTTACGGAATGACGGTAAATTTGCACGTTCCCTCTTTATTAGATAAGATTATTGGATTGTTTATGTATGAACATCTGCAAAGCCCCTCTCATATTTCTTTTTTCTTTTATTTTTTTAAAGAAAAAGGAAAAGAACAGGAGAAAGAGCCATTCTTTTAAGGTTTTGTTTCTCCAGCTGCTCCCCGTTCCCACCGACCCCTCTGTCATCCATCTGCCCTGTTTGTCTTGGGCCGTCAGTGAGAGGCTCCACGTAGAAGGAGGACATGGGGAGGGGGCATCGCACCGTTTATTTCTGTTAGACACACTGTGCTTTGAGCACATGACAGGCCCTGTCGAGTGGGTGCAGTCCGTGGGGAGGTACGGACGCAGGGAAAACTTCAGAGAAAGCACAACAAACTCCTAGTGTTCCAGAAGAACTGCCGTAAGAAATCCGAGATCAGGATGAGATAATAAGTCATCAATATACCCACAGCTCTCCCAATATGCTCTCTTGACGTTCCCACCATCTGTTAATGGAGATAAACGTGTGCCCGTGGCTGTGCCGGGTGCGGTGAGAGCAGGAAACAGGTGCGACAACTCATCCGAGAGGGTGTTGGGCCTGAGTCTGAGATACGACCGTTCCGTTGGCTCTGCGGAGAGGAAATCTGAGAGGAGGAGGTCAGAGGAAGGGGACGGAAGACAGACACACGGTGCAACTCCTTCCCCAAGTGAGGCAGCCCGCTCTCGGGAAAGGGACCACTAAGCCCAGACTTCCTTCCAGACCGAGGCCGACCAGACGCCTTCTAGTCCACCGGGAGCTCCCTGTGATTCCTTCAGAGTCTGAGGCTTCTCAGGAGTGAGGCACCCATCGCCTCATCCTGTCTCTTCTCCCCAATTTTCTCGGGGGGATATTTCTGAATATCAGAGACATGGAGAGAAATGACAGAGTCTCCTTTTCTCTCCTCCTGTAGGGATTCCACAGTGGACTGCGGGGCCGTCGAACTCTCCCTCTCAGGAATCAACAGGAGGCACGTGTGAGGGCCTCCGCTCTCTCACCTCAACAGGTGGTCTCAGTTGAATCCACAGAAAAAAGGGGGTGATTGAAACCTGCGTTAGGCCCTAAATAAAAGGGAGGTTGAGGCGTGCAGATTGGTTTGGCTCAGTGGATAGAGAATTGGCCTGGGGATTGACGGGCCTGAGGTTCGAATACAGCGAAGGAGAGAGAGAGAGAGAGAGAGAGAGAGAGGCGCTGCCTCCTTTCTCCCTCCTCCCCAGAGGCAAGGGAGCACCCCCTCTCGTATTTCTTGCTGCGGGTGGCACCACCGCCTCTCCCTCTGGCCGTGCTCCCCCCGCCCCGCCCCCCACTGTCTCTGTTGCTTTCCGGCTGGTCTTTGCCCGCCTGTGCCAGCTGCGCCAGCCTTAGGTGCAGCAGCTTTGCCCCGCTGAGCCCCGCCCGCCCGGCTCGCTCCTGCGAGACCAGAAAATAAATGGAAGGAATGGTTTCCAGCTGGTGTAACGGTTTCCCGGGACGAGGTCAGACTGTAGGGACATAGTCATCCAGGCCCAGGAAAGGGGCCACATGGGGCGTTGGTGGAGTGACTGGGCGCGGGAAGAACGGAGAAAAGTCAGCCCTGTGGTCGGGGACCGAGCCCCCGACCTGCCCCCCCACGGACCCCCCCCCGTCCTGTGCACCTCCTCCGCCTGGCTGGTCGGGTCACGGGCTGGCCCTCTCCAGGCGGGAGCAGAGCCCTAGCACAGCCACCTGTGCACGCGGAGGCGGGAAAAACGCGCCACGGGCCCCGTCCAGGTGTTAGACGCGGCCACCGCGGTGTCCGGCCCTGGAGCCGCCCGGCCCTGGGGTGGGACCTGCAGGGCGTGTCCCTCGGTGCCTGGCTTCCTTCACTCGACGTGTCCTCCAGGCCCCCCGCGTTGTGTCAGGGCTTCCTTCCCTCAAAGAACGAGATTTTACTGATGTCAGAGTGGAAGGGAGAGGGAGCGAGAGGGAAACATCCTCCCTAATAAAAGCCCAGCGACCGAAGGGCTGAACGACCAGAACGACAGGTCGACCAGTCGCTATGACACACACTGACCACCAGGGGCAGATGCTCAACACCGGAGCTGCCCCTGGGGTCAGTGCGCTCCCACAGCGGGCTGATCCCCGCAGGCCATGCCCCCCCAGTGCACGAACCCCGTGCACCGGGCCTCTAGTCAGTGATGAGAGAGAATCATGGATCGGCTGCCTCCTACACGCCCCACACATGGGATCGAGCCTGCAGCCCGGGCCTGCGCCCAGACTGGGAGTTGAACCGCGGCCTCCTGGCCATACTGCTGGGCAGGAATTCCTTCCCTTTCAAGTCTGAATAACGCCACCCATGTGGACGGACCACATGGGTTTTTCCATCCATCCTCGAGGGACACTGTGCTGTGCCCACATCTGGCTGCTACGAACATGGGTTTGCAAAAGTCCCTTCTGTGGACCTGGTGTCCAGGGGTCCTGCTGACGGTTCTCTGGGTGCCCGCCCAGGGCACACTGCTGGTCACATGGGCTCTTTGCTTTTTGGAGGAACCGCCCTGATGTCAGTGGCTGTGGCCGGGGGGGTGGAGGCACATTTGGGGGTGGACATTATATTTGCTGTGATAAGGCTGTGCCTGGGGCCTGGGGTGTGAGCATGGTGGTGGCCTGGAGGGTGGGCATGGTGGTGGTATGGGGGGTGGGCACGGTGGTGGTATGGGGGGTGGGCACGGTGGTGGTATGGGGGGTAGCACAGTGATGGCCTGAGGTGTGGGCACGGTGGTGGTATGGGGGGTGGGCACGGTGGTGGTATGGGGGGTGGGCACGGTGGTGGTATGGGGGGTGGGCACGGTGGTGGCCTGGGAAGGAACTGGGTGATGATTTGTGTGGGGATGGAGCCCCCACAGGGGAAAGGTATGCCTCCTGGACAGGCCGTAACCATGACGGCACCTGCTCGGGGGCCCTGACGCTGGGGGGACGGGTGCTCAGGAACCCACGTGCTGCCTGGTGTCCCGGGCTCACGGCTTCGTGGAGCAGGCCTCGGGGGACGTAGCGTTGCCATCGAGGCCTCGGGGGACGTAACGTTGCCATCGAGGCCGCCTGGGGTCACTTCGCTGCAGTAACTTCCCGCTTCGGCGACTACAGGCCCGACCCCCACCCGCTCTCGGGTGCCAGGGCCCTGGGGGGACGGGTGCGCTGGGTGGGCGAGGCCTCCGCCAGGTCCCCCAGGCGTGTCCCTCCCGGGCCTCCTGCTGCCACCGCCCGAGGCTCCTTTTCCTGCGTCCAAGGTTTTCCACGGAACCTCATTCCCGGAAACGCGACTGTGGCCCGAGGAGGTGCCTGGAGCGGCCGGGACACGCGCCCCCTGGCAGGCGCCCGGGGCTTCCGAGAAGCCTGCAGGAAACGCGTGCGGCTGGCGGCCAGCGTGCCCTGAGCTCCGGGAACCGGGACGCCCGCTCTCCTGGCGCTGCCCTGGCCCCGCGTGACCTGCTGGGCGGCCTCTGACCCCGGGGTCACCGTAGACACCCGTCCAGGTCTGTGCCTCTGGCTCGGGCAGTCGTCACCCAGGAGCCCATGGGGTGGGCGGGGGCTGCTGACAGGGGATCCCCTCTCCCCGGTGCCGAGGCCGGGAGCCCACAGTCCGGGCGTCCGGCCGCCCCTGCCCCGGCCCAGGCTCCGGGACCGTCCTTCCCGCCTCTCCCCGCTGCGGGCTGCCATGTCGCTCGCACCTCTGCCTTTGCTGCCCAGCCCTTCTCCCGTGACCCCCCTCTGCCCCCGCTTCCCCTGTTAGGACACCAGGCACTAGGCTAGCCCCCCCCACCCCCCCAGCATGGCTTCATCTGAACCAGAAGCCGCCTCTGAGGACCCCGCAGACGTGAGCGTTCGGGCGACACCAGCCCCTGAGCTGCTCTTCGTGAACCGTGAAGACCGGCCTGGCCGGTGTGGCTGTGGCTGAGCGTCGACCTGTCAACCAGGAGGTTCCGGGTTCGAATCCGGTCAGGGCACATGCCTGGTTGCGAGCTCGATCCCCCGTGTGGGGGGCAGCTGATGCTGGTGTCTCTCGCATCGATGTTCCTCTCTCTCCCTCTCCCTTCCTCTCGTGCTAAAAATCAGCAAAAACATGTTTAAAAACACACGGGAGATGGCTGTCGGGGCCGGGTAGCTGGATCCCGGGGTCCTGCCCACCCGCCCGAGATCAGGCCGCTTCCATTGGCCCCGCCGGGCCCTGTGAGGCTGTGAGGGCCGCTGTCCCGTCGCCACTCGGCCTTAGCAGCAAACACGTGTGGGGCTCATGCCGCCCCCGCACCCGGGCTCTGTCTGAACCTCACTGACCCGCTGGACGGTGGGGAGGACACACAAGGTCATGGCCTCAGGCTGTGCAGGTGGAGGAAGAGAGAACAGCAGAGACAGGAGGAGCCAGGAGGGACCCTGCCTTTCCAGGCGGCTGGTCTGGCGGGCGGGGGAGGGGGAGGGGCAGGCGGCCACACGGACCCGGTGTCCAGGGGTCCTGGGCTCACGTGGGCCTCTCCAGCCACGCACCCCCCCCCACCCCCCGGGACACAGCCTCCTCAGGGCTGGCTGTCACTGCCCAGAGCCCGGCCCCCGTGTCCCTCCCGCTGGCGGCCAGCCCAGCCCCCCACCCTTCCCTGCGGGGCCCTACCGGGAACTGGGGGACACAGCGAACCTTCTGGCTCCAGCTCAGCGGGAAGAAGGCCTCCTATTGTCCCCGGGAGGAAGGAGCCTCGGGGATTCGGGGAACCCGGGGCCACACGGGCCGCCCGCTCCCATATAAGGCCCCGCGCCCGCTGCCTCGGCCTCAGCGCTCGGAGCTGGAAGTCCCGCAGCCGCAGCCATGAGGTGCCTCCTGCTCGCTCTCAGCGTGGCCCTGGTGTGCGGCACCCAGGACATGGGCGTCCCCCGGACCATGGAGGACCTAGACGTCCAGAAGGTCGGGGACGGGGTGCTGTGCGTGGGGAGGCTGGGGCGGGCTGAGTGCAGGGCGGCGGGGGCGCCGGGGCCTCAGAAGATGGGGAAGCTGGGGTGTCCGGGGCCTGCAGGACTCCGCTGGGGCCGCCCTCACAGAGCCCCACGGATGGCGGCTTAAACAGCAGCCACTTAGGGTCTCAGGTCCTGAGGCTGGTCCGAGGCCAGGGGTGGGCGGCTGCCCCCTGTGCCCCCACACGGCCTGCGCTCTGTGCCCGTGTGTCCCCATCTCCTCCGCTTACACAGGACCCGTCAGGCGGGACCAGGGCCCTCCCTCCTTTTAACCTCTTCCAGACCCATTTCCTTTTTTTATTTGATTAATATTTTTTATTTTTATTGCTTATTATTATTATTTTGAGAGAGAGAGAGAGAGAGAGAGAGAGAGAGGAAGGGAGGGGGAGAGAGAGAAATACCAATGATGAGGATCACTGAGCGACTGCCTCCTGCACGCCCCCCACCCCCACTGGGGATCGAGCCCCCAACTCGCCCTGACGGGGAATCGAACCCGGGACGCTCAACCACTGAGCCAGGCTGCTGGGCAAAGATCTCACCTCCTAACAGCCGTGGTCTGAGGTGCTGGGCTCAGGGCTGCAACATATGAATCTGGGGGGACACAGTCCAGGCCCTCCCTGGCCCCTCTGCCCCCCCTCACTCACAGGCGGCTCTCGGGGTCCTTCTCTGGGCTGAGATGAGTTTAGCTAGAACATTCCTCAGCTCAGCAGAGGCGGGTCCCACAGCCCCCAGGGGGGTCAGTGAGTGCCCTGCGGACCCAGCCCCCGCCCTAGGCCAGCCTGGGGGAGTCGGGAGTGGGTAGGACCCCACTGGCCCAGACGGGAGGGACGGAGAGCCACCCGGGAGCTGGGGTCCCCGCCTGCCCCCCAGTGCAGCTCACGGCCCCTCCCCAGGTGGCCGGGACCTGGTACACCATGGCCATGGCGGCCAGCGACCTCGCCCTGCTGAGCACCCAGAACGCCCCCCTGAGGCTGTACGTCAAGGAGCTGCGGCCCACCCCCCAGGGTGACCTGGAGATCATGGTGCACAGATGGTGGGTGTCCGGCTGCGGGGAGGGGGCCGGGCGCCAGGACGGGGGGGGGGCAGGGCTCCTGAGGGACCCGGCTTCCTGTGGGCGGCATGGGGTCGGGGTCGGGGGTTGGGGGGCAGGCCTGGGAGGTTCCAGGACCCTTGGAGCCCCTGCCCAGGGCTCTGGGGCCGCAGAGCGACCTGTGGTCAGTGTGGGAGAGGCCTGTGTGGAGGCCGCTGGCCAGGGGCAGCGGGGTCGAGGCCGGGGCCCTCCCGCCATGGCCCTGTCTGCCCCTGGAGTGGGGAGGAGGTGGCAGAGAGAGCTAGGGGGGTGGATGGGAACCCAGAGCCATCACTTCCGGGGAACACAAGTCAACGCCCTGGGCAAGACCGAGGGCACCCCAGCCCCTGTCTGTGCTCCAGGGGCGTCGGGAACCTGGTCACCTGTGGCCACTAGAGGTCACCGTGGGTGTGGCCAGCAGGGCACCAGCTCCGGCGTGGGCCTCTCCGGCTGGGGTTGGCTCTCACGGCGGAGCCTGAAGGCGGCTCTCGGACCCTGTCTTCCAGGGAGGACGGCAGCTGTGTCCAGGGCAAGATCTTCGGGGAGAAAACCGAGGTCCCTGCCGAGTTCAAGATCAACAGTACGTGCTGCCCTGGCGGCCGGGCTCCTCCCTCCCTCCGTGCCGCCGGGCTCTCGCGAGATCGGCGTGGAAACCCCATTCCTGTCTTTCTTTCTTTTTTTAATATATTTTTATTGATTTCAGCGAGGAAAGGAGGGGGAGAGAGAGAGAATCATTGATCGGCTGCCTCCTGCACGCCCCACACTGGGGAGCGAGCCCCACCACCTGGGCACGTGCCCTGTCCAGGAATCGCACCCAGGACCTTTCAGTCCACAGGTTGATGCTCAACCACTGAGCCAAACCTGCCAGGCCAACCCCCATTTCTTAACCAGGACACGGGGCGGGTGGGCCCCTCGGAACGAGTGATGACCGAACCCGGGTCCGGCAGGTGGCGGGCGCTCAGGCCCCTGTGCCCGGGGGCGGCTCGGGGAATGGTTGGCCGGTCGGGGGGCGTAGGAGCCGCTCTCCCGTCCTCGCCCGGTGGCCGCGCAGGGGAAGCCACCCGCATCCCCCTCCTGCTGGAGGGAAAACCCAGACTCACCCACCGCCCCGTCCCCCTCCAGGCCTGGGGGACAGCAAGGTGCACGTGCTGGACACCGACTATGTGACCTACGCCTTCCTGTGCCTGGAGAACGCCGCGCCCGCCAAGCAGAGCCTGGCCTGCCAGTACCTGGGTGCGCCAGCCGCCCCGGGGGGAGGGGGTCCCAGGGCCCCGGGGGGGAGGGGTCCCATGACTGTGCGGGACAGAACGTAGGTGGGGGAGGGGACACACATTCAGGCGGGGCGGATGGGGGCGACTCAGGACGCTGCAGGCTTGGCGGGCGGAGGCTTCAACGACTCTCAGTGCCAAGTCAGCTGTGAGCACGTCTGTAGCCGTGACGTCCGAGAGCAGACGGGGGGACATTCCCGGGCACATGCCTCGGGCCCCCAGGGCTCCCCGTGGGTCGCGGCAGGTGCGGGCTGGGAAGACGCTCCCATGGCCAGGATGGAGGGGCCTTGTCCTCCTGGGACCCTGACCCCCGCATGGCCCTGGGAGGGGGCTGGGCCGAGGGGGACAGGGACTTGGAGGACAGGTGGGCGGAGCCCTGTTCGACCCTGGGAAGCGGGGCTGAGCTCTGCTGACGTCAGATGTCGGGGTGTCCTGCCTGCCTCGTCCTGGGCAAGGTCCCGGCTCCCCCAGTCCAGGGACTGACCCCCGCCCCCCACAGCCAGGACCCCGAAGGTGGACCAGGTGGCCATGGAGCAGTTCGGCCGGGCCATGAAGGTGCTGCCCATACACATCCAGATGGTCTTCACCCCGGCCCAGGCGGAAGGTGACCCTGCCCACCGACCCCTGACCCCTGACCCCTGACCCCCCTGCCACGGCCCCCAGTCAAAAGGCCGTGCTCACTGGGAACGCCTTTCTCCCATGGTGGCCTCCCCATCACCCAGGCTTCTCAGGGGTGGATGGGAGGTGGGGGTGCATAGCCCCTGAGGTGGGGTCCCCCTGAGACCCCTCTGGTGTCCTGGCCGACCTATGACCTCCCATGCCACCCCTCCTCCTGCAGAGAGGTGCCATGTCTAAGCGAGTCCTGCCAACCCACCTCCTGGGTAACGTACCTGCCCCGCCCCACATCCTGGGTGTGGCGTCTGGGGGGCCCAGGCTCCGCTCCATCACCCTCCCCCCCGGGCGCCCCCCACCCTCTGGCACAGGGGCCTGAGTGCCCACCTGCCACCTGCCGGACCCCGTGGGAGGGCTGGAGCCGGGGTCTCCCGGGGTCTCAGGGATCGGCTGCCGCGCGCCCACCCTCCGAAGGGCGTGAACTGACCTGTGTCTCATGTGTCCTGGCCACACGCATCGGCGGACGCCCCGGGTCCCGGGCCGGGTGTGGGCACCGGAGGCTGGGAGGGCTGGCGAGGGTCGTCCCCCAGGGCCCCAGGGTCACAGGGACCCTCTGCATTCCAGGACCTCGGCCCCCCTGCAGGACGACATCACCCCTCCTTCCAGCCAGAGGCCCCGAGGCTGCTGGGCGCTGCCCCCCCCTGGGACCAGGCCCCTCCGGCTGCTCCCTGGACCCTCTGCTCTGAGCCCCTCACAATAAAGAGACACATCAGAGCCCGTCTGCTGAGTCTTTCCTGGGGGAGGTGGGGCCGGCTGGGGGGGGCAGGAGGGCTGGGCTAGGGGGGGGGCGGGCTGAGGGCGGGGGGAAGGCCGAGCATCACAGGCCCGGACATTCAGGGTCAGCGCAGAGCAGGCTCCTTTCAGCTGCCAGGACCTGGGCAGCCGAGGCAGCTCAGGGGTTAGCGCTGGGACCCGGCAACACCCCAGCTGCAGGAAGGGCATGAGCCCTGCCGGTCACGCAGCGCAGACACCCAACTGCCCAGGCAGAGCCGACTCGAGTTACCGCCAGTCAGATCCTGCCTCTCGAACGGCAGCCGGGAGCCCAAGGTCGTCTCCCAGGAGCGGGCGGGCCTTGCTCAGAGGAGACCTGGCACCAGGTCCCTGTGTCTGCACCGCGTCCGACGCGTCCTCCGCCGATGGAAACAGGACCGTCCCGGAGGGAGGAGCTGCAGGAGGGCCGGCGGGAGGGGCCTCGCTGTTCCTCACAAACTCCATGGCCTCCCCCGGGGAGGGCGCAGGGCCGGGCGGGAACCACGCCGCCAGGAGCCATTCAGACGTGTATGACGTCACGCGCGGCCACACGATCACCAACTTACAGCTCGCTGCTCTGCTCGCTCAGACAGGGCATGAGCCCCCAGTGCCTGGCTGGGCCGGACCAATGGCTTCGCGGGCCTCCCACAGCCCACGGGCCGGACGGTCCCACCCTGGACTACAGCGAGAGAAGCAGGGATTTTTAAAGAAGAACAATTCACATGCACGTGACAGTATGTGTGCACATTTAAACATGGACAACCCTACATCCGCAGGCAAGGTACCTGCACGTGAGGGGGTCTGTGTGAGAGTGAGGTCGTGCAGAGAGAACAGGGGCACTTCTAGGAAGAGACCGGTGGCCAGTATCGACGGGGAGAGAGATGCCAGAGAACCCCGAGCAGAGATGGGACGGCTCCCGGGTTCTCCGTCCGTCGGTCGGGGGGCCGGCGCCTGCTCCCCCTCTGCTCCGGGCCAAGGTGCCAGGTCTGCTCTGAGGCACAGCTGGACGGGGCTGGTGTGAACCAGGAGGAAGGGGCAGCCATCCCCGGGGGCAGACACAGACCCTGTTATTATAACACGAACAACTCACTAGCGGGCGAGGCGGAGCACAGGGTGCCGGCCGCTCGGGCACGGACGGTGCTCCAGGAGGAGCCGGGAGGGAGCCCAGCCTGCGGGACCCGCACACACACCTCCTGCCCGCCTCCCGCCCCCACGGCTCCCAGGCACGTGCCACGTGCCCAAACCGCCCAGACGGCCCTCGCCTGCCGGCACCCGGCACTCCCTTCTCACAGGCGCCAGTGCCCTTCCCTGGCCATGGCTCCGGGACCTGCAGGGCGTCCAGGCAGGACGAGCAGCAGCTGGAGGTCAGACATGCAGACGGGGCCCCGGCTGCCCGGCCGCGCCGCCCTCTGGGCCCCTGTGGTCCTGGCCCTCGGCCTGGGCCTGGCCAGCGCCCAGAGGACCCTGGAGGAGGTGCCCGTGCAGCCCGGCTTTGACGTCCAGAAGGTAACGCTGACACGGCCCAGACGCAGCCCTGGGACCAGGACTTGGTGGCTGGTCCAGGGAGACTCCCCCCGTCCTGCACTCGGCCAGGGCACACGACCCAGTGGGGACGGTGGGTGGGCCGAGTACAGGAGGGGGGAGCGGAGGAGGGCAGTGAGGCCTGAGAGGGGAGGCTGACCACACCCCCCTCCCACCGGGGCCATGGGCACCCACCAATCCCCCATCCATCCCCCGGGACTGGAGGCTGCGGACCCTCCCCACCTGCACCTGCACCCACAGGTGGCGGGGCGCTGGCTGACCCTCCGGCTGGCCTCCAGCCGGGGACACCTGGTCTCCCCCGGCGACCCCCTGAGGCTGGCTCTGCGTTCCATCGAGACGCGGGACGGGGACCTGGAGTTCGTCTTGTTCTGGACGTAAGCGTGGCCCCCGCAGGTCGCGAGGGTGGGGTGCTGGGGGGCCCCCCCAAGATGCCGGCATCGGCACCGAGCTGGGGCTGCAGACGCTGCCCTGAGCCGGCTCAGGTGATCCTTCGGCTCTGAAGCTCTGAGGGAGGGCGGGCGGGAGAGACCACACCCGCCGTCTCGCGGCTCAGCCCGTCCTGCCCATCAGCTGGGTCCCGGGCGGGCGGGCCGGCAGCACCGTTGGGTCCTCATGGAAGAGCTGGTGACAGGGGACAAGTGTGCTGACTCAGCGATACCGCAGCCGCGCCTGTGGCGTCAAAGACCGTCATGGCCGTGTCCTTGCCGGAGCTCAGCCCCAGATGCCTGTCTGTGGGCGTGCAGCCCACCCCCACCATTAGCAACTGCAGGCCCCGGGTGGGGGCCACGGGCGGGGGCCACGGGGAGGGGGACATGGGGGGCCTACAGGGGTGCTCTGTGCACAGAGCCAGGTGATGTGGATGCCCGTCCTGGGTCCCCGCCCGAGACCTGAGGCCCACAGACAGACAGGGTCCAGCACCTCCGGGGGTTCCGGCTCCTTCCCAGCCAGGAGCCCGGCCCTCACTGCAGCCTCCAGCCCCCCTGCCCCCGTGGGCCTGCCCTCCTGTCCCAGTTGGTGGCTCTAGAGGGCCTGAGGGGCCAAGAGCCTCCCGGGGCCTCAGGGGGGGCAGTCTGAGCCGGCACCACGAGGGGGCGGGGACAAGGACAGGGACGGGGACGGGGACGGGGACGGGGACGGGGACAGGCAGCCAGGCGAGCTCCTCTCCTTCCCCAGGGCGGAGACGATGTGCAGAGGCGTCCACGTCACCATCCACCCGACTGGGCTCCCGGGCCAGTACCACGGCTCCTGTGAGTCCCGCCCTGGCCGGGTCCCTCGCTGGGGGAGGGGACGCCCGAAGCCCTCGCCTGGCTGTGGGGGCAGGGCCGGGGCCAGAGGGAGCCATCCCTCATCCTGCCCATGTCCATGGGCAGCCCACGGGCAGGGCCGGGTGCGGGGGCGGAGACAGGCCCCCTGTCACCGGCTGGGTCTCTCCCCACAGTTGAGGGAGGAGCCCGCATGCACGTCCGCTTCGTCGGCACCAGCAGCGACTACAGCAGCCTCATCCTCTACGTCCGCGTTGAGGAGGGCGGGGACAGCGGGGATGGGGGCGAGGTCACCAGCCTGTGGGCGCTGCTGGGTATGTGGTGTCTCCCCCAATGCTGGATGCCCCCCCATCTGCCCAAGACCTGTGTTTAGTGCCTGCTGCTCTGGGGTGCGGGTGTCAGCCTGGGCGGCTCAGCACGCACCCTCACGCCCCTTGGATGGGTGCCCTGGCCCCCCAGGCCCATCCGTCCACCTCACACTCACACACCTACGACATCTCATCCCCTCCGTGCTGCCTGTAGGGCGTGTCCTGGAGCTGGAGTCTCTGTGGACAGATGGGAGAAGCCTCCTGGGGGTGTGGGGGGGAACACTAGATGGAGGTGAGGGAGGGGCCCGGCGTCTGAGACTGGGCCCAGGGAGCCCAGGGGTGGGGGCCACATCACCAGGGTCCTGCAGGCCGGGAGGGGTCACCATGGTGGGGGTGGGCACCAGGTCACAGGGAGCCCCCTGAGTGCAGTGGGGACCCTCTGGCTGGCCTCGCCTCAGGGGTACATCCTGGCTCCCAGGAGCGGGGAGCCCCCTCTGCCCTTGGAGCACAGCCGTGTGGGCTGAGGGCGGTGCCCAGGGTGCCCACCTTGACCGGCACCAGCTCAGGCCTGGCCAGGAGCCGAGGGGAGGGACCAAACCTGAGCATAGCTTCTGGGCTCTCGGCCCCTCACCACCAGCCCCTCTGATCGCAGCCAGACGCTTGCCCGGGGACCCCCAGTGGCTGCGGAGGTACCTGGGGTACGTGAGGGAGTTCCAGCTGCAGGAGGCCCCCGTCTTCAACCTAGAGGGTAAGTGCTACCCCGACTGCACCCAGGACACTAGGCAGAGTTAGGGTTAGGGCTAGGGCTAGGGTTAGGGTTAGGGTTAGGGTCAGGGTTAGGGCTAGGGTTAGGGTTAGGGCTAGGGTTAGGGTTAGGGTTAGGGTTAGGGTTAGGGTTAGGGTTAGGGTTAGGGTTAGGCCAGGCCAGGGTTGTGCTAGGTTAGGGTTAGGGCCAGTGTTAGGGTTAGGGTTAGGCCAGGTTGGCCAGGCCAGGGTTAGGGTTAGGTTAGTGTTAGGTGCCAGGTTAGGCCAGGGCCAGGGCCAGGCCAGGCCAGGGTTAGGCCAGGGGTTAGGTTAGTGTTGGTTAGGTTAGGCCAGGGGTTAGGGTTAGTGTTAGGTTAGGCCATGGCCAGGTTGGCTGTTAGGGCCAGGTTCAGGTTAGGGTTGTAGGCCTAGCGTTAGGTTAGGGACAGGGGTTAGGGTTGTGTCAGGCCATGGCCAGGGTTAGGTTAGGGTTAGGGTTAGGGTTAGGCCATGGCCAGGTTAGGGTTAGGCCAGGCCAGGGCCAGGCCAGGGCCAGGCCAGGTTAGGGCCAATGTTAGGATTAGGGTTAAGTCTGGTCAGGTTAGGTTAGGGTTAGGGTTAGGGTTAGGTCTAGGGTTAGGGTTAGGGTTAGAGCTATGGCTAGGGTTAGGGTTAGGGTTAGGTTCAGGGTTAGGGTTAGGTTTAGCGTTAGGGTTAGGGCTAGGGTTAAGGTTAGGGTTAGGGTTAGGGTTAGGGTTAGGTTTAGCGTTAGGGTTAGGGTTAGGGTTAGGTTTAGCGTTAGGGTTAGGGTTAGGGTTAGGGTTAGGGCTAGGGTTAGGGTTAGAGTTAGGGCTATGGCTAGGGTTAGGGTTAGGGTTAGGGTTAGGGTTAGGGCTAGGTTTAGCGTTAGGGTTAGAGTTAGGGTTAGGGTTAGGGCCAGGGTTTGGGTCAGAGCTTAGAGTTTATTTTGGGTCACTAGTTTAAATGATGAGTATGTTTTGTAAAATCTGGGTTTGCGGTGGAGGAAGCCCTTCTAATTCCCCGTTCTTTCCCTCCGCAGCCCAGTGTTCTCCTCCTGAAGCTCCCTCCCGCCTCCTCCCCTGAGTTTCCTGCCTCCCTCCCCAGTTGCCAGCTGCCTTTCCTCCCTCTGATGCCTGAAGCCCTTCCAGCCTGCGCCCGCCTCACCCTCTGTGTCCCTTTCCTGGCTTCTCCTTGGCTTTGGGTCGCCATGTCCTCCAGAGCCATGGCTGTAGGCCCAGAGCTCCTGGCAGCCTGGCTTGGGCTGAGGTCACTGGGTGGTGAGGAGGGGCCGGTGGCCTGGACTCAGCATTACAGTTCAGTGGACACAGCCATGGGGACCTTCGCTGGGAAGGTGACTCCGTTCGGGGCCTGGCTGGCACCCCTCTGACCTGCCGCCTCTTGGGTCTGCTCTGTGACGTTCCTGCCCGGTCAGAGGGGCCGTGAGTGATCCGCTGCCCTGAAGAGCCGGGTAAGGAGCCCTGGCACCTGCACGCAGGTGAGCTGAGCCCGGTCACGCCCTCTCTGAGCGTCAGGGGCCCTAGGAGGGCGTGGTCTAGAGGCAGTTGCCCACCTCTGCCTGGACGAGCCAGGGCTCACCCACCGGCCAGGCCGTCTCTTAGGAAACTGGGTCGGGTGAGAGCCTCCATCCTTACGTCTGGAAATGCTGGGAGACAGGTCTGACCAGCTCATGCCCCAGTGACGCCTCAGCGGGCGGGCCTCCCGCAGGCCAGCAGGGCGGCCACCTGTGCGGGTTCCGCATGAGCAGCAGCTGTGAGCGGCCCACAGCCTCCTCAGAACCAGAAACCCACGCGGAACAGAAACGGACGCGTTTGATCACACGGCACAGGCGCACGCACGGCCGGGAGCCGCAGAATCGCTCGGAGACAGTGTCCCAGTCCTGCTCTGGGCCCCGGGAAGGTGACTTGAATACACAGGCCCGTGATCTCCTGCCTCGTCTCCAGGGGGAACGTCAATAGCCCCGGATTAGCCTGCACCTTTGAAGCCACCGGATCCGTATCCGACCACAAGTTTCCCCCAAACTGCAAACCCGATCGAAGCGCCGCCTGAGGGAGTCAAGGTTTGGACGTGTTTTAGAGAGGAGTCGTGTCATCTGATCTTGTGGGCAGTTAGGCAGGCATGTGGAGAGCGGAACCGTGGGCCGGCGGAACCGTGGGCTGGTGGAACTGTGGCCGGTGGAACCATGGCTGGGCGGAACCGTGGGCTGGGTGAGAGGGCCGCCAGGGCACAGAGCCCAGGCGCCTAGCGAAGGGGAAAGCACAGGCCCTGGCCCAGCCTCTCCCTTCGCATCGGCCCCCGGAGGTGTCCCCTAGGCCTCAGCTCCAGACCCAGGGAGGCAGCAGAACCCAGCTGAGGCGGCCTGGCTGCCTGGGCCCAGCTGCGGTGACTGGAGCCCCAGCCCTGGCACCGGCCCGTCGGTGGAGACCTCGGCCCCAGGGGCCGCTGGGGAAGCTGGTGAGGCTCCAGGAGGTCGTCCAGGCGAAGCTCGGGCCCCGGACCCGGTGAGCTCCGATCTCAGGGTGATCGAGGTGCCCCTACAGCCTGCGTGTCTTCCCGCCGTGACATGGAACGCTCGCGCGGGAGTCAGCCCCAGCCGCCGGGCCAAGCTCCACAGACACGCAGCGTCAGCCACGGGGTTCAGTGTCCCGGCCTGGAGGACCCAGGTGTGGGCGGGCTGGCTCCTCAGGCCTCGCCCTGGGCATGTGGCCCGTCTCCTCCTCACAGGGACACCCCCCCGTGCCTGTCTGTGTCCCCATCTCCTTCCCACTGGACCAGGGCCCACCCTAGTGACCGCGCTTTACCGCAGTCGCCTCTATAAGTGGGTGAGCGTCGATCTGTGAACCAGGAGGTCACAGTTGGATTCCGGTGAAGGGCACAGGCCTGGGTTGCAGGTTCCATCCCCAGTAGAGGGCATGCAGGAGGCAGCCAATCCATGGTTCTCTCTCATCATTGATGTTTCTCTCTCTCCCTTCCTCTCTAAAATCAATAAAAAATATTGCCTCCTGCACACCCCCTACTGGGGGTGGAGCCTGCAACCTGGGCATGTGCTGATTGGGAATCGAACCCAGGACCCTTCAGTCCACAGGCTGCCGCTCTGTCCACTGAGCCAAACCCGCCAGGGCTAAACTTTCTTTAAAGTGTAATACCCCACCTCCAAGTGCAGCCACATCCTGAGGTCCTGGGGCTCAGGGCTGCCGCGTAGGCATTTGGGGGACACATTCAGGCCACACACGTGTTAAACGGAGCTTCATGTCTCCAAGGGGGTCAAGAACAGTGGTGGAGACTCCTGACCCTCCCGCCCTCGTCGGGGCTCTGTGCCCCTCACTGTCCTGAGCCGCCCGGCGCCCCGGCTGTCCCGTCTTCCTCGTCGCTTCGGGCATTTTGAACTCGCAAGAGAAATGCCAGGAGTCTCCCCGTCCCGCCCTCACCGCCCCCCACCCCGGGGACCCCAGGGCTGCTTGAGGACACAGTTCTGCTCTGAGTGATTCTCCACCCTCCGTGGCCTCCGCAGCTGCCCCCTCCCCAGAGCTGGGCCCGTCTCTCCTTAACGATCAACAGCCCGGCCGGCCCCCCTTCCGGCCGCTCAGTGGTTAGCGTGTCGGCCTTCGGACTGAAGGGTCCCGGGTGCGTTTCTGGTCAAGGGCACGTACCTCCGTCGCAGGCTGCAGCCCTGGCCCCTGTTGGGGCGCATGCAGGAGGCAACCCATGGACGTGTCTCTCACATCGATGTTTCTCTCTCTCCCCCCCTCCTCCCTCCCTTCCACTCTCACTAAAACCCAATGGAAAAAAAATCCTTGGGTGCAGATTCACAACAAAACATGGATAAAATGCCTGTAGCTTTAAAAAATGCACCGAGATCAATAAAGGAAGGAGATGTTGGCAGAAAGTCCGTCTGTCCGGCCACACGGCAAACGGAGTGACGGAGGGTTATCGGCAAATGGCCCCAAACCACGAACCACGCCGGTGCCCCAGGAGTGGCCTCGCGAGTGTTCATCCCCCTTCACAACTCACCTTTCCCCCTCTGTGTCGACATAACGGAGTCTTTCTCCAAGAAAAAATGTTTATTTTCTGCCTCCGAAATTATCCGCAGGCTACCTAGCATATACAGAACATTACCGAGCATGAAGCATTCAATCGGCCTCTGAGTCTTTATCCGGCCGTGGCCCACCGGGGTGGCCGACCATTGCAAGGAGGACGGCTCCTGCCGGCGGGGTGCGTGGCTCTGTCCGGGGCCGGGCGGCCGGCGGTGTCGGTGCCGGGAGCCCCGGGGTGGCCGAGCGAGGGGGGGCGCTCACAGGTCCCGCTTGGCCAGCTGCAGCACCTTGACGAGCTGCACCTGCCGGGGCGGGTGCAAGTTGGCGTCCCAGTTGTACTCGGGCGACAGCAGCCGGGTGGGCTTGTGCAGGAAGAAGTACTTGTTGAGGTGGCTCTCGTAGGTGCTGTTGAGCCCCTGCCGCGCGTCCTGCAGCACGCCGCCCAGGTAGGCCTGCACCAGGTCCAGCACCCGCGCGGGCGTGCCGCCCACCACCGCCCCGTCGTAGAAGAAGTCGCCCTGGCCGAAGGGGATGCAGGCCGCGGAGCGGGGCCGCCGCTCGTAGGGGAAGTGGCGCCGGTCCCGGAAGTACCACCAGGCGTGCAGCTGGGCCACGGCGGCGCCCAGCGCCTCGGCCCCCATGTCGCCCTGGAAGATGCGGTCCACGCTCATGCTGAACAGGAAGTCCACCTCCCCCCGGATGTGGCTGAGGAGGTACTCGCCCAGGTTCTTCATGCGGGACAGGCTGCGGTCCGGCCACCAGCTGTCCGGCCGGATGGTCAGGGCCCGCACGGTGCGCAGGGGCTGGGGCGGCAGGTCTGGCAGCTGGTACCAGTCCTCCACCAGGACGTAGGTGACCACGCGGTAGCCGGGCATGAAGTGCTTGTTGGCCGATTGTAAGAAGGGCTCCAGGTACTGGTCGGCGGCCCTGCCAACGGGGGCACCGGTGGGGGGATGCGGGGAGCGGGGCGGGGGGACGGAGGGGTGGGGTGGGGGGCGGGCCTCTCAGGGCGGCGGGGACAGCGTCTGAGAGCCGTGGGCCGGGCAAGAAGAGCCGTCAGACTTTGGGGACCACAGCTGGAGAGAGAACTAGTGCTGAATGGGTGTCGGTACCAAGTTCCCAACCTGTGTGCTCAGTGGTTAGAGTGCTGGCCCTGGACCAAAGGGTCTCGGGTTCGATTTCTTTCCCAGGGCACGTACCTGGGTTGCAGGTTTGATCCCTGGCATCAGTCGGGGCACATGCAGGAGACAACCAATCAATGTGTCTCTCACATCAATGCCTCTGTCTCTCTCCCCACTTTCTCCCTCCCCTTCCATTCTCTCTAAAAGTCAATGGAGCCCGGCCAGTGTGGTTCAGTGGTTGAGCGTTGACCTGTGAACCAGGAGGTCAGGGTTCGATTCCTGGTCGGGGCACAGGCCCGGGTTGCGGGTTTGATCCCCAGTGGGGGGTGTGCAGGAGGCGGCCAATCCATGATTCTCTCTCATCGTTGATGTTTCTCTCTCTCTCCCCCTCTCCCTTCCTCTCTGACATCAATATAAATATTTTTTCTAAAAATAAATCAAATAAATAAAGATCAACGGGAAAAACTGGGTGAAGATTAACAACAGACACGGCAATGGCCCAGCCGGACGGGGCGATGGCCAGGGCCCAGGAGCCCAGTCACAGGCCGACCAGCAGCTCTCAGAGGCCGAAGGGCCCCGGTGCCCGTCCGATCTCTGAAACAGGGCAAAGGGCAGAGGCGCGCAGCTCTACCTGCCGGCGGCGAAGACCACCAGGCCCACGGTGAGGTTCTGCCGCCGGTAGTGCCGCCCCAGCACCTGCCTGTCGAAGGTGCCCTCCCAGATGACGGGGGCCAGCCAGTCGGTGGTGGTCACGACGTCGGGCCGCTTCCTGTGGGCAGACGAGCGAGCGGCAGCTGCAGGGGGCGGGCCTGTGCTGACCGCGAGGCCGTGGACACGGGCACCACCTCCTGCCCCCGTCCCCCCTTTTCCTACAGGGTCTGGGTGCTTTTTAAATCCTCACCGAGGATACTTTCCATTGATTTTAGAGAGAGTGGGAGGGAAGTGGGGGGAGAGAGAGAGAGAGAGACATCGATCTGAGAGAGACACATGACTTGTGCCTCCTGCACACGGTCCAACTGGGGCCAGGGATTGAGCCTGCAGCTGAGGTGTGTGGCCTCGACCGGAATCGAACCCGGTACCCTTTAGTCCGAAGGCCGGCGCCCTAGCCACTGGGCCACCCCGGCCGGGGCGGGGGGGCGTCTTTCTAGCCTCCCCTCACACTCTGCGTCCGCCTCTGCAGTCGGCACACATGGGGTGACCGTCCGCTTCTACAGTCAGCACACATGGGGTGACAGCTCCAGAGCGTTGGACTTGCTCTAACAGGGGCCCAGAGTGCGGGCAGAGCTGGCCCACAGTTGAGCCGGCGCTGGCTCCCGTCCGGGCTCTGTCGGTGACACAGAGCCAAGCATCGTACCGAGCCCCCCCACTTGTGATCAGACGGAAAGCTCTCAGGAACACGGGGACGCAGGGGTGACCTCCAGCTGATAAAGAACATCTGTGCATCCGCAGCTGTCGTCACGCTCAGCAGCGAGAGGCTGCCAGCTCCCCCCCGCCCCCCAGCCGGGAGAGGCCGGGGTGCCGCTCACCAGCCCGCCCTCGGCAGACGTGCGCCCGTCCCGGCAAGAAGGCAAGAAAGGAAATCAGCCCGGCCGAGAGGCCCAGCGGCTGAGCAGCGACCTATGGACCAGGAGGTCACGGTTCGATTCCAGGTCAGGGCACAGGTCAGGGCACAGGCCCGGGTTGGGGCTCGATCCCCAGCGGGGGGCGTGCAGGAGGCGGCCGGTCCATGATCCTCTCTCATCGTCGATGCTTCTCCCTCTCCCTCCCTCTCCCTTCCGCTCTGAGATCATTGAAAGTGTTTACAAGAGAAAAGGAACATCGCCATCGAGCGGAAAGGAAAACTCGGTACGGCCCCCGTGTGCAGGTGACCGGGGTCCACCCAGAACCCTCACGGGGAAGCGGCCCCTCCCCACATCGCGTCGCCGGGCAGGTGGGCAGACCCCCATTCCTACCTGGGGTCGAACCAGTCCGAGAGCCGGAGCTCCGCCCCCCGGTTCCTGGGGCAGAGGGAGACGGCGTGAGCTGTGACCACGCGGCCGGCAAACGCTTGCCCAGCCCCTGGCCTGGCGCCCTGTGGACAGCCGTGCAGGTCCAGCCCAGCGCCCGCCCCAGGGACGCCGACCAGAGGAGCCCAGTGGTCCCCGAGGGAGGTGCTGGCGGGGATGGGGCTGCTGGGAGCCTCAGAGGCACCGTCCACCCACTTGGCGGGGCGAGAGCCCACCTGGCCCGGAGGGAGCCCGTGGTCAGGGACGGGTTAGGGTGAGCGGGGGATGGCCGGGGGAAGGGCGAGGGGGCACGTGGAGGGGAGGATTAAACCCCGACCAACAGCCGTTAGAGAGTGTGTGTCCGGACCACATGCAGGTTCAGCTCACGCCTCATCGCCCAGGAGCGCCTTGACTGTGCGTCTACGTCAGTGGTTCTCAACCTCGGCTGCACATTGGAATCACCTGGGCATCTTGAAAATCCTGATTTCCGGGCCTCATCCTCCGGAAATTCTGTTCCTTTGTTACTAATGTTGTGGCCTCACCCCGTAACAAAGACACAGAATTTCCGGAGGACGAGACCCAGAAATCAGGATTTAAAAGACGCCCAGGTGATTCCAATGTGCAGCCGAGGGTGAGAACCACTGGTCTACAGGGAGGTGGAGTGTTACTGAGCCTTTCAGTTAACAATGTAGCCATCACGCTCCGTAGGCACTGCCCTCCATCACCTGGGCATTTGGTAAAGACGAGAACTGGGTCTGAGGGCATCTGTCCCCACGTTATCAGAAGCGGGGCCCAGGGGCTGAGCGTCCACCTCTGAACCAGGGGTCACAGCTGGATCCCGGTCAGGGCCCACGTGCTGTTCACTCCCGGCTCCTCTCCGAGGCCGGCCCTCAGCCCCATCCCTGCCCCGCCCGCCCAGCTGTTTCCCATCCAGCCCCAGCCGCCCATGGTCAGCTGGCTCCGCACAAACCGCAGCCACGTGCGCTCCCCGAGCTGGCCGACCAGGCCCTGCCCTCAGCCCTGAGCTCGGCGCCCTCCCAGCTCCTGGACGCCAGCGGGCAGCCCGCCCCCGTTTCCCTGCAGCCGCCTCTCCTGCCGCGTTTACCTGAGGTGGCGCCCTGCCCACAGGAGCGAGAGGGCCAGGGAGACCAGCAGCAGGAGTTTCCTCTTGGAGCCCCTTCTCATCTGGGGGAGGAGTCGGGAGAGGGCGGGAGTTACACCGTCCGACCGACCAGGGCCCGGACGCTCAGTCTGCAGCCTCCTCCGGGGACTGAGCGCCCCTCACAACGCCCAGCTCACTGCACAGAGCAGCTGCAGGGCCCGGCCGGCGCGGCTCAGGGGTTTAGCGTTGACCCTGAACCAGCGGGTCACGGATTGATGCCGGTCAGAGCACAGGCCGGGTGGTGGGCTCGATCCCCAGTGGGGGGCGTGCAGGAGGCAGCTGATCCATGATTCTCTCTCATCATTGGTGTTTCTATCTCTGTCTCCCTCTCCCTTCCTCAACCAATCAATAGCCTTTATGTAATAAAAGGCTAATAAGGAAATCGACCGAATGGCAGAACCACCAGTCACTATGACCTGCACTGACCACCGGGGGCAGACGCTCAACGCAGGAGCTGGTGGTCAGTGGCTCCCAATTAATTCACCTGCTTCTCTCCACCGCTGGCAACGTGGCTACTAGGGAACGGGACGTTGCCACTGTGGCTGGTGGTGTTTCCCTTGGACAGGCCACCCCATCCCCGCGGTGCTCACGCCCCCTCATGGCGACGCTGAAGAAGTGCCACAGGGTGGGTGGGACGGGCCCTCTGCAGCGTGTCCCGGGGCCCTCCATCAGACGTCCCTCCCCGGGGGCGCCCTCACCGTGGTTAGAGGCGGAGGAGGCGCCCCAGGAGGACGGGTGCTCCGAGCTCCGGCTCTGGGTCTCTCTGTCCCCTCCCCAGCTCCTGGGGCTGAGCCTTCTGCGCTGTGAGGTCACAGGCCCTTTGATGATGCGAGCAGTGAGGTCACAAGCCCTTGGATGACGCGAGCAGTGAGGTCACAGGCCCTTGGATGACATGAGTGAGCGGGTGCAGTCACAATGCTCCGCTGGTTGCCGGGCGATGGCCCGTCCGGTTGAGTAACTAAAGGTGTTTGTAAATGTGCTGCTTCCTCTGTGGCCCCGCCCGGGGACTGACCTGCTTCCAGGAGGATCTGCGGGGTGTGTTCACACAGGTGGCAGCGGGCGGGCAGGGGTGTGGGCGGGGCCTCCGTTTGCATCCTCTGACAACGTCCATTCCCCGACGGCCCAATGCTCTTTTTTTCTTAAAATCCTTTAAATATATTTATATTTATTTATTGATTTCAGAGAGGAAGGGAGAGGGAGAGACATCAATGATGAGAGAGAATCATGGATCAGCTGCCTCCTGCACGCCCCCCCCTGGGGATGGAGCCCGCATGTGCCCTGACCGGAATCGAACCCGAACCCTGACCTCCTGGCTCACAGGTCGATGTCAACCACGGAGCGGCGCCGGCTCTTCGGGGGGTCCCACGTCTCCTCCTCCTGCGCCGCCCCTCGAGCCGAGACCGTCAGATGCGTGAAGGCAGGTGGTCTCGGTCGTCCCCACTGTGAGGCGCCGCCTGGACGTGAGGCCCTAGTGCACCTGAGGTCTTTATTTGAAAATAAATTCCGTTTCTTTGGAGAGAGTGGCCTGCACACGTGGTGTGCTCGTGGCCCCGGGTCGCCGTGACCGGAGGGCAGGCCTGGGCGTGGGGCACAGGCTGTCTTTCCTCGCTGTTGGTGTCAGGGCCGCGCTCCGCCGGCTCCGGGCGGTGGACAGAGCCCCTCCACCTCTGTCCCCACATGACGTCCGCCCCGTGTGTGTCCGTGTCTCCGTGGCGGCCTCCCTGCTGCCCAGCCGTGTCCACGCTCGCGGCCCCTGGGAAGCTGGGGGGACGGCGCTGAGGTCATTGCTCTGAGGCCTGAGGTTCTGGGAGGCTCCGGGCGTGGGCTGCCTGGGGCCTGGTCGCTGCTCAATGAACAAGGAATCGCCCGATCGACAGCGGACCTCTGCCTGGTGCCTAAACGGGGTTTGGTGTCCAGTGTCCTGGTCCGTGTCGTGTGGCCTCCCCGCCCCGACCACCAGCCCCCCTGGCGTCTGAACACCGTGCGGGGAGAAGGGGACACCCCAGCCGGGACGGGGACAGGGTGGAGGCCAGGCCACCTCCCTCTGACCTCAGGTCTGTCAGCCCTCACGCCTCAACCCCGAGCCCCTCCCCCTCGGGCGTTATCACATCCAGGACCCGGTGGAGTGTCACCCCGAAATCACAGTGATGTCCCCGAGGCCAGGGCACCCCACACAGCGTCCTGCACATGAGGCTGCACGGGGCCCCCAAACGCTCTCCGATGGGCACACCCAGGCCAGGCAGGGCGGAGGGGGCCGGGGGAGCCCGGGGGGACCATCGGCCTCCTGGAGAGGCAGTGCGGCCTTGCAGGGGGGTGGGGGGCAGGGCATCTGGCTGCCCCTTGCCCGTGGGTCCCCTCTTCCCTCTGCGGCCTCTGACCCAGCCAGACGCCCTGCCCAGCAGGTTCCGAGCGAGCCGGTTGCCGGCGGCACCCCGTGAGCGGTGGGGGCGGGGGCCTTGGCTGCGTTCCCTGGTGGGGCGGACGGGCGGGGGAGGGCAGTGCGGGGGAGGGTGCCGGACGGAGGGACCCGGGGTATAAAGGGGGGGAGGGCTCAGGCCCGGCGCCCGCCGAGGGGATGGCATTGCTGCTGCTGCTGCTGGGCCTGGGGCTGGGCCTGGCCTCCGCCCAGGAGCTCAACCTGCAGTCCGTGGTTCGAGGGAATTACGACCCGGCCAAGGTGGGCCAGGGCCGCCCTCCGGGCACCGGACACTGTGCCCCTCAACCGGGCTCCCTGGCCTGCTCAGGGCGCTGCTCCTAAGGGGCCCGCTTCTCCTCCCCCAGCCGTGACGGCAGCCTGGGGGCTAGGGGGTCCCTGGGGGGAGACGGGGTCCCTGGGGGGCTAGGGGGTCCCTGGGGGGAGACGGGGTCCCTGGGGGGCTAGGGGGTCCCTGGGGGGTTAGGGGGTCCCTGGGGGGAGACAGGGTCCCTGGGGGGCTAGGGGGTCCCTGGGGGGAGACAGGGTCCCTGGGGGGCTAGGGGGTCCCTGGAGGGCGACGTTGGCCCTGGCTGGTTGCCGTTTGCCAGCGGCCTGGCCCGGAGGGAGCCCCAGGAAGCCCAGAGCCGCCCGCAGCCCCACGCGGCGCCTCTGCCTGCAGGTGTCGGGCGTCTGGTACTCCGTCTCCATGGCCTCGAACGACATGAAGCGGATCGAAGACGACGGGGACCTGAGGCTCTTCATCCAGAAAATCCAGAGCGTGGCCAACGGCAGCCTGCAGTTCTTCTTCCACTTCATGTGAGCGCTGCTGCGCCTGCCGCGGGCAAGCCTGGGCCGGTGCCCCCACCCCACAGGCCCTCTGCACCCCGTGACCAGCCGATCCTGTGGGTGCACTGTGGGGGCGGTGAGAGGTGGGGGAGGGGGCCGGAGGGGAGGGCCAGGGGCTCACCCAGGCCGTGTGCAGGCTGCACGGGGACTGCGTGGAGGTGGCCATGGTCTGCGAGAAGACGGAGAAGGACGGGGAGTACACCCTGGCCTGTAAGTGGGGGCCTCAGCCTTTCCCGGGAGCTCTGATTTCGGGGCTCTAGGGGACCCCGGATGGCTGGAGCCCAAGTGAGGGGGCCTAGCCCAGCCCAGCCCGCAGCCCCAGGGCCCCATAGACCCGCTGGGACGGCCCCTGGCTTGGTCCCCCAGGGAGGCCAGGCCACCTGAGTGGGTACCGTGTGTTCACGCTGCCCCCCACCAGCCAGGGCCCCCCACCAGCCAGCCCCCCCTTCCGGCCACTTCCACCCCCACCCCCACCCCCGGCCACCGGGCGCCCAGCCCCTAACCCAGGCGGCCGTGGTGCTGCCTGGCTGCTAGCCTCGCCTCCACGCAGACGCGGGGGACAACAGGGTCCGGCTGTGGGAGACGGACTACATGCTCTACGCCACCTTCCACCTGCACAGCGTGAGGAACGGCACCCAGACCCATGTGCTGGCGCTCTATGGTACACCTCCCGGAGCCGGCTCCCGCGACCCTCCCCCGAGGGCGGCCCACCCTGCAGGGCCCCCCAAGCCCAGGCCCCCCAAGCCCAGGCCCACCCTGCAAGGCCCCCCAAGCCCAGGTACCCCCCACCTCAAGTCCCATTCCAGGGGGAGGTGCCCGCCTGGCAGTCACGCCCCTCAGCTCCCGCTGCCCAGGCCCCCAGAGACCCTCCCCCACCTGGTCCCGAGGGACAGGGGGGACCCAGCCTGTCCATCTGTCCGTCCGTCTGCAGGTCGGATACCGGAGCTGCCCCACAGCTTCCTGCACAGATTTGAGAGGCTCTGCAGGAAGCAGGGGCTGGGCCCTCAGAACATCGTCAGCCTGAGCACCCGGGGTAGGAGGCCGCCCTGGCTGGGAGCTGGGGGGTGGGGACCCCGAGGTCCATCTGAGAGCCGCTCTCTCCCTAGACCCGTGCGTCAGGTCCCGACGGTAGAGGAGAGCGGCTGGCAGCGGTGGGTGCGTGTGGGGCATGGGGGGCGGGGGGGGGGGCGCAGGGCAGCAGCAGGAGGCTGGTGGGAGGGGGAGGGCGGGGGGGGGAGGGGAACACCTAGCCCAGCCCTCACCCACCGGCCGGCTTCCTGGGGCACCCGCCCCCCCAGGTCCCGCCCTCACGTGGGGTGACTGACATACAGGGTTTGTTCTCCACAGTCGGGACACAGGAAGTCAGACATCGAGGCGCCCGGCCACGCTCCCTCCGTGGTCTCCGGTGGGGTCCCACCTGCCCCTCCACCCCTCCCAGCCCCCATGGCTCCGCCGGGCTGGCGGCCGCACCCTCGCCTCTGCCCCCGGGGACACGCCTTCTCTGTCTCCTCCTCTGGTCTCTTTAAGGACACCTGTCCCTGGACGTCGGGCTGGACAACCTGGGGTGGTCTCACCTCGAGTTCTGTCCCTTAATCCCACCTGCAAGACCCTTTCCCAGTACAGCCCGGCCCCCATGCCTGGGGTGGGGTCTGGGCACAGACACACCCGGGGGCACCACGCAGACACCCCCGAGGCGGGCGGGGCGCCAGGGGGCTCCGTCAGTTCTCAGGCCTCGTCTCAGAATAAAGGGTGTCCACCCGGCTGCGTGGCTCAGAGGCTGAGCGTCGACCTGTGAGCCAGGAGGTCCGGGTTCGAGTCCCGGTCATGCACAGGCCTGGGTTGTGGGCTCCGTCCCCAGAGTGGACGTGCAGGAGGCGCCGTCAATGCTTCTCTCACCACTGACCTCTCTTCCCCTTCCTCTCTGAAATCAGTAACAATATATTACAAACAAACGAGGACATGTGTGCGGTTCCTCCCTCAGATCCCGGCCGGACAGTCCCTCCCTGGTCCCATCGACGGCGCTTCCAGGCGCTGGCCCCGCCCGCTCCTGGCCCCTCTGCCCCCTACCCCCAGGCTCCCTCCTTCCTCGCCTCCCCTTGGGGCAGAAACCCCCAGGATGGGGCCCCGGTCAGCCCCGAGCCCCAGGGCTGCTCCCTCACGGCTCACACTCTGGGGTGCCAGTGGGACCTTGCCCCCCCCGAGGCAGGCCCAGGGCCCCCCTTGCCTGGGCTCGGGGCTGTGGGAACAGGAACTTCGCCCCCTCCAAGGCTGCCAGACGCGGGCCTGGCCCGCAGCTCCGTGGGGGCGGCCATGGCTGGGGCGTGGGCACTCCCTCCCCTGCCCCCCTCCAGCTCCCTGTCCAGGACCTTGGTCTGGCCCCTGGGCTGTGGCCCGGCAGGCGAGGCAGCTGCCCACACAGAACCGGCCGGGAGGGCGCTTAGGAGGTGGCTGCCGACAGGGCGTGCGGACACTGGGACGGCCCTGCTGGTGTGGCTCATGGAGCGTCGGCCTCGGACTGAAGGGTCCTGGGTTCGATTCTGGTCCAGGGCATGTACCTCGGCTGCGGGCTCCATCCCCTGCCCCGGTCGGGGAGCATGTGGGAGGCCACTGATCGGTGTGTCTCTCACATTGATGTTTCTCTCTCTGCCCCCCCCCACCTTTCTCTCTCTAAAAAATCAGTGGGAAAACATCCTTGGGTGTGAGGAATAACCTCCAACAAGACACCCAGGACCGGGGACGCTGCCCGCCGCAGGGAGGTGCAGGGGGCTGAGCCCAGAGCCGGGTCCGGGCCGCCCAGACCCCAGGGCACAGGGAGCAGCGGTGGGCAGGGCGCTGGGCCCGGGGTCCCGGCTCAGGGCACAGACACCGACTGTCCTCGCTGTGGCCTTCGGGCAGCTGAGGTCACACCCCACGAACGGTCCAGACAAGACGGCGAGTCTATCGTGCAAACCCGGGGGGGGGGGCTCATTTGAGGATGGGACGTGGGGGGACTCCCGTCACCATGGGGCAGTGTGCGCGGACAGGGGCACGTCCTGCGTCTAACCTCGCCCCGCTCGCTACGACCAAAAAGGCTTTTATTTTCAGTTAAAACAGGCGTTGGTCACCCTGACAACCGTCGCGCACACATTGCGGCCAGTCATGTCGCCGCTGTTTAATCAAGACATGCGAGGGGCCCGGCCGGTGTGGCTCTGTGGTTGAGGGTCGACCTATGAACCAGGAGGTCACGGTTCGATTCCTGGTCAGGGCGCATGCCCGGCTTGCGGGCACAAATCCCCCGTGTGAGGCGTGCAGGAGGCAGCTGATCAATGTTTCTCTCTCATTGATGCTTCTACCTCTCCCTCTCCCTTCCGCTCTGAGATCCATAAGAAACATTGGGGGGAAAAAACGGTGCAGAAGGGGACAGGCTGCCCAGGTCCGGCCGAGGCCAGTGCCTCTGCCAAGGAAGCCGGGAGCACCGGGAGGGGGGGCACCGGGAGGGGGGGCACCGGGGCCTGGCAGGGGCGGGGCTTCAAGGCCCTGCATTTTCCAGCGGCCCCGAGGTCTGTGCTGGGTCTCAGGATCACCCCTCAGGTGGCCAGATGCCACCTGTCCAGCCAGCGTGTGGGAAGCCCAGGTGGGCAGGAGGCAGGAGGGCAGGCGGGCAGGCGGGCAGGAGGCATCCATGCATGGGGCTGGCTTCCTTCCGGAGGCGGGGGGAGGGCCGCGTGGGTTTATCGGGACCAGGGTCAGGCATGAGCACCCGCGGACACACTTCCTTCTCCCCAGGAGCCTGGGCCGGAGACGGGCCCCCCAGGGGGCGGGGGGTGGGGGCTGAGAGCCAGGGGCTCTGGCCTGCGTCCCTCCCTCGGGCACGAAGCCCGCGGAGCTGGTGGCGCCCGTGGGTGCCCGGCTCCGGGCAGGACCCCTGTGGCCAGAGGCTGGAGGGAGACACTGAGCAGCGCCATGTGGTGCTCATGGTGGCCATCGGGCGAAGGGCAGGTGGACGGGGTGGGTGGTGGCCGGAGCAGCTGGTTGGCTCCCAGCCACGGCTGCCCGTCACCGACGCCCACCAGAGTGTCCTGCTGAGGGCGTGGCCTGGCAGTGCCTGGGGTCCTGTGGGCCCCCTGTCCCAGGACCCAGGGGGCAGAGGGAGCAGGGGCAGGGGGACGGGGACGAAGGCCTGCAAGCATCTGGCTCTCTAACCGCCTGCGCTGGATCACAGCCCACAGAGCTGAGAGCTGTGAGCTGTGATTTGGTTCACAAAGGGGCGGAGGGCGGAGGGGGCGGCAGGAAGCTGTCCGGAACCCACGGCTGCTTTCAGCTCCAACCCAGCCAGAGCCCCCGCGGCCCTTCCTCCCCCAGCTCACCCGGGGCTCTTCGTTGGAACAGGCGCCATCAGGCCCCGGCTGTCACCACCTGCAGCCACACTCCCACCTGTCACAGGCGGGGAGGGCAGCCCCCCCGCCCCCGCAGCCCAGGTCCAGGGGGGGCACGGACACGCCCCACCATTCTCAAACCCCCCTCCCCCGTGGGCCTGAGGCAGCACAGTGAGCTCTGCCTGGCCCTGAGTGGGGGGCTGGTCCCTCCCCTTCCATGGGGATCCCCCTTGGGCCTCAGGGCTCTGAGCAAGGGAGGCCCTAGCGTCCTGACACCCTCACAGACACACACAGGTGAGAGCAGAGCCCAGGGCTCAGGGCCGGGCCGCTGGGGCAGGGACGTCACAGCCCTGCACCCAACCCCACACCCGACCCCACACCCGACCCCACACCCAACCCCACACCCGACCCCACACCTGACCCCACACCCGACCCCATGGAGGCAGCCTGCTCCCAGGTGGGCGGGGCCCAGAGAGCCCAGGGTCTGCCCTGGTCCCCTCCGGGTCCTGGAACCCAGGACCACAGTGCACACACTGGGTCTTTTTAAAAAATACATTTATTTCAGAGAGGAAGGGAAATGGAGAGGGAGGGAGAGGAACACAATGATGGGGATCACTGATCGGCTGCCTCCTGCACGCCCCACACTGGGGACAGAGCCCGCCGCCCGGGCACGTGCTCTGACCGGAATCGAACCGAGACCTCTGGGTTCATAGGTTGAAGATCAACCACAGCCACACCGGCCGGGCCAGGGTCAGACCAGGGCGTGGGAAGAGGAAAGGTCACACCCCCCTCCCTGGGGCGGGGCGGGGACGCAGGAGGCTCAGTCTGTGGGCCCCGCACCCTGAGTTCCGGGGCTGGGTTCCTCCCGGTTCCCCAAGGCCCAGATGCACAGAACAGGGGTGGGCAGGCTGCCTCTGCAGGAAGCGGTCCCTCCGCCCCAGTCACGTCCTCGCACCTCATAGTCCCTCCTCCGAACTCCCTCCCTTTAATGCTCACCCCCCACAGCCCCTCACCCCACAGCCCCTCACCCCACAGCCCCTCACCCCCACAGCTCCCACAGCCCCTCACCCCCACAGCCCCTCACCCCCACAGCCCCTCACCCCCCACAGCCCCTCACCCCCCACAGCCCCTCACCCCCCACTGGAATTAGAACACAGCTGCGTCCCAGACCCACAATAATCCGCCCAGCAGCACGTGCCCTGCGGAGGCCCGTCCCGGCCGCCTAGCAGGGAAAGAAGTCGGGGAAGATGCTGTCCACCTCGTCCCGGAAGGTCAGGCTGGGGCAGCCCACATCCCAGCCCCACGGCTCCAGGGGGCCGTCCGGGGCCTCCTGGGCACTGGGCTCAGGGTCCGCCAGGAAGCCCGGCTCCGTCCTGTCCAGGGGGCTCCCGGCCGGGGCCCCAGAGGGGGCACTGCTGTCTCTGCCCTCGGGGGGCCCTGGAAGGAGACAGTGCCGGTGCCGGGCGGGGAGTGGGCAGAGGAGGCCCATCCCTGCCCACCCGCTCAGAAGCCCTTTGCCCGCCGATGAGAGGGCACCACGAGGGGCCAGGGCTGATGTCGGGCCCAGGGGGACCCGTGGGGCCAGGCTCAGGCTGTGTTTCCTACACACACTGAACCCCCAGACACTCCGCTCAGCGCTCGCCCTCGGGCCCTCGTGGGGACGCAGTCTAGACAGAGGGCACCGAGGCCGACGCACAGGGACACACCCAGCCCAGCCGCACTCACACACTCACTCACAGACACACTCACAGACACACACACACGCTCACACACACTCATGCTCACACACACACTGAGAGACACACTCAGACACACACAGACACCCTCACACACACTCATGCTCACACACACACTGAGAGACACACTCACAAACACGCTCACACACACTCACACACACATGCTCTCTCTCACACAGACACTCCCACCGGCACCTTCCACTGCCCCAGCCCAGGAGACCAGGGGCTCAGGCACAGGGACCTGGTGTCATCCTGCAGGCTGGGCCCGGTCACTCTCCCACCGTCCCAGCCCGCATCAGGAGAGCTGAGGCCCCAGCCGGCCCAGATGGGGGTAGGCGGCCGCCCGTGTCCCCACTCACCCAGCCACCACTCGGGACTGGCACTCAGCAGCAAGGACGGCCCGTCCTCCACTCCACATGTGGGCACGGACCTGGGTGGCAAGGAGACCCCGCCCTGAGTGCCCCCAGGTCATCGGTGTCCTCGACCTCAAGGGAAGGGCTTGGCCCTGAAAGGCGGCTGCAGGTCCAGACACGCTGGGGGCTCCCGCCTGCCCCGCCCAGCCCAGCACCAGCGCAGGAGCCCACCGGCTCAGGAGAGCCCCCCGCTCCCCGCCCACGCCCAGCGCCAGCCCATCAGCCCAGACAAGCCCATTAGTCAGAGGAGAGTGTTTTCAAAAACACGCATCAGAAGCCACAGGGCCCGGCCTGGCCGACCTGGGCTAGGCAGCCACACAGCAGGGAGCAAGGGGAGCACCTTCCCATGGCAGGCCTGGAGGGCACACACACAGGCAGGAACACGTATGCGGGCACACACGGGCAGGTATACACGTGCACACACAGGGCACACACGGGCAGGCACACATGTGCACACGTATGCAGGCACACACAGGCAGCACACACGTGTGCACACAGGCAGGCATACATATGCACACACAGGCGGGCACACACAGGCAGGCGCACACGCCCGCAGGGGACCCACCTGGTGCCGGGCATCGCGGCCTGGGCAGTCTCCTCTGTCAGGGGCCCAGCCAGGCCCAGGCAGCTCTGAGCCTCTTCGCTCACCAGCGGGGAAGTCGGCTGCCAGGAGCAGGGAGGCCAGGCTGGGGGCGGCCTCAGGACCTGGGAGGGACTCGGGCCTGCGGTCCAGGGAGCCAGACCGGAGGTCCCTGTGAGAGAAGCGAGGGGTGGGTCAGCCTTCCCCCCGGGGAGCGGCCCTCCCCTGAAGACCTCAGCCCTGCCCGCTGAGCGCTGCCCAGGACGGGGGCTCAGAGCAGAGGCAGGCAGGTGACCAGGTGAACGCCCAGAGGGAGGCAGCTGACGCCTGCGGCCAGGAAGGCTTCCTGGAGGCGGTGCCCACCTGGCCTCAGGCCAGCCTGTGGGGCTTGGACCTGGAGATGCCCGTGCTGCTGCCGCCTCCCCTTCATGTGCCCGCAACCCCTGTCCTGGGCACCACCCTCACAGCGGCTCCCTGATGCGGCCTCTACACCCTGTGTCCTCTGTGCGGGTCCTGCGGCTCCCCCACCTCGGTGGGCACTCAGGGAGTGGGAAGGCGAGGTCTCGCCTCCGTGGCACTTGGGCACAATGACACACGGCAAACGCATGTAGGCAGCTTAAATGCTGTCACCAGCGGCCACGGTGCAAAGAGTGACAGACAGCTGGGCAAGGTCCAGCATGAGGGGGACGCAGGCCTCCGGGGCACCCCGTGGGCTTTGGGGGGGCAGGCAGGGAACAAAGGCCCCATGCTGGGGAGGGAACAGCCTGGGGTCCATGACTCACTCCGACAGGACAGAGAAGCCAAGGAGCTGGCAGAGTGCGGGCTGCTCTCGGGGAGCCGGGCACGGGAGTGAGGGGGGGTGAGCGGGGGCAGCAAGTCCATGTCCGCACACTTTCTGGGGGACCTGGGACCGTGCTGTGCGTCACACTCACCAGGGAGGACTGCTGGCCTGTCCAGCGCCTCGGTCAGCCCCGTGGGGGCCTTGCCCTGGTCCACACCGGTGGTCACACCGCTCGGGGGCTCCTGTGGCCTGGATGGTGCCAAGACAGGGGTCTCTGAACAGCCTGCACCCACTGCCGGGGGCCCCAGCCGGGCAGGGGAGGGGCCCTCACATGGTGCCTGGTGCTCCGGTCCCGGGCGAGGATGCATCTGCGGGGGTCTGACTCCCCAGGGCCAGCTGCCACTTGTGCCAATCCTCCTGGGAGGGGCCGAGAACCTGGCACGGAAATGAACGCGAAAATCACCACGGACGTGGGCATGGGAAACCCGCAGGGAGAGTGGGCTGCCCGGCCCCGGGTCCACCCTGAGCACAGACCCTGGTCCTCAGCTGGGGCGGGAGGGGCCGGGAGGGGCCGGGAAGGTAGGGGCCGTGCCACCAGGGGCCTCAGGGCAATGCTGGCACCACGGATGGGGCCGCAGTGCCGCTCCCACAGGAGGTGTGACGGGGGATGTGCACCCAGGAGAGGTGCGGGACTCAGAGCCGCCCTGGCCGTGCAGGTGGGGGGGAGCGGTCGGAGCCCCGCGGGCTGACCCGTGCCCGCACACTCACAGCCTGCTGCTCCCCGCTGGGCAGCACGGCGCCCGCCATCCGGAGGAACTGCACAGACATCTCCAGGACGGAGGCCATGTCCTCCCGCCGGCCGTCGAACCGGGGCAGGAGGGCCCGCAGGCGCTCACAGCTCAGGGAGATCCGCTTCCTGCTTCCGGACAAGCCAGACGCCCCTGAGCCTGCGCCTGCCCTGAGCCCACGTCCCCGCCCCTGAGCCCGCCCGCACCCCGCATCGGCCAGGAGAGAGGGCTGCGGCCGCCAGCCCCTCCAGCAGCCGCGGGGGCCTCGGAGGGAAGGACACAGGCGCCCCCAGGAGTCCGAGTCCTTCAGGATCCTGTCCAGGCTCCCCAGCCCAGGCCCACCCCCTGCCCGCGTGTGGGAGGCGCTGGGCCTGCAGGAGGCAGCCAGGCAATGACTCTCATCATCTACGTTTCTCTCTCCCTCTCCCTCCCCGGCCTCTGAAATCAGCAGGAAGCTGTGTGTGCACTCACAGGAAGATGCCAGGCTCCAGGCCCAGAGGGGCTGCCTGTGCCCCCCGGACCTGCCACCGTCCCCTCCTGGGCAGATGCCCCCCCACTCCCCCCGCCCCCCCCCCGACCTGCCACCCCCCGACCCCCGGGCCTGCCACCCCCCCACCTGCCACCCCCGACCCCCGGACCTGCCACCCCCCCGACCTGCCACCCCCTGCCCCCCGGACCTGCCACCCCCCACCCCCGTAGAAGACCCCCCTCCTCCGCACCCACCTGCGCTCCCGCTCGCTGAGCACGTTCCGGGGGAGGCTGCCCGCGGGGCTCTGGACCGGACTGGAGGCCCCGCCTGGGTCCGTGCGGGGGAGCGGGGCTCCCGGGGAAGGGCTGCTGCTGAGAAGAGGGAACAGCTCCAGGTTCCGCGAACCCCCGGAGCGCCACCGCGAACCCCGAGAACGCCACCGCGAACCCCGAGAACGCCACCGCAACACCGCGAACCCCGAGAATGCCCCCGGGGCCCAGACGAGGTAATGGGCGTGGGGCGGGTGCAGGACAGGCCGGGGGGCGCCCAGGAACATGGCCTTCGCCCCCCCCACCCGCCAGGCCCGTGGGGGCTCTGCCCCAGGTGAGCCGGGATGGGCGGAAGCGCGGGGGCGGGGAACCCCCAGGCACCTCCCCACCCAGCCCCCCGTTCCTCACCGGCACGCCGGGGGGTGGGGGCCTCGGGACGCCATGAGCGCACAGCTGCCCCGCAGGCCTGCGCTCCGCCCGCCCGCCCGCCCGCCACGTGCGCTGCCCACGTGCCCCCGCCCCGCCCCCGGCGCTGCCCACACGCCCCCCGCGGGCGCCCGGGAGGGGTTCCTGCTCCCCCTGCTCCCCGGGATCAGCCCCGCAGGTGACCCCAGGCGACAGCCCCGGCGGGATGCTGGCTGTTTGGAGGCCGAGCCCTGCCCTCCAGGGGGCGGGAGGGGCGGCCTGGAGGAGAAATGGTGCCGCCAGGGCGCTGGGCAGCACGCCAGGGGGTGCCCCCGGGAGCCAGGTAAGACCCCCCTGGGGAAGGAGCTGGTCTTACCGAGGGAGGGGCTACGGGTGCCGGAGGAGACGGACCGGGCGGGCGGGAGGACGCGGGGCGGGCGGGAGGACGCGGGGCGGGCGGGAGGACGCGGGGCGGCGGCGGGAGCTGGTCTGGGAACTGTTCCCCGAGACCCACGGGGCTCCCGGGCGGGCCAGGGGCGAGGTGGACGCGACCCCCCGGACCCCGCCCGACGCCGCCGCGATTCCCGGCGCGACCGGCAGGGGGCGCGCGCGGCCCGGCGCCCGAGCCCAGCCCCGCGTCCTCCCCGCGCGCTCCCCGCGCGCTCCCCGCCCCTTAGCGGAGAGAAAAGTGTTGATTTCGGGTCCCAGCGGAGGAGGAAGTCGCCCGTCGCTCCGACTGGCTTCTCCCTCGGCTCTGGGTCCGAGTCGCCGCCGGCCGCACGATGGGCCCCGACAGGGCGCGCAGCCCGGGGGGCGTCCGCAGGGGGGCGCGGGCGGGGGCGCGCGGCGGGGGCCACACCAACCGGACCTTCGTGTTCGATGACGGCCGATGCGCCCCCAGGTACGGTCGGCGGCGCCCTCCCCCGCGCGGGGCCCGGGTCTGGGCAGCGCCACCCCCACCCTCCCACCCAGGACCCGCATCCCCAAGGTCCCCACGTCCAGGGCCAGGACCGCGAGCGTCTGCCCGCGACCCCCGTGGGGAACGCGCGTCCCTCTGGCCTCGGGCGAGGCGGGCAGTTACATCCGTGACCAGCAGGTGCCCGGCGGCGTCGGTCTGTCTGCGTCCTTAAGGCGAAGTGGCCGGAGCGCGGCCATGTTAGATGCGGGGCTGTGTCTCCGGGTGCGGGGAGGTGCGGACCCCGCGCGCCGGAGCCTGAGCTGCGCTGGCGGGGTGTGGGGGGTGCGCCCCTCGCCCTTCCCCGCCCCTCCCCGCCCCCTCCCGCCTTGGGCAGAGCCTGGGGAGGGCCTCGTGGGGGTGGCAGGGCTGTACCCAAGGGGCAGGGGCAAGGGTACCCCACATAGAAGCGGGGTTTCAAGGGCGTCTTTTCCCAGGAGGAGCCCTGATTGGGGTGGGGGTCAGGGAGAGGGCGGGGTCATGGTCTCCAGCCGCTGATTTTCATCCGGTGACTTCTCTGCTCCCCCTCCCCCCTCCATTTGCCCATCGCGGGGAGAGGGTGAGCTGACAGGGGCTTCCTAGTGGCCTGGGGGCCAGCAGCGCTCGGGAGCGGCCAGGAAGAGGGGGGACAGCCCAGGCGGGCGCTGCCTCTCTCCCCTGCTCTGTGCCCCGGACCCCAGCTGGGTGGAGCCCTGTCTGGGCCCCGCTTGGCTGGGCTGTCCTGAGGCCAGAGGTGGCGGCAAGGATGCCTGACGGGGGCAGCCTGGGGGTGAGGCCGCGGCTGGCACGGCCGTTCGTCCTGCGGGACTCGGGTTCCGTGTGTGACCTGCAGGTGGAGAGGTTTCTGTGGGGACCAGGCCCGGGAGGGAGCGTTTCCAGCCACGTGCCAAGGGTCGGGGTGGTCCTTCTTCAGGACAGCACTGCCTGGCACCGGCGGGGGTGCAGGGGGGACAGCCTGGGGAGGAGTGCATGCTGGGAGAGCAGGCTGTCCCTGTGGGTCACCCCTCCTGCTCAGGAACAGGCCCCCCTGCCAGGGGACAGCTCTCCTTCTCCAGGTGCAGCCGACACGCTGCTGCGGCCGAGGGAAGTGTCCCCACCTGTGCCTGGCAGGCTCCCCAGGGCCCCCCGGACACTGGCCCCGGCTCGGGTCAGCACTGCCCAGCAGCTCGGCTTAGGCCTGGGTTCGGTCACTAGGCACCTCTGAGCAGCTACCGCGTGTCTGGCCAGGGGGTGGGCACTCAGGCAGCTTCAGCCTCAGGACGGACGGGACGAGGGTCCCAGGCACCCAGGGGTGAGCGCTGGCCCCGTGACCTGGACATGACCCTGCCAGCGCACACTGAGTGGTCCTCGCGGGAGTGCGGCGGGGCTCTGCCCAGAGGCGGGCTCAGGCGGGCGGGTGGGGGGCAGCCCGTGGGCCCGGGGAAGGTCAGGGGTGGTGACGGCCCCATGCCCACGCCCGAGTCCTGGTGTCCACACCGCTGCCGCCCTTCCCCCGTTCTCTGGGCCAGCTTGGCGCCCGCGGAAGCTGCTGGAAGCGTCAGTTTTCGTGAGTGCAGTTTGAATCCGCTCGGCGATGCGTCTGAGCTTCCCCCGGGGACCTGTTGCCTCTCTGAGGCGGTGTGAGTGCCAACGCCCTTCCCCGGAGACACCAAGCCGGCTGAGGCTCTGTGATTACGTGGAGAGGAAGCGCCTCGCTCTGTGCCCTGGGAGAGGGGCTTTCGGCAGCTTCCCGCTTGCCTGGGCACCGAGCCCAGCA
Source organism: Myotis pilosus (assembly GCA_036010255.1). Lineage (NCBI taxonomy): Eukaryota > Metazoa > Chordata > Mammalia > Chiroptera > Vespertilionidae > Myotis > Myotis pilosus. Next base: position 73,930,887 of record JASKON010000013.1, read on the forward strand.
GGAGACCGCCCCCACCTCAGTGCCCGGCCGTGTCCTCAGGACTCTCCTGGACGCTGGGCAGGACGGGTGAGCTGTGCTCATGCACACGTGTGCACGGCCCACGCTGCCCACTGTACATGCACACACGTGCACACCCCATGTATGCGCACACACACCCATGTGCACACATACACATGGGCACATGCACACCCCATGTATGTGCACACACACCCATGCGCACATGCACACCCCATGCACGTGCACACACACCCATGCGTGCGCACACACGGGCACACATGCACACGTGCACACCCCATGCACGTGCACACACACCCATGCGCGCGCACACACGGGCACACATGCACACACCCTCTTACCCCCGTTCCTCTGTCAGTCATGGCTCTCCGGACTCCTTGGGAAATTTGACCGGAGAGTGAACGATCCGAGAATGCACCTTGGGAGGGGGACTGGTCCCGCAGCCAAAGGGGGTGTCCCTCAGTCACACGCCGGGTCCTGGACAGTCAGTCCGAGCGTTACATACAACCTGGGCCCCTGGAAGGAGTTTGGGGGACACTCTCAGGACCTGTCAGGCTGAGGAGCAGGCCCTCCTCCCTGCGTCCGCCCAGGGACAGCTCATAACAAGTCACACACCCCCGGTCTCTGTGAGGCACTGTGGCTGAGACGCGCCCTTTAACCCCCCACTACCCTCCGAACTGAGGTCCCGGAGCGCAGGGGACGGTCTGTGCCTCATCTGCGAGCCGGTGGCCCAGAGAAGCCCCCGCTGGCTGGCGTTCCTTCCGGGCAGAGGTGTCTTTGGGGTTGTCCTGCGTTTATGGATATGTCCACAGCCCCAGGGACCTGCTGGTTCATGGCGGCACTGTCCGGGGTGAACGGCCGTCTGGGCGGGGTGCGGCCTCACCTCCTGCCTCCTGCACAGAGACGGCGCCCCGGCGGAGCCTGCAGGCCCGAAGCCGCTGTTGCGCGAGTGGGTACGCGGCTCTCAGGGCCGGCGTGCTGCCTGGTGGGGGCCGCCCGCCAGCGTCGTGTTGTGGCCACTTGGCTCCGCTCCTTGCTGGCCAGGGAGGTGGGCGCCTGTCATGTAAATGGTGGCTTATGTTTCCATTCTCCTCAAAGCTGCCGCTCGCCCGTCTTTTGCTGCCGTCTCTTTCCCGCCAGCCCGGCGGCGTTGTGGGGGGGCGGCCCTGACCCTGACCACCCCTGCAGACGCGCCCTCCCGTCTGTCGCTGCTCCTGTCTCTCCACTGGGCTGTCCCCCGCTTTGGGGCTGTGGTGGGTCTTACTTTAGGTCACAGAAGGCCACCTGGTCCTGGTGCTGCTGGCCAAGGCCAGGCCGGTCACTCCACCCCCCTGTGCCTCCATTTCCCCATCAGCAAATGGGGCGCCGTCCCACCACGGGGACCTGTGAGCCCCTGTGTATCCGCCCATAGGACCGATTGCTGACGAGTCCCCCCACTGCCCCCGCTGACGTCCTCAGTGCCCCTCCCTGCGCCCTTTCTTGCCCCCTCCCTCCCCCAGGTTTGCCGGCTGTGGCCACAGGTCCAGCGCCTCCTGGTTTGCTCACACCCACCTGCACTGTTCTTGCCGATGTTGACTTCAACACGAATTTTAGAAACGGTTTGTCAGGTTCTGGGGCGACGGCCGTGTGTTGACGGGCGCTGATGAACACGGTCTGTGGCCCCTGGGACGGGCTCGCCTCCCTCAGTGCCGGGTTCCCGCGGGAGCGCCAGGTGGGCTCCCGGGATGTCCGGTTGGCGTGGGCTCCTGCTCCCACGCTGCCTGGAGCGGGCCGGCCCTCTGTGAACAAGGCTCCGCTCGGCCACAGTCAGATGCTCCCGTCAGTGCTAACTGCGTCCCGGTGGATTCTCTGGGGTTTTCTGGTGAGTGATGGTGCCGGCTGCACACAGTCAGAGCCCGTTTCTCGCTGATGCAGCGCTCGCCGCTCTCTCCGTCAGTGCCCCAGCCGGGCACCCCGCTGGCGGGCAGCCCTGGGTCCCCAACTTGAGCGGGAATGGGCCCCCGTTTCTCCCGAGGTGTGGTGTCTGCTGAGGTTCCTGTTCTTGGTTCTTGTTCATCCAAGTAGATGTCTCTCCCTGGGCCCTGGCTGGTGCTGCTCGGTGGTTAGCGTGTTAGTGTGAGCGCTGGAGCTGTGGGTTCGATTCCCAGTCGAGGGCACGTACCTCCGTTGCAGGCTTGACCGCTAGCCCTGATCAGGAGGCAGCCGGTTGATGTGTCTCCCTCACATCGATGTTTCTCTCTCTCTGTCTCTCCCCCTTCTCCCCCTCTCTCTGAAAGTCAATGGAAAAATATCCACAGGTGAGGATAAACAAACTAAACAAACCGACACAGGCCCAGCCATTGTGGCTCAGCGGTTGAGCCGTCGTCCCAGGCGCCAATAGGTAACGGGTTCGATTCCTAGTCAGGGCACAAGCCTGGGTTGAGGGCTCCATCCCCAGTAGGGGACGTGCAGGAGGCAGCTGATCAATGATCCTCTTATCGATGTTCCTATTTCTCTCCTGCTCCCTTCCCTGTAAAATTAATTGGTCAGTGGAATCCCACAGCCAACCTCCCACTGTCCCTCCCCCCCTGGCTGGCCGAACCTCCCATGGCCTCTGCCCCTGGCCAGCCAACCTCCCGCGGCCCCGATCGGTCCTGATTGCTGGCCAGGCCAAGGGGCCCTACCCGTGCACACACCCTAGCACTGGGCCTCTATATACTTGTACCCTGGTGCACAGATTCGTGCACATTGAAAGGAAATTAATTAGAAGGTGGCCGGTGGAGCTGGACTGGGTGAGATGGGCTGGACACACCCTGGAGCCAACCTCCCGTGGTCCCTCCTTGGCTGGCTGCACCTGGGGCGGCACTGGGGCTCAAAGGGCATCTGTGGAGTGAGTGGGGTCCCTCCAGCAGGTGGGGTCCCTCGGCCTGGCCTGTGGGGACCAGGCTGAAACCGGCCCTCCGACATCCCTTGAGGGGTCCTGGATTGCGAGAGGGCGGTTCTCGGGTTACGCACCCCAGAATTGGACTCCCTCCTCTCTGGTTCCGGTGTGCGGCACTGGAGAACCGCCGCTGCTAAGTCACTGCAGCTTGGCGTGGCGCGTCTGCCCCCTGGTGGTCAGTGCATGTCAGAGCTACTGGTCAGACGGTCACTTAGCCTTTTATATAGAGAGAGAGATTTTAAAACTGACTTGGATTGAGCGCTCACATGCCGAGCTCAACACCCAGCACCCTGCACTGACCAGCTCATTGCTTGGTCACCAGCACCTGTAAGGATCGGAGTGTCAGGACCTTCGTTACACTAGGGGACAGGGCTCAGAGAGGTGACCTGGCCGCCCAGGGCCCCCAGCACGGCCGAGGGGACAGGCCTGAGCCTCGCTCCAGTTGGCAGGACCTCACTTGCTCCCTGAGCCTGGCAGGCGTGTGCCCATGGCCCTGAGGGTCCCCAGGAGGAGCAGGGGCTCCCCGGCCTTGCCTGGAGGGGGGCTGCTCTATCCACGTAGCTGGGCTCTGGCCCCCGGGGCAAGGGAGGACCGGGAGGTGGTGCCTTCCCGAACCAAAGCACCGCTTCCCTGTAGAGCTGGGCCGTCTGTGGTGCGGCCACCACCCAGGACGAGACTCCCTCTGGGCCCCCTGAGTCACGCAGGAGGAGGGAGTGGGAGGGAGATGAAGGCGTAGACTGCGAGGTGACCCCGTGTCGGGGACCCTGTGCAGGGTCCTGTTCTCACGCCCCCTGGACCATCTCAGCTTATGCAGGGACTCCCCCCACCCCCCCCCGCCCCAGGATGCCCAAACGCTCTCAGTGACACAGGCCTTTGGGCTCAGGGAGAGGCTCGACCAGACCCCAGAGATGAGGCTGGTGAGCAGCTGCTCACGGCCCCCATGCCGGGCACCATGCCAGGAGACCCGGGCCCTGCCCTTGGCCAGCACAACAAAGGGTCCGGCTCACAGGGCTTTCAGCTCTGCGGGGACAGGCAGGGGGCCAGGAGGTCTGCAGGGCGTCTGCTCCCACCCTGAGCTCGTGCGGATGTGCAGTGTCATAGTCACAGCCGAGGGCGGAGGGGCAGCGAGGCCTGGTCACTTCCCAGGCCCCATGCCGGGGGTGCGGGCCGGGCTCCCAGATCCCCTCCTTCCCTGTGTCCCCCTGAAGCCAACCGAGGCCCCACCCTCTGAGGTCTCCCACCCGCCCTACCCAAAGCAGCTCCAGGTGGGCCGTGGGCAGGGCCGTGCGGGGTTGGGGTGTTGGGGGGCCCTGAGGGGCTTTCAGCTCGGAGGTTGAGCATCAACCTATGAACCAGGAGGTCAGGGTTCAATTCCCGGTCAGGGCACAGGCCTGGGTTGCAGGCTCCATCCCCAGTGTGGGCTGTGCAGGAAGCAGCTGATCCATGATTCTCTCATTCATGTTTCTACCTCCCTCTCCCTCTCCCTTCCTCTCTAAAATCAATAAAAATATATTTAGAAAAACACACACACAAGAAAGGGGCTTTCAGCGAAAAAGGAGCAAAACCAAACAAGCACAGCCCCCAGCAACGACTGGGAGGCTCCCCGCGGCCGCCAGCTTGAACCGAGGAAAAGCAAGCACGCTGATGCAATTAGGAAAATGTTGTTTTTCAAACGCTGCCAGCTCCTCGGGGTTGGACCTGTGACCTGGGAGAGCAGCTCTCCCTCCTGACGGCCGTGGGATGGGGGTGCCGCACCCGCGTGCAGCTGGCCTGGGGGGCGGGGGGCCAGGGCCAGGCCCTGGGGGGGCCTGGGAAGGTGCCTGCCCCTCCGGCTTGAGGAGAGGAGGGTTTCCAAGCACCTGCCCGCCCCTCGGGCTCCAGGTGAGTGGCCCTCACTCGGCCTCTGGGCACAGCTGCCCGCAGTTTTCCGGCCGCGTGCTGAGTGTGTCAGCAGACTCCTGCACCTGCCGGAGGCTGAGGTGGCTCCTCATCCCCCTGCTGCCCAGGCCTTAGCTGGTCCTGCCTCCCCGGGGGGCAGGGAGAAGGGCCGGGAGGCCCTACCAGGGTCACCCTCACTGACGGCCACAGCTGACGGACGTGCTTCCCTCCCGGGGCCCGCGTCCTCCCCACAGCACTGGCCGGGGCTGAGGGCAGCACCGAGGGGTGGCCCGGCTGGGCTCACCTGGACCGTCAGCTGATGCCAGAGGCCGCTGGGTGGGGCCAGGACCCCTGGGGTCGAACCTGAGTCTCCCACCCACCAACGGCCCGGCCTGCACGTGCCCATCTGTGCCCTGGACATGAGCGGCCCCATGGCACTTATTAATGCCCCATCCCCCTGCCCCCCACTGCCAGGTCTCAGCTCAGGTGACTGAGGTGGGGGTCTCTGTGACCCTGGCCCAGAGGGGTCCACCCTCCCCACGGGCACCCCTCCCAGGCTCTGATCCGACCTGAGCCGCTGGGTCCCAGGGAGTTCCACAGGCCAGGGCCTCGGCCTCTTGCTCACTCGCACCCCTGCAGCCTGTGGGCTGAGGAGGGGAGAGGCGGGGAGGGGAGGTCTTTGGGGCGAAGGCGGGTGCTCTGGACCCTGAGGAAGCTGAGCAGGCAGCTTTGGCGAAGGCTGGGGGGGGTGCCGTGCATGGCGTGGTGGGCACCCAAGGGTGGTGTGAGCACCTGCCCCTGCGTTGGTGGTGACAAACCTCACCCCGCCCTGGAGGAGGCGCTTTGGCGTGAGGGAGCCTGCAGGTGTGGTGGGCACGGTGGCCAGGGCCTGGCAAGGCTGCAGGGCTTGGCCAAGGCGAGGGGGTGGGGTGAGGGGCAGCCTCCTGGGATGGGAGGGGGAGGGCGGGGTCTGTGCAGGAAAGGGCTCTGCTCGCCTGGGTCTGTGCGCCCCAGGGCAGGACAGGGAGGGGGGCTGCCCAGGGCAGGTGGGGCTGTGCAGAGGTGGGGGGGCCGGGACTGCCAGGCAGGGGGGCTGTGCGGGGCTGCGGGGGTGGTGGGGTGTTGGCGCGGGGCGCCGGCCGCGCGCGGGGCAGCTGGACCAGGCGGCTCCGGGCGCTGCACGCGCTGAGGGAGCTGGCTGTGCCCGCAGGCAGCCCGGCGCCGGGGACGGTGGCCGAGGGGACCGCGTGCTGCTGGACACCGCCGGCCTCGGGATGAGCGACCTGGACTCCGAGGTGCTGCCCCTGCCGCCGCGGTACCGCTTCCGGGACCTGCTGCTGGGGGACCCGGCCCTGCAGAGCGAGGACAGGTAGGCGGTCTGCGCGCGGCGGGTCGCGGGCGGAGGGCGCTGTCCGCGGTGCTGGAGGCCGCGGGCGCTGCAACTTTCCGGCGTCCGGACCGAGAAGTTTGGGGGGGGCCGGGGGCGCTGGCTGGGGCCGGGGGTCAGCTCCCAGCCCCGCAGCCCCGCGCGCACGCTCAGCTCATTTGGGGGCCGGGCGGGAAGCGCCCCGCGGCTGAGCCCTGCAGGGTGGCGAGCGCGGGCGGCGATCATTTATCATCAATGAGGGACCGTGTCCTCCAAGCTCGCGCTGTGGCCGCTCCCGGGCAGGAACACGCACATGCACGGAGTCTCTCCTGCGGGGCTGGCGGGGGGGACGGGACGGTGCCCGCGGAGGGGGGACGGTGCCCGCGGAGGGGGGACGGTGCCCGCGGAGGGGGGACGGTGCCCGCGGGGGGGGGGACGGTGCCCGCGGGGGGGACGGTGCCCTGGAGGGGGGCTTGGAGGAAGTCGCTCCTCCGTCTCTGCCCCGCATGGCTGTCTCCGGTAAACACCCAGCTCTGCGCGCTGCGGGCCGGGGAGGCGCGGGAGGCGCTGCCGCCTGCAGGGGAGGCGGTGGGAGGACTGCCGCGGGGCTGGGGCCTGCGGTTCCGATGGGAACACTTTGCTCGCAGGGTGTTGGGGGGCAGGGGCCATGTCTGAACCCGCAGTTCCCCCAACAGCAGTGATTCCAGCGAGAGCACAGGCGCCTGGGGTGGGGGACCGTCAGAGTGAGCTGACCTCGGAGTGGCCCCGGGCAGTGCAGCTGGGAAAATATGGCAGCGAGGGAGGTGGGTCTGGGACCGGGCGGCGGGACCGTGCGGGGAGGACCGTGGCCCGGGAGCGGCTCCCGCTGCGGTGACAGGCGCCCTGGCCGCCCTCACATGACAGGCAGCCTCACGCCCAAGTAGGTCAGGGGGAACCTGGCCAGTGTCCTCCCAGAGAATCGAGGAATCGGGGTCCAGCCAGGTGTTGTCTTGTGGGGCCGAGCGCTGCCGTCACAAATAGGCCAGGCTCGGGTGGCTGGAGTGTCACCGTGCACTGGGGGGTCGCGGGTTCGGTTTCTGGTCAGGGCACATGCCTAGGTTGCGGGTTTCGATCCGCAGTCGGGGCACAATGTACCAGAGGCAACCGACCGGTGTTTCTCTCTTTTCTTTCTAAAATCAATACATAGTAGTAATTAATAGACATACCCAGGAACGGGGTCCAGGGGAGATTTGGTTTGGCGCCCCGCAGGGCGGTGGGGGTGGGTGGGGACAGGGGCAGGGCTGGGCTTCCCTAAGCCGAGCGAGCGTGAGCGAGCGTCTTCCTCAGTCAGCCCCAGCCCCCGTACCTGCCCCGCGGGCGATGATGAAAACAGCAGCCCCGTCGCCCGGTGTCCGGCAGGGGCCTCTGGAGCCTGATCAACGCCAGGGACTAGGTTGGTGGCATCGGAGGGACAGCCCTCGTGTTCAGGAGTGGGCGGCGTGGACCTGCCTGGCCCGGGGAGAGGGGCTGGCACTCCACGATGTCCCGGACCCTGTGGCTTGGGGCTCCTTGTTGTGGTAAAATAGGTAAAAGGTGAGTTGTATCTTGAGGGGCACTTACTCCGTGATGCTCCATCACCACTGTCTCATTCCAGAGGATCCCATCGCCCCAGCCAGACAGGCCTGGTACCCACCCGTGTCCCCGCCTCGGCCCGGCCTCCGGGGGCTGTGGGGCCCGCGGGGCCCTCCTTCCCTCGCTGCACAGGGCCCCATCGCCCATGTATCTGTTCTCGAACCTTCTTTGCCCGAGCACTGTGGTGGCACCGTGGCCGGGCTGCCAGTCTGGCCTGGCTCCTCTCTCGAACCCCGTGTTCACGGGGGCGGGCAGTGTGGGAAGCCAGGACGGGGTTCCGGGGGTCCTGAGGTCACCTGAGCCCCATTCGTCAGGACACACACGTGGAGGCTGTAGTTGGGCTCTGAGCGGATGCCCCACCCTCGGGGAGGAGGGACGGGGCAGCTGTCGGAGGCCCCCTCCTGGCCCCCTCGCCCTCTCCCCACTCCTCCGCCATCCTCGATGGCTGGGCCCCTCCCTGTCACTGCTTCTCAAAGTGCAGAGTGAGGACCAGGCCTCCCCTGCCTGTCAGGCCCCTCCGTGTGGGGAGAGGATGTGTCCCTGGGGAGAGGGCAGGGCCCAGCCTCCGGGTCTGGGGTGGCCAGAGGGTCCATGAAACCTGCCTGCCTCCCGACCTCGGGCCCCCAGACCCTGAGTGAGCAGGTGGGTGGGGCTGAGGGCTTGCTGTTCTCCAGGGAAATGCAGCCACAGCCATGAGTCACCACAGCCGCTCACGCATGGCCTTGCAGAGAGGGGGGGCTCGGCCTGCGTGGGCGAAGGAGGCTGTGCTGCTGCTCAGGGCCCCCTGTCTCCGGGAGCCGGCGGGGTGGGGGTGGGCAGAGCCCAAGCCGCCCCCTTCCAGGGCACCCGGTTCTCCCTGCCCTTCGCCTGGGAGCCAGGGGCAGCTCTGGAGGCCCTGGCCCCTCTGGGCAGTGCCCACCTCCCGTGTGCCTGGACGCCCAAGCATGGGCACCCGGGTCCTGGGGACAAACTTGGGGTCACAGGGCTTCCTCCACAGTTCGGGGGCTGCAGACCCAGCCAGGCTGTGAGGCCTTCTCCGGCGAGGTGGCAGCCCACCCCAAAGGCAGCTCCGATGAGGCAGAGGGGGTGGTAAAGGGCTCCGTCGTGGTGCGTGCCCCTCGCCGGCCCCTGGTCTGCGACGTGGGCTGGAGGCTTCAGTCCCCCGCCCCCTTGTCCCTCTGCCCCTCAGAAGACGCCATAGGGGGCCGGGCGGGCTCTGGGCAGCGAGGCGGGGACATGGCTGCCACACCACAGGCTCACCCCCCACGAGGAAGAGAACGAGCAGAGGTTGGGGTGGGAGCCACAGGTGAGGAGAGAGGCCCTGCCAGCTGGCGCCTCCGGCCAGCAAGCCCGGGACCCGCTGCTCCCCACAGCTGCCTGCCCGCGGGCACCCGGCCCAGCCGCCCAGATGGTCTCAAAGCCACAGCGCGAGGCCATGGCACGGTCTGGGTGCGCTCACTCCCAGGCCGGGGGGCGGGGGCGCAGTGAGGACCATGGGGCCAAGGCTCCAGGCTCTGGGGGCCGGGGTGCTGCCGCATGAAGGACATGAGGCCGGGCCCCCACGGCGCCAGGCCCCCTTCCTCTGTGCCCCGAGCTCCACCGAGAGCGCAGGATGGAGCTCCGGACGCGTTTCTCTGGATTGAGCAACAGCAAATATTGTTTCACACAACAAGCCGAGAAGCGGGACGGGCAGGGCATGGGGGCCGTGAGGACAGACCCCTGCCTGGCCCAGCGGGAGCAGCTGTGGAACACACTGGCTTCTCCTCACCTCGCCCCTGCAGCCTGGGGCGTGCCCCCCCCCCATGTCCCTCCTACCGCTGAGCGAGGTGGACCAGGCCGCCCCTGGGTTCTAGGCGGGTGGGGAGCAAGCAGGCTCCTTCCCTGGGATGAGGCCCCAAATGAGGGGGGGCACCTCCAGGGACAGCTTGTGCCACAGCCACTCACCTGTGGTTGATACTGAGCATCACTGAGCTGGCGGGGCTGCGGGCCGGCCCCAGATGATTGGCGGAGAGTTAGAGCCCCCTGTCCCCCCCCCCATCTCCCCCAGTCCAGTGCTGTGGGTCGCCCCCTCCTTCCCGCCAGCCTCAGGCCCACGCCTGCTCCCCTCGGGGCCTGCCTCGGTTTGTCCTCCCTGTCCTGGCACCTTCCCACTTTGTCCCCCTTCCCGCCAACCCTCCACCCCACTCAGGCCGCCTGGAGAGGGTGGGGGGGCGGCGGCCTGGATTCCGAGGGTGGGGGCCTTATCCGCTCACTGTGCAGGCCCAGGACTGTTCCCAGGGGCAGAGAGTGCAAGAGGTTGTGTGTGGGGGGATGACTGCCAGCTGTGAGGGGTGATGAGGGCGGAGCTGGGCTGTGGGGGAGTCAGGGAGGGGGCGCTCCGAGCAGCACTGGGCAGGAGAGAGGCCTGACCCAGGGGTGAGGGCACTGGGACGGGGTGAGGGTGGAGTCTGTACCTTTCTTCCCGGCTTCTGCGCACGGCACTGCCGTCCCCCCTCGTCCAAGCGCACGGCGGGGCGTCGGGACGTCCTCTCCAGGACTCCCATCGGCCCACACCGGCCCTGCCCACTGCACGCCACTCCCACCGCCCCGTCCCGGGTCCCGCAGTCTCCTTCCTGTCTGGGGGTCTGACTCCTCGGGGACCTCCTCCGAGGGGTCCCACAGGATGGCCCCTGTGACAGCTTCTTCCACGATGTCTGGGGTCTCACTCCCGGTCGGCCGCGTCCGGACGTCCTTCCCGTGCAGGGTGACCCACATGCCACCACACTCACTGCATAGTGTGCTGGGCACTTTGAGAATGCATCCCACCCCGCGTTTGCTCCCGCACCCCTCGGCCCCATCTCCATTGCGGGTGTCACCCACACCCCAGCCCCTCCCCAGGCCCTCCTCCGTGGCTGGTGGTCCTGCACTGGGACCCGCCCTCCCCGCTGCTGCTGCTGCTGTGTTGGGATGAGGCAGCATTTCCAGGCCTAAGTGCTGGAGGGAAGGGCGGTGTCTCTGGGCCCCGCCCTGAGTGCAGCCACGGGCTCCAGGTTGCCCATACTCTGCAGGGTGGGCAGTGCTGGGTCACCCGGGGCCGGGGCTGGGGGCTGGGGCCCACAGGACCCGGCTCCCCGCTCCTGACAACCAGGCGCCGCGGCCTCAGTCCCCACAGGGGGCTGCCCTCCCCCACCCACAGGAAACACTTGACTTTTTTTTTTTAATACGTTTTTATTGATTTCAGAGAGGAAGGGAGAGATAGAGAGAAATAGACTCATCAATGATGAGAGCGAATCATGGACCGGCGGCCTCCTGCACGCCCCCCACTGGGGATCGAGCCCACACTCTGGGCCTGTGCCCTGACCGGGAATGGACCGTGACCTCCTGGCCCACAGATCGATGCCCAGCCACTGAGCCCCGCCGGCCGGGCCGTCAGCGGTAGTTTTCACGAGCTCCCTCCGTGCCAAAGGTGGGGCATCCCGCCCTCTGACCCGACTGAGCCTGGACCTTAGACGCCTTCGGTGCCCGAGGACGGACAGCACTCTCAGAAGCCAGGACCCTGGCGCACAGGCCGAACGCTGGCCTTCCCGCAATGGGTGACCGGGTGCCCCTGGCCCCGCGTTGGCTGCGTTGCTCAAGGGCTGCGAGGCCGCGTTCTCTTTGCGAAGCCGGGTCCTGTAGCCCGAGACCCTCTCCTCCTGGGTGCAGGGAGCGCATACCTGCCATCCAGCCCTTTCCCGGGCACTGACAGACACGGGCCTCGGTGCTGCCCCCTGGACAGTGCACCCCAGGGCTGCCCATCGCAGGGTGTGTCCCAGCAGCCCCCAGACACTGCCAGTCCTGTCTTCCCGCCACTGCTCCATGCCAGGCCCACCTGCTTGCCCCTCTCCCCAGGGCAGGTGGGGTCTGGCCAGTGCAAACACCGCATTCCTCTTGGGCAGACACAGGACGGGAGACCCAGGTCGCAAGACCACCCAGTGGCTTCACCAGATGATCCCGGCTCAGCCGGGTCTGGGAGGGCCTGCCTTCCTCCCACAAACCTCCCCAAGTGCCAGCCCTGGTGGTTGGTGGGGCACAGGCGGGTGAAGAAGCAGGCAGGCTAGGCAGGCTGAGCCTTCGGTCGGGCCGTCAGGAGGGCCTGGCGCCCGGGCAGCTGCTGCGGACAGCTGTGCCCCTGAGTCCCCTCCTCCCGCACCAACCCCTGGGCCGTTCACCTGGGCGAGTCCCTTCCCCGGCCCGGCCTCCTCTGTGAAACGGCTGGACCTGGGCAGAGGCAGGACCTGGGCAGAGGCAGGACCTGGGCAGAGAGGCCCGGGGAGCGGGAGTCCTTGCTCCCCTCCTGGTCTCCGTCTCCTGGGGACGCCACTTCCTCCCTCGGGGCCTCCGTCTCCCCACTTGGCAAATCGGACAGGAACCTGCCCTGTCTGCCGGAATTCACGCTCAGAGCCGGTCAGGGCCGCCCCCACAGCGTGTCCACAGAGTAGCCGCTTGTCCCTGGCTGGGACCCCGGCGGCACCAGCCTGGACTGTGGGCACTAAGTCAGTGCCCCACGGGCTCCCTGGTCTGGCACCCCTCCCCGGCTGCTGGCCCCGGCGGCCCCCTCTGCCCGGCTCCCCGAGCCCCCAGCCCCCCTCCCCCGCCCCGCCCCAAGTCCTCCTTGCCTGGCACAGCCTGCACCTCTCTGCCCACACCTGGCGGGACCCTGAGTGCCTGCAGGTGGGAGGACAGACCCACAGTGATTTCCCACAGGCGGAGGGGGGACCCCCCAACCTGGGCAGGCCTCGGGGTGGGAGCAGGCCACTCTGAGACCCCTGGGCACCCAGGACCCACCGCTGCTGGCAGTCGGGCACGTGTCCCAGCCCCGATGGCTGTGCCCGCCCCGCCCGCCCCCCCCTCCCCCCCAGCCACCCTGCCTGCGGAGGTGAGTGGCCAAGAGCCACCGGCTGTCGCTGGCCCCTCTCCCAGGGCCGGCCTGGCCTGTCGCGGTGACTGTTGCTAACAGCCCCGAGCTAAGAGCTAAGGCAGCCCCGGGCTGAGACCCCTCCCACAGGGGCGTCCTTTGCGCGCGGGGGAGGGGGTCTCTGGGCTGGGGGAGGGCAGTGCGCCTGGGCGCTCCGGCTCGGGGTGGGGGGGGTGCGCTCCCCCAGTTTCCCAGGTTCCCCCCCAGGGCCATTCCACTGCGGCAGCGGCGCGGGGAGGGCGAGGGGCGGTGCCAAGATGGTAGCGCCCGGCGCCGCCCCCGCCTGCCGCCCGCCTCCCGCCTCCCGCCGCCCGCCGCCGTGCGCTCCCGCAGGATGGCGCGGGCCAAGCTGCCGCGCTCGCCTTCCGAGGGCAAGGCGGGCCCTGGGGGCGCCCCGGCCAGCGCCTCGGCCCCCGAGGAGCCGCACGGGCTCAGCCCGCTGCTGCCGGCCCGCGGCGGGGGCTCCGTGGGCAGCGACGTGGGCCAGAGGTAGGGGCGCGGGCCGGGGACCCCGCGCGCGCCGCGCCGCCGCCGGGAGGGGCTTTCCATCCGGCCGCTTGCGACCTGCACACGCTCCGCTGGGCTGCACGGTGCCTGCGGCCGCGGGAAGGGGGCTGGCGGCCTGGTCTCCCCTGGAACCCCGACCCCAGCGACCCCACCACCCTGAGTGTCTGCAGCCTGGGGGACCCTGGGGACCTGCTCCTAGAGGCTAACGCAGCGGGCCCGCGGGGAGGCGAGGGGAGAAGGGACTGGGGGCCGGCGGTGCAGCTGATGCCCAGTGGTCCCAGCTGGACCTTGTCCCACGGAGACCACACTCAAGCTCGTGTTGGTCCCAGCGGCCGCTTGCGGGAGGCCAGGCCGGCAGCCGTGTCCCCACTTCAGAGGTGAGCGGCGAGGCCCAGGAGGCCCAGGAGGCCCAGGAGGCCCAGAGGCTGCATGAGGCTGCCCCGCAGATGAGAGCTGGGCCTGGAGCCGGTGGCAGCCAGGGTGCAGGAAGCTGGGCCCCTGGGGGAGCCCGACCGGCCCCTCTGAGGGCGGTGTGCAGAGTGCATCACCCCCATTTCACAGATGAGGATGCTGAGGCTGGGTCTGTGGCACTCGCACCAGCACCTCCTCTGGATCCCGTGGGGGGTGGAGGGTGGAACCGAGATGAATCAGAGTCACCCAGGTGTGGGCAGAGAGGTGCAGGCTGGGCCGGGCAAGGAGAGCTTCCTGGGCCTGGGTGCTTCGGGGGGCACTGGGAGCCGGGCAGTGCCCTCCAGGCAGAGGGGGCCGCCGGGGCCAGCATCTGGGGAGGGGTGCCGGGCCTGTCAGGGCTGGGGCGGTGGTTGACAGAGACTTGGCCTGGCAGATGGCAGGACCAAGGGTGCCCTCCCACCTGGCCACAGGCTGCCGGGTCCCCCTCACCTCCACCCGTTTCCTGCGCCTCAAATTCCCCAGGAGGAAGTGTAAGTGCTGCTCTGGCCCTGAAGTGGCCAGTGGGCAGGCGTTAGGCAGGCGTTGGTCAGGCCCTGGGGACAGATTCCTCTCCTCTCCATCCTCTTCCTGGGCCCCGCGGGCAGTGATCCCAGGGGCTCTGCTTACAGCCAGCCTGGCCGCTGACGGGCTCGGTCCCCTGCACTCTCCTCCCGTTTCCGCAGGGAAGGCAGGTGCTGCCTGGCCCCGTCTGAGCCCACAGAGCAGCATGTCCCTGGGGTGAAGGGTCCTTATCAGCCTCCGTTTGCAAAGCAGAGTGGGAGCTGTCGGCAGCCCCCTGCAGCCTGTGCCCTGGTGCCTCCTTTCCCCAGGGCGGCATGCGTGCCGTGGACAGGAGCAGTAGGGAGCCACGGCAGGTTCCTGAGCAGAGGAGGACGTGCAGGGCTTTTGCCTTAGGAACAGGGGTCTCATGGAGCTTCCAGCATGACCTGAGCAGGGAGGGGGTGCCCTCTGTCTCAGGGAGCTGGCGGCCAGAGCTCCTGCAGCTGCCCCCGTCCTGCAGGCCTGGCGCCTTCTGGAGGCAGCCAGGGTCTGGGCTTGCTGGACCCCAGGTCCCCAGGAGGCCTCCCCACTGCTGTGGGCAGAGGGACGGAACAGAGGGAGAGGGAGGTGCCCGCCATGCCGGAGCCAGGACACACCGCACCAGCCGCCTGGACGCTATGGGCCACCACCAGCCCCGCCTTGCCCGCCCCAGCTGGGCTCCCTAGGCTTGGAGCACGGCCTCTCCTTCCTTCTCCATCCTCCCCTCACCCCTCCCCACCCCGAATTGTGAGGTAGGAGAGGGTGGAGACTGGTTAGGAAGCCTGGCCTGGGCACCGGCGATGAGCACCATCATCTGAGAGCTTTTGGGCAAAAGAACCCAGTGAGGGAGGAGCAGCCAAGCAGTGAACCCCTGGTCAGGGCTGGGCTGGGCCCCAGGGGCCCCCAACAACCCTGGGGCTGGTGGCCTTGCCCCGGGGGGTGGGCACAGCCTCACACCTGCCGGCCTGGTGCCAGGTGTGCTGACCTGGAGGGAAGGACGAGGTGAGGGAGGGCAGGTGAGCTGGGGAGGACGACCTGATGCCTCGGCCCCCACTCCCAGGGCTGGGTTCACCCCAAGTGAGGGGCTCCCTGGGGAATTGTTGGAGGGGACCCTGGGAGGCTGCAGGGGGGTGGCCTCGGTGAGAAGGGGACACAGAAGAGCTAGGACGTGGGTCATGGGCTCTGGGCGGAGTGGAGGCAGGTGTGGGAGCCTCAGGGCTGAGTTTGGAGACTGGGAGGCAGCAGGGACGAGCTGCAGAGGCAGGGCCGGGGGCAGCGGGGGCCCTCCTGTGGGTGTGCATGGGGCTGCGGGTGGTGAGCAGCGAAGGGGGACCCGGAGGAGGAGGAAGATGGAGGGTGAGTGCTGCAGGAGGCAGGCCCTATTCCCTCAGGCCCCTCCCTCCCCATCAGGAGGTCCGTCTCGGGGTCCTCAGGGCGCCACTCCTCTGTGCCCAGGACCTCTGGGGTCAGTGTTACCCGTTCGCTGTGACCCCGGCCGTCAGAGTTGAAGCTGCTCAACCTCGTATCCTCCGTACGGGAGTGGCCCTGGGACCCCTCCCACTCCCCCTCCTCCCTGCAAATCCCTCCTGCCACGGCCCCGCCCACCAGGGTCTCCCCGCCAGCACCCTCACCCCTCACCACTCCCAGTGAGTCCCTGGTCCCGAGGCCCCCGGCCGTGGTTCTGCCAGGCACGTGCCAGCCCCCGATCACTGTTGCCCCAACTCTGAGCTGGGCAGCGCCAGGGCCGGTGGGAGGGAACCTGAGCCCGACAGAGGCTCGTAGGGACTCCGGCTCCGGCCCAGCTAAGCCTGGCTCTGTGCTCTGTGCCCAGCCCCCAACCCCCACCCCGCCAGTACCTCACCCACCCATGCCACAGAATTTGGGGGCCCTGTGGGGGAGCCTGCCCGCCCGGAGGGCCCTGTGGGGCTGGCGGGCGTGTGGCTGTGACCCGCCCCTGCAGGCCACCCCCTTGTTGCGGTGCCTCCTTAGGAAGCAGGCCCTCTGTGGGCCTTGGCGTCCTCTTCTGGGAATTGGCTGCTTTGAGGGTTAGGAGAGGCCCCTGTGAGGCCGGGTGGCTCAGTGGTTGAGCTCGACCTGTGAACCAGGAGGTCACGGTTCGAATCCCGGTCAGGGCACAGGCCCGGGTTGTGGGCTCCATCCCCAGTGGGGGGCGTGCAGGAGGCAGCGATTAACGATTCCCTCTCGTTGTTTTTCTCTCGCTCTTTCTCCCTTCCTCTCTGAAATCAATAAAATAATATTTGTAAAAAGAGGGCGGGGGCTGCACTCCTGGAGGAGCCGACCCCATGGGTGCATCAGCAGCAAAGAGCGGACCCTGCCAGGTCCCCACCCAGATCGGGTCTCAGCCCCAGGCTCCCACCAGCCTCTTCCCCGGTCCAGGCCACCCCTGAACCAGCCCCAGCTTTGGCTGATCTGATGGGTAGGGGAGTGGAGGGAAGCCAGCCGCTTGGAGACCAGGAGCTGTGGCCGGTCAGGCCGACTCGCACCCGTCCAGCCAGTGGCCCTTGTGGGGGCTGCCCCGGCTGCCCTGAGCCTCCCGGGTGTGCAGAGCGGGTGATGGTGCCCCTTCCTGGACGCCAGCGTCACTGGTGCTGGGCCGGCCGGGAGGAGCAGGGACCGTGAGTGCTCACTGCGGTCGGGAGCTGCTCGCCGGGTGAAGGGGTGGCCAGTCCTGTGTGCGGTCACCTCGGCGTGGCCGCCCTGTCTCCGGGGGGAGGTGCATGTGCCTGGGCCACGTGGGCTGTGCTTCTCTCTGCACCGAGGGCCGGGCCGGGCCGGCCAGCAGTGACCTCGGCCTTGCCTGGGCTCCACGGGTCAGGGCATGTGCATGGCACGTCCCCACTTCCCCAGAGCCTCCTGCTTGCCTGTGCCCGCCTGGCCGGGGGTCCAGGCCCTCGTCCGTCCGCCTGTCCGTCTCCGTGTTGACGTGTCCACCCGTCTGTCCCCAGGCTTCCTGTGGAGGATTTCAGCCTGGACTCGTCCCTGTCTCAGTAAGTGTCCTGCAGGGGAGGGGCCGCGGGGACAGGCAGGACCTCCTGGCCGCAGACCCGAAGGAGGGCGCTCAGCCTGCGTCCGCCCGTGGGGTCTCCGCTCCTGCCCTGCCTCGCAGAGGGTGGGGCAGGGTGTGGCCGGCCAGCACCTCCTCGCAGGGCTGCTGGGCCCGGGGGTGGGGCTGAGGCCGGGACTGCACACCTGCTCCAGACCTACCTGGGCCCTGGCCGTGGCCAGTGGGCAGCTGAGGCCTCCGATGTGCCCAGGCCTCCCCGCCAGGCCTCCTGCCAAAGAAAGGAGTGAGTGAGTGAGAAGGGACACAGGAAGGACCCCCCTTGGCCTCTGCCCTTGCCTGTGACCCCCCTGTTTGCGGGCACCTCCAAGTCCCGTTCCAGGGTCACTGACCGTGTGGATTTTGGGGCCCCGAATCCCAGGCCCCCCGTCCAGTGCTTCCCTGGCTCCTGAGAGCAGCTTCCCGTGAGTGTGGCCGCTAGTCCCCCCACGGGCCTTTGGGTCACAGCTGGGCCACCACAGGGTGGGGGGTGCCCTGAAGATGTCACCCCCCTGCCCACAGCCCCTGGAGGCATCAGCCACACGCGTGGTCTATGGCTCAGGGGCCATCTTTTCTGGGCGATGGGTGTGGCTGGCGTCGGGACGCACAGGATGGAATTGGCCCTGATCACAGGCACCATCTGAGCTGATGGGTGCAGGCCCCCAGCCACATGCATGGGTGGTGCCTCATTTAACCTCCACCCGGAAACGAACGTTTTGCCAGACTGAGAGGGGAGCCTGAGACACAGAGAAGGACCTTTTTATGTCTCCGTAGTCACAGACCCCCTGCCAGGCACCCCAACCCTCGGGGAAGGCCGCCCCTGTCACTGCCTGTCCCCAGGGCAGGAGGCTCGGCTGGGGCAGGTACTGGCCGGGCAGGTTCGGGGCAGCCCATGTCTGGCCTGGTGCCCCCAGGCCAAGAGCTGATCCTCGACCCGCCGGTCTGCACGATGAGCCCGGGACTCGGGCTGGCAGCTCCCCGGGCGTCTCCCTGTGTCGGCCAGGTTGGCTCAGCACTGAATTGGGCTGAACTCTGCCCGTGGCCGTAACATGCGAGTTGGTAATTTACTTTTTGTGGTGGTGCTGGAAGAAGAGGCGGCCGCAGCTCATGAAATATTGAAGGGGAAGAAGGAGGGTTTGTGAAGGTCGCTGGCCCTGCAACTTGACCTGCCGCCCGTCTGTGCCTGCGGCTTCTCCCTCCGCCTGCGTGGGCAGCGCCTCCCTCTGGGTGGATCCTGCCGCCGGGATCTTGGGGTCGCCCAGAGGGGGTCCGCAGCCCAGGGCAAGGGGCAGAGGGTCAGCCAGCACTCACCCGCTGTGCTGGGGGTGCGGGGCCGGGGATCTGGGAGCAAACATATCGGGGTATGGCTAGCCCTGGCAGCAGCCTGACCCCATGGGCCCGGCAGGGAACTCGCTGGGCAGGGGGTGCTGTGGGAGGCACATGCCGGGGGGGGGGGGCTGTAGGGGGCGTGGGGCTGGGGTCCCCGGGAAGGGGCTGGGACGGTCCTGGCAGGAAGCAGGAGCGGCCAGTGCAGATTCTGGTCTTTGCCTCGGTTTCCCAGCTCTGGGCTCAGTGGATGTGGAGGGGACAGGACCGGCTGGGTGGGGCGGTGGCTGGGAGGCCTGTGGGGGACACGAGGATTGGGGTTCCACCTCAGGCTGGGCTGTGGGGCGTGTGCCCCGTCCTCACAGAACAGCTGTCTGAGCCCTGACTTCAGAGAGGAGGGCGTTTGACCGGCTCCCTTGAGGCCCTCAGGGCCTCCCTGACGGGCTCCAGGCGGCATCTACAGAGGGTGGGGTTCAGAGCTGGGAGGCGGGGGGAGGGCTCCCAGGAAGGAGGGAGGGTGCAGGGGGTACGCTGACTGCTGGCTCTGGGTTGGGGCCCCACTGGCCTATGGGAGACCTGTCCTGTTCTGTCCCAGCCCCAGGAGCCCAGAGTGTGGCCGGGGGACCGTCCTGCACCAGGACCTGAGGGGGAAGGGCCCCTGCCACCCTGTCCTCCCACCTGGAGCCCTGTGACCAGCAGTGGCCCCTGTGGCCCTCGGGCGGCGTGGCTCTGCTCCCGTGTGTGGCCGTAGCCTTGGCCGTGGCATGGGACTGGGTGCTCCTCCCCTGCACGGCTGGTCCACCGACTACCCCCGAGGGAGGCGGCACCCGTCTCGTCCGGGGGTGACGCCCACGGCTGGCTCATCCTGCCAATGGTGGCGACAGCCTGTGACAGAGGGTGCAAGAGTCACACGGGGGCGGCCAGTGCCAGCCCAGAGCAGGTGCCCACACAGCACCCCGGGTGTTGGCCTCTCGGGGGCGTGTGCTCCCCACATCCTGGAGGGAAGCTCTGAGGCTTCCGTGCTGCCCGCCCCCGGCTCCAGGGCCCGCCCCGGCCATCCCGCTTGCTGTCTGTCACTCCTGTGGAGGGTCAAGCCCTCACCTGGACAACGGGGCCGGGCAGTGTCCCATCGCCTGCAGGATTCACATTGTCAAGGAGACCAGATGGCCTTGCCCGCCCTCCCCCCCCCCACATCTGACTCATTCCTGCAGGGGCTGCGGGGGTGGCGTGGGGGCGCTGACCCAGGTCGCTGGGAGCCTGGGGGGGGTGCGCCCAGGGTGTCTGGGGATTGGCCGGGGTGCAGGTGGGCCCACTTCCCCGACATTCCTGCTGGTGCAGCCACCGGGGACCACCAGCAAAGCAGCTGCCCATCGGCTTCTAGAACGTTCTGTATAGACGATGTGACATGTTTGGAGCCTGTGCCAAGGCCACACGGGGCACGTTGAATCCTGGTGGCTGGCCGTGACCACCGGGGCTGGGGCCCCGGGAGCCTGGGGGGCACCCAGGTGAGCCCTGAGGCTTCGGAAGGTCCGCAGGCAGGCCTGCTGGGGCCTGTGGGGGCCTTGGGCCCTGGGGCCTCCCATCCGAGGTGGAGGCGTTGACCCTGCTGCTGTCTGTCCATCCGTCTGTCTGTCCTCTGGGCTCCTCCGGGTGGGAGAAGCTGGTGCCGGGGCTGTGGCTGGCCCCAGCTGAGCCCCGGCTGAGCCCTCGCCCGCTCCTGCCCACAGGGTCCAGGTGGAGTTCTACGTCAACGAGAACACCTTCAAGGAGAGGCTCAAGCTGTTCTTCATCAAGAACCAGAGATCCAGTGAGTGGCCTGCAGGGGGCGGGGTCCCCGGGGAAGGGTCCAGCTGTGCAGGGGGCTGGGGGGGCCTGGCGGCGTGGGTGGTGGGCACAGGGGCATGGGCAGTGCCCCATCTGGGCTTCATGCCACCTTCCACGCATCAGGATCTGGGCCTGGAACCTGTGGGGACCCTGCTGAACCCCGGGATGGGCCATGGCCGTCAGGGACTCAACCCAGCCTCCTCCCTGTGGGCCCTGGCCCTCCCGCCCTCACCCGGGGGACCCCTGGCCCCTCAGTTCGGCCCCCACTCCCCTAAAGGCTCTGTCTACAGCCTTCCCAGGGAGAACTCGGCCACTCGGATCCTCCTGGGGTGCAGGGCGGGGTGCAGAGGTCATGCCCGAGTCCTGGCCATGGGTGTGCTCCCCAGACACCGCCCCCGCCCAAGGAGGGAGTGGCATGGGCACCCTGCGCCTCTGGGGGCGGCCAGCCCAGTGTCCAGGGTGCAGAGCGAGGAGCATCAGCAGGGGGACCCCGGTGGCCGGGGGCCCTGACGCCCCCCACTCTGACGCCCCGCAGGCCTGAGGATCCGGCTGTTCAACTTCTCCCTGAAGCTGCTCACGTGTCTCCTCTACATCGTCCGAGTCCTGCTTGATGACCCGGCCCTGGGCATCGGATGGTGGGTGGCCGTGGGGCTGGGGCTGCAGGGATGGGCCTGCTGCCATGGCAGAGGCGCTGGGCTTGGCTGGAGGTGTGACCAGCACCCCGCCGGCCCCTGGACGCCCTCTGTCCAGGGCCTCGGAGAGTCCTTCCTTCCCCCTGTGACCCCTCCCAGTGTCCAAGCCCCAGGAGTGCCCTGGGCGCTGCCCTCGGGTTCCCCTGACCAGCTGGCTCAGCAGGGGGAGACGGTGGCGCCCTTGTCCATGGCCCGCGGCTGCCCGGGTCCTGGAAGGGTGGGTCCTCGATTGGACGCAGCGCCCGCTCCCCGAGGTGCAGGCCTCAGCCTTGCTCTGGTCCCGCCCGGTCCCGCCTGGGCCGAGGGCTCCTCTCTTCAGTCGCTCCTTCGTTTGCACGGCTGAGCCCAGGCCCAAGGTCAGGGGTCAGGGCTAGCAGCCCAGCTGCAGGGCCTGGGCCGCCTTCCCTCGCTGCGGCGTCTCCCAGCTGCTGTGGCGGCTGCAGAGCTCACGGGTTCCACGTGGGTCCTGGTGGGAGCGGTTTCTCCCCCGGGTGCTGGTGGGTCCCCTCCGCCCCCTCGTGGCCTCCGTGGTCCCTGGGACACCCAGCTGGGTCCACATGGGGCCAGGATGTCTTCAGTGAAGTCTCTGCCGGCCAGCTCCCCGCCCCTGGCGCTCTGGACTCCCTGAACTCCGGGTGGGGATCTGGGGTGACCTGTGTGTTCTGGTCCTCGCTCCCATTTCCGGCTGTGGCTTCGCTCCTCACGTGTGGCTCCCGTGGCCACTGTCCTGTCCGGGCGTCAGTCTTGCTGTGGACGCTGACGGCCCACAGGCCACCCCTTCTCTCCCGCCTTTTCCTCGGCGGCTCAGGCCCTGCTGTCCCGCCCGTGCGGTGTGTTTCCTCCCATGTCCGGCCCCTCCGTGCCCTCGGCCAGGGGCGGGCGCCCAAGGCTGCGGCCCCACAGTCGGCGTGTGGCCTGGTCATCACAGTCCTCTGGGTGGGCAGCCACTCAGGAAGGCGGAGGGGGAGAGAGAGAAACATCAGTGATGAGAGAATCAGGGGTCGGCGGCCTCCTGACCCCCCTGCTGGGGGGTGAGCCTGTTACCTGGGCAGGAGCCCTGACCGGGAATCAAACCCTGACCTCCTGGTTCACAGGTCGACGCTCAACCACTGAGCCCCGCCGGCCGGGCCAGCAGGTCCTTCCTGCCTCTTCCCTGGCGGGTCCAACCAGGCCCTGGGCTCCTGGGCTGAGTGGGGAAGGCCTTCCCGTCCTCACCCGTGGGCAGGGCAGACCCCACCGTGTGGTTTTAGGAGGAAAACGGGCTCGCACCCGGTCTGTTGTCCTGGGCAGCACCTGCCCGGGGCTGGGCAGCCGGTGAGGGCGGGAGGACGTGTGGAGGGATGGACGGGGCGGGTGCTGGCATCGCAGCAGCCGTATGGTGGAGGGAAGCGGTCGCTGAGAGACGGGGCGGGAGCTGCCTGGCACCGGGGCTCTGAGTGGGTCCCCTGGTTGGCGCCGGCGCTGGTCGTGGTCTGGGGCCGAAGGGGCATGTCTATGCGCCCTGCCCCTTCTCACCGAGTGGGCATCAGGTGGGAGGGTTGTCATTGGAGGGACACAGGGTGAGCCTCCTGGAGTGAGCGTGTGGGCCGAGCCGCTTCTCATCTCATGGATGCTGCCTGGCCCTGTCTGTGGCCTCTGCCTCCTGAAGCCCCCGGGAGTCCCCCCCGGAGCCCCTCCTCCCCCAGGGCCGCCTGTGCCCACACAGCCCATCCCAACAGCCTGCTGAGACCCGTTCTCTATAGGCTCCCCTCTCTCATCCCCGGGGGCGGGGGGGTGTCCTCCTAGTTTTGCCTGCCCTTCCAAGATGCAGGGGTGTGGCCCTGGGTGGGGAGAGGGTGCCACACGCTCTGTGAGCCCCCGGGGCCCTGGGCAGGTCCTGGGCAGTGCAGGGGCCATGCCCAGGCCGCTCTGTCTCCACAGCTGGGGCTGCCCGAAGCGGAACTACACCTTCAACGAGTCCTCCCCCGAGATCAATTGGTGAGTGCACGCCCCTCCCTGGGGGCCCAGGGGTGGGAGCCCGGAGGCTTCCTTGGCCCAGGCTGTGATGGTGCCCAGCTCAGCTTGAGGGGCCTGAGCCTGGGCCAGCGTGCGGTGGGCAGGACTGGGGTGTCCCTGAAGGGCACCCCGAGGGCTCCGGGAGCAATTGGAGAGCAGGGGTCACCACAGAGGCCCCGCCCGCCTCTGAGCCGCTGGAGGATGGTGGGGGCCGAGGGGGGAGACACCGTGGGCGATGCTCTGAGCCAGTGGTGCAGGCAGTGCCAGGTGGTCCCTGAGGGGCCGGGGCACCTGCTGGGAGACAGGCCGTGTCTGGGGCGTGGCCACCTCGAGGCGGGGCCTCCTCCCTGCCGTCCTCCCCGATGAGGGCTCGGCCCTCGGCCTCCAGCCTCATGGGGCGCCCGGTCCTTCCACCCCCACGGCCGCCAGTGTCTCGCGAGGACCCTCCTGTGTCACCTGACCTCGCAGTGGCCCTGCAGGCCGTGCGTGCGAAGGGCCCGTCACAGGACCGGGGAGAGGAAGATGGGCCCGCAGGCCACCTGGGCCCTCGGAGCTGCAGCCCGCCCCCCGGCCCCCCGGCAGGTGGGCGGGCAGCCCTGGCCCCGGCCTCGGCACCTGCCTGGAGGCCTCCTTCCCGGAGCCTCCCTTCCCTCGAAGGCCAGGCTGGACGCCCGCCCAGGTCACCTCTCTCTCCCCAGGGCGCCCATCCTGTGGGTGGAGAGGAAGATGGCCCTGTGGGTGACCCAGGTGAGTGGGAGGGGCTCTGCCCGCCCAGCCGGCCCCGCCCCCTCTAAGGCGCCCCCTCCCCCAGGTCATCGTGGCCGTAATAAGCTTCCTGGAGACCATGCTGCTCATTTACCTCAGCTACAAGGTGAGTGCCCGCCTGCCCGGCCCTTTCCCGGAGCCCCCCCATCCTCCCCTTTGACCCCCAACCCGCCCTGACCTCTGACCCCCACCCGTCCTGCCCACCCGGCTCCTAGGGCAACATCTGGGAACAGATCTTCCGTGTGTCCTTCATCCTGGAGATGATCAACACGCTGCCCTTCATCATCACGGTGGGTGAGCTGCCCGAGCTGGCCCCCCCGGGCCCCGACCCCTGGCCCCGGGCCCCTGACCCCCGGGCCCCGACCCCTGGCCCCGGGCCCCTGACCCCCTGACCCGTCTCCCCGCAGATCTTTTGGGCGCCGCTGCGGAACCTGTTTATCCCCGTGTTCCTGAACTGCTGGCTGGCCAAGCACGCGCTGGAGAACATGATCGTGAGCGCCCCCCGCCCCCCCGTTCCCCCAAAACATACCACCCATCACCCAGGGACCCCCTTTTCCTGCCCTGGGGAAGGGCTGGGGGAGCAGGAGGGTGAAGGTGCCGGTGAGGACAGGGGCATGGCCAGCGGACGGGCGCGAGCAGATCCTCCACGGAGCGTCCAAGCAGGTGCACGCTGCGGCAGCGTCAGCAGGCCCCGGGCTGTGTCCCCACCGCCCTCCCGCCAGGGCCCTGGCCGCCTCCCGTGCTAACTGTTGCCGGGGTCCAACCCCAGCGGGTCCAGGGGTCCCCAAAGGTGTGGACGGAGTCGGCGAAGAAGGAATGATTGGCACAGAGGCAGTGTTCAGTTCATCAGCATAGTTGGGTTCTCTTGTCAGGATCTCCAGCCAGGTTCTGTAGCCATGTTCTCTCGCTAGGTTCTCCAGCCAGGTTCGGGTTAGGCTCTCCAGCCAGGTTCGGTCGCCAGGTTCTGTAGCCGGGTTCTCTTGCCAATTTCTGTAGTCAGGTTCAGTCCAGGATCTTTTGCCATGTTCTCTCCAGCGAAGTTCTAGGTTCTGTGTAGGTCCTGTCTGCTAAGTTCTGTGTTCTAAGTTCTGTGTTCTAAGGTCCGTCTTCTGAGGTCTGCCTTCTGAGGTCTGCCTTCTGAGGTCTGCCGCTAAGTTCTGTCTCTTAAGTTCTGTCTGTCTCGGGTCCGTCTCTCGGTCTGCCTCTCTAGGTTCTGACTAAGTTCTGTCTCTCTCTGTCTTGTTGCAACTGTATTTATACCAGTTGATTCTAATCCTATCAATCTCTATTCCAAAGGTTAGGGTGTTTCTTATCTCCATTCCAGGGAGTAAAGATTATGTACTTAAGCATGATTGTTCGTAGTTAAAGTGATTAATTACCCACCTGGCAGTTAAGAGGTTTTATTCCCTCCCTAACTTCAGGGGAAAATCCCTACCTGGGGAAACAACCTTTCTCAGAGAGGTGACCTTGGTTAAAACACATAGTGCCAAGAAGGTGAGCAAACATATTAAGAACAGTATGCCATATATGCCAGGTCCCTTGAAACAGCAAGGATGGACTGGCTCCCGGCAAATTCCCCCTTTTTTATTTTTTAAAAGCAGGCATTAAAAAGAAAAACCCCAAATGCTCTCTTGTATCCATTTTAAGAGTGGGATTGGCGCTTTTCGCTATTACCTGAGTCCTGATCTATCACCCCAGGGAGAGCTTGCCAATCCTGCACTTTCCCAGGGTGGAAAGGCTGCAGTGGGGTTAAGGATAAGGCTCCTTGGGCCTACCTTCTCCCCTGCCATTACATTTACCTTTCCTTCCTCAGAAAAGCATGGACATACTTCTTGTATAAAACATTCTGTCTGACTGGGAGTAACCTTAATTCCTCTGCTAGCAAGCATATGTGTTAAAGATCAATACTGAGTCTTTTTCTTAAGACTCAGTATGGCACATCTTCTTAATCTAAAGATCAATACAGAGTCTTCTTTCTTTGGACTCAGTATGGCACATCTTCTCAATCTAAGTTCTGTACTATCCACCTTCTTACCCTACTTATCCTCTATAGGGGGGTTTGCAGCACCCTGGTGGAGTCCTATCCGTCCCGAATGTGGGGGTTCTCAATGCGGGGGGGCTTACCTATGGGAATCCTGTTCCAGGGGTTCCCAAAGGTGTGGACGGAGTCAGCGAAGACTATCCACCCTCTTCCTACGGTGGAGTCCTATCCGTCCCGAGTGCGGGTTGCTTACCTAAGGGTCCCTGTTTGGGCGCCATATGCCGGGGTCCAACCCCAGCGGGTCCAGGGGTTCCCCATAGGTGTGGACGGAGTCAGCGAAGAAGGAATGAATGGCACAGAGGCAGTGTTCAGTTCATCAGCATAGTTGGGTTCTCTTGTCAGGATCTCCAGCCAGGTTCTGTAGCCATGTTCCCTCGCTAGGTTCTCCAGCCAGGTTCTGTCTGAGATCTCCAGCCAGGTTGGGTCGCCAGGTTCTAGTCAGGTTCTCTTGCCATGTTCTATCCAGCGAAGTTCTTCTAGGTTCTGAGTTCTGTCTCCTAAGTTCTGTCTCTTAAGTTCTGTCTGTAGGTTCTGAGTTCTGTGTCTCGGGTCTATCTCTCGGTCTGCCTCTCTAGGTTCTGACTTCTGAGGTCTGCCGCTAAGTTCTGTCTCCTGTTGTCTTGTTGCATCTGTATTTATACCAGGTGATTCTAATCCTATCAATCTCTATTCCAAAGGTTAGGGCGTTTCTTATCTCCATTCCAGGGAGTAAAGATTATGTAGATTAAGCATCATTGTTCGTAGTTAAAGTGATTAATTACCCGCCTGGCAGTTAAGAGGTTTTATTCCCTCCCTAACTTCAGGGGAAAATCCCTACCTGGGGAAACAACCTTTCTTGGAGAGGTGACCTTGGTTAAAACACATAATGCCAAGAAGGTGAGCAAACATATTAAGAATAGTATGCCATATATGCCAGGTCCCTTGAAACAGCAAGGATGGACTGGCTCCCGGCAAATTCCCCCTTTTTTATTTTTTAAAATGACCTTGGTTAAAACACATAGCGCCAAGAAGGTGAGCAAACATATTAAGAATAGTATGCCATATATGCCAGGTCCCTTGAAACAGCAAGGATGGACTATTAAGCATCATTGTTCGTAGTTAAAGTGATTAATTACCCGCCTGGCAGTTAAGAGGTTTTATTCCCTCCCTAACTTCAGGGGAAAATCCCTACCTGGGGAAACAACCTTTCTCAGAGAGGTGACCTTGGTTAAAACACATAGTGCCAAGAAGGTGAGCAAACATATTAAGAACAGTATGCCATATATGCCAGGTCCCTTGAAACAGCAAGGATGGACTGGCTCCCGGCAAACTGTGAAATGGGGTGCAGCACGCAGGCCGGCCTCTGGCTGTGCAGGACCCCCAATCCGGTGTCCTCCGCCCCACCCCGTCCCGGCCAGGGGAGGGCCCTGGGCTCCGTGCAGGTCCCAGCTTCTGCCACCGGCGCCTGCCCCACAGAACGACTTCCACCGCGCTATCCTGCGGACGCAGTCGGCCATGTTCAACCAGGTCCTGATCCTCTTCTGCACCCTGCTGTGCCTGGTGTTCACGGGGTGAGCCGCCCCCGGACCCCCCTTGGGCAGGAGGCCTTGCAGGGGACGAGGGGGGATGATGGAGGAGGACGGTGCTTCGGGAGGCGGCTCAGTGGCTGGGACTGGCCCCTGGCCGGCGGGGGCCCTTGGTTTGAGGTTTAGCTGAGAGCAAGGTGGGGAGCCCAGCACCCCACATCTTCCCATGTTCCTGCTGAGGCGCTCGTCCTGCCTGGCGTGGTGAGGCTGGTCAGGGGGGCAGGCTCCAAGCCGTGCACTTCCTGCCTCCCCCAGGACCAGACCTCTGCAGGGAGGAGGGGCGTCCACGGGGCAGATTCACCCACTCCCTCCCAGCAGCCAGTCCACCATGTGCCCTGGGTGGGGGTCCCCGAGCTGCCCCATGGTGTGTGCTGCGTCGGCACCTCTTGGGGGTGGCCCTCGGAAGGCCTGTCCAGCTCCAGGCCACTCGGGGCCTGAGCACCCCACACCCTGTTTGACCTCCGGGGTGGGGACGAGGCCCTGAGAGGTGGGGTGGAAGCCCCCACTGACCCCAGGCCCACACTCGGCCATGCAGCTCTGCGCCCACCCCCCTGGTGAGTTACGCAGGGTCTCACCAGGCAGGAGGGGACCCCCGGCCGGGGGTGTGGCTCCGCGGGAAGCACTGGCCGAGCTGGCCCGGGGTCGGGCTGTCGGGGCTGGGGCGCCGGGCTCAGCCCTGTGCCACTGTGTCTCTGGGTGAGGCAGGCCCGTGGGCAGGCAGGGCTTCACCCCGGGCTCGGGGGCCAGGCCCTGCCACGCCCTGACCGGCCGGCCCGGCCCTGCCACACCCTGACCGCCCGGCCCGCCCGCAGGACCTGCGGCATCCAGCACCTGGAGCGGGCGGGCGAGAACCTGTCCCTCCTGACCTCCTTCTACTTCTGCATCGTCACCTTCTCCACCGTGGGCTACGGCGACGTGACGCCCAAGATCTGGCCGTCCCAGCTGCTGGTCGTCATCATGATCTGCGTGGCCCTCGTGGTGCTCCCGCTGCAGGTGAGCCCCTTCCGGGGGAGGGGAGGGCCGGGCCGGAGAGGGAGCAGCCCTCCACAGGACCTGCCGTGGGGTCTGGTGGCCACGCAGCCTCAGCCGTCAGTGCGGAGAGCGAGGGGTGCCCTGTGCTCTTCCTCCCGGGACCTGGGCTGAGTGTGGGCAGGAGGGGCCGGCAGGGTGTCCCCGGGGCCTTCGCGGTGCAGCAGCAGCTGTGGGAGCACGTGAGGCATGCGGCCAGCGCCCAGCGCTTCCCGTCACACCTGTCACCAAGGCCAGTCTGCGGCTGACGTGGGAAGCAGGCGAGAGCCTAGCCCAGTGCCCACCTGTGCGTAGGCCCAGAGGGGGCCAGCTGGTCTGTGCTGGGGGCGGGGAGAGGGCCCCCAACTGCAGCCATCAGCCAGTCCACCAGGGGGTCCTCGGCTGACCCTGAGCTTTCCCAACCTTGTAGCTTGGAGCCCTTCACTGGCCCCCGCTACCCCCTTGTCCAGAGCACAGCCCCGTCCACGGCAGGAAGGCCTGCCTGTGCCAGGGACACCTGAGCCACGGAGGGCCCTAGAGGCAGCCTCACCCCACTTTCCTCCCGGGACCTTGTCAGAGGGGCCTCAGGCTCAGCCTCCCCACCTCCCTCCACCCCACGGCCACCTCCCCTTCCCAGGACCCCTCCCTCCACCTGCAGGCGGGGAGTCAGAGACGGTGGAGCGAGGCCGGGGCGGGCCAGCACCAGACAGCTCTGCCATGAGCACTTTTAAAGAAAAACCCTCACCCAAGGATGTTTTTATTGACTTTAGAGAGAGGAAGGGAGAGGGAGAGACAGAGAGAGAAACATCGATGTGAGAGAGGAGCATCGACCGGTTGCCTCCCGTAGGCCCCCGAGTATGTGCCCTGACTGGGAATCAAACCCGTGACCCTTCGGTGCACTGGACGATGCTTCAACCAACTGAGCCACAGCAGCCAGGACCGCCACGTGCCCCTTCAGTACCTTTAGTACCTGTCGTTTTCCTAATTTAAAACGACTCCCAGCCTGAACCTCACACCCGGGCGGCGGGGCCGGGTGGGCGGGTCCCAGACCTGCAGCCCCCATCGCCCACCTGCTGACGTGGGCCCGGGGCCACGGTCCTGAGTGTCCGGAGTGCAGACCTCGACATCCACTGACGGCCACTTGGACTCTGGGGCCGGGAGCTGGACGCGCAGCCTCTCGCTGCCCCACACTCCCACTGCGACGTCCACCCTGTCTCTGCGTGGCCCCTGCGTGGCCTGTGCCACTCACACCCCCGGTTCCCAGTCGTGGTCGGGACCCAGCTCACCGTGGCCTGGCCTGCTCAGCCCTGCCCTCCTCCCTGCTCCCTGTGTCCCAGCACGAGCTGCCCGCCAGCGCCCGCCCCACTGCCTTGTCTGGGACTCTCCGCCTGCCATTCCCACCAGGAAGGGGCCCATCCCCGACAGCAGCCGGGGCCCGGGTGCCTCGCGGGCCCTCCCCGTCCCCTGGGCCCAGGCCACCGCGCTCACCTGCTCCCCCTGCAGTGTGAGGAGCTGGTCTACCTGTGGATGGAGCGGCAGAAGTCGGGGGGCAACTATAGCCGGCACCGGGCCCAGACGGAGAAGCACGTGGTGCTGTGCGTCAGCTCCCTCAAGATCGACCTGCTCATGGACTTCCTCAACGAGTTCTACGCCCACCCCCGGCTCCAGGTGTGTCTGCCCGGGGGCCCCACCCTGGGGTGGGCCTGGGGACCAGGGCGGCCGGTGATGAGGGGACGGCCGGGCTCACCCCCACGCCGCCCGCAGGACTATTACGTGGTCATCCTGTGCCCCACCGACATGGACATCCAGGTCCGCCGGGTCCTGCAGATCCCCCTGTGGGCCCAGCGCGTCATCTACCTCCAGGGCTCGGCGCTCAAGGACCAGGACCTCATGCGAGCCAAGTGAGCCCCCGCCCGCCGCAGGCCCCAGCGGTCTCCTCGCCTGGCGCCCGGGACAGTTCCTCTCAGGTTCCGGGAGGGGCTCAGAGGAGACGGGGTGGGGCGTCCCCGCGGTGCCTGGGGGCGAGGTGGCTGTGGGCGGGTGTCTTTAAAGGCAAGCTGACAGGGTGACCTGAGGTGAGACTGGGTTCTTAAATGGAACTTTCCAGAATGTGCCCCTGCCTGATCTGGGACTTCCAGCATCTGACACATCCTGCGTGGGGACATGTGGGTTGAGCGGAGGCCCCTCCCGTCTCACCAATAAAATGGGCACAGGAGCCAAGCCCCTGCCAGGGCAAAGGCTCCCGGGTGGACACAGGGTCCTGGGTGGTCCACGCCCAGCTCCAGGCCCAAGGGAGAGACAGTGGCTGCCAGGGACCGGCGGGTTCCCGGTGATCGGTGGGGAGGGCCGGACCTCTGACCTCCCCTGTCCTGGGCCCCTCTGCAGCCAGGGGTCCTCAGGGCTGCGGGGGGGGGGGGGCGGGGGGAGGAGGTGGAACTGGGTACAGGTTGCGAGACTTGGGCAGCTCACCCCAGGAGGGGACAGGCCGGTGGTCGGGGTCCAGCGTCTCTGCCAACATGTGCTCCCCTCCGTCCACCCCAGCCCAGCCTGGGTCAGTGGGGACACGGAGGATGGCGCCCACGGTGCTCAGGGCCCCGACAGCACGTTGTTAGCACAGAGAGGTGGGGTCTCGACCGGGCCCACCCCTTCCAGCCTCTGCCCTGAGCCCCTGACGGCCGAGAGGGCGTGTGGTGGGGCCGGGCCAGCTCAGGTCTGTGCTCTGCAGGATGGACAACGGGGAGGCCTGCTTCATCCTCAGCAGCCGGAACGAGGTGGACCGCACGGCGGCGGTGAGTGCCCCGGCCCTGCCCCGAGCCCCCGCCGCCGCCCCGCACTGACCACACCCTCTCGGCCCCCAGGACCACCAGACCATCCTGCGAGCCTGGGCCGTGAAGGACTTCGCCCCCAACTGCCCCCTCTATGTGCAGATCCTCAAGCCTGAGAACAAGTTTCACGTCAAGTTCGCAGGTACTGGCGTGGGACCCCGTGTGCACCAGGGAGTGGGCCCCTCCCAGACGGGGGGCTGGAGCACGCAGAGCCATGGCTGGGGTACAGCGGGCACCCATCCCCACCGAGGGCGGTGGAGAGGGACCCCGTGCAGGCCTGCCGCAGGGGCTGGGGTCAGCGAGGGCAGGAGCCCAGGGCCGGGCAGGGCAGGGACATCTGCTGAGCATCTCCGTGGGCGTGTCTGAGGGGGACACCTGGGGGGCAGGTGAGCAGGGGATTGTGGCGCAGAGGGGGCTGGGGGCATCCACCGACCATCCTGCCCGCAGACCACGTGGTGTGTGAGGAGGAGTGCAAGTACGCCATGCTGGCCCTGAACTGCATCTGCCCGGCCACGTCCACCCTCATCACCCTGCTGGTGCACACGTCGCGAGGCCAGTGAGTGCCGCCTAGCCCGCCGCCCGGGAGACGGGGGTGGTGGGGAGGCCTGGGACGGAGAGGGGCGTGTGCAGCGGGCAAAGGTCTCATCCAGAGGTGGGTGCTGTGGGGGGAGATCACAGGTGCGGGCCCAGCTGCAGACGCCAGGCCCACTCAAGATGCAGGTGCTGGGGACCCTGAGCAGCCAAGGGTGGGGCCTGGGGACTCCAGGCAGGGCCGATCTAGAGCAAGGGGGTGCGGTAACTGGGGGGGCGTGGTGGCCAGGAGAGCTGCACTTGGACCCAGTACCGGCTGGCAGGGCCTGGTTTTGGGGAGAAGGTGTGTTTGGTTCTCAGTATCTGGGGCGCGGAATCCCAGCTGAGCCCTGGGATAGAGCAGGCTGCTGTCCTTTCTTTGGGGGAGACCAGGCTGGGGTCCCCCTGACAGAGGCCTGGGCTCATTATGGGACATGAGCAGCCCTGGGGCAGGGCCCAGGCAGGGGAGGAGGTTGCCGGCCTGGGGGAGCCCGTGGCCCATGGAGGCCAGCCGTGACCCCGAAACCTCTCGGTGTCCCCTAAAAATCCTGTGCTTATGGCTTTTAAAAACTAGCCAAGTGACCCTTCAGGCTTCCGAGGCCCAGCCAGGCAGGGCGGGGTCAGGGTCTGGGTCTGGGTCAGGGTCAGGCTGGTCGTGCTGGGGTGAAGGGCGGCTGAGCCCGCGTCTCCCGCCCGCGCAGGGAGGGCCAGGAGTCCCCGGAGCAGTGGCAGCGCATGTACGGGCGCTGCTCGGGCAACGAGGTGTACCACGTGCGCATGGGCGACAGCAAGTTCTTCCGCGAGTACCAGGGCAAGAGCTTCACCTACGCCGCCTTCCACGCGCACAAGAAGTAGGCGCCCTGGGGCGGGAGTGGGGCTCCCCGTCTCCGCGGTCCGGGCAGGGCGGGGCCTCGGGGCTGGAGGTCAGAGTCTGCATTCGGCCTGGGTCCGCCCCCCACGTGGCCTCGGGTCATTGGGTCAGCCCGAGGGGAGAGGGCCTCTGAGGACCTGGCCCTGCAGAGTGGACTAGAGGCAGGCCTCTGGGTGGGGCCTTTTCAAGCCACGCCCCCTGCAGTGTGGGTGGGACCCTAGGAGCCACGCCCCTGTGGCGTGGGTGGGGCCTTTTCAAGCCACGCCCCCTGCAGTGTGGGTGGGGCCCTAGGAGTCACGCCCCTGCAGCGTGGGTGGGGCCTTTTCAAGCCACGCCCCCTGCAGTGTGGGTGGGGCCCTAGGAGTCACGCCCCTGCAGCGTGGGTGGGGCCTTTTCAAGCCACGCCCCCCTCGAGTGTGGGTGGGCCCTGAGGAGCCTCGCCCCCGTACGGTATTGGTGGGCCCTGTCAGGCCACGCCCCCATGTGTTGTGGGTGGAGCCACGAGCCACGCCCCCCCAGGTACGGCGTGTGC
Source organism: Myotis pilosus (assembly GCA_036010255.1). Lineage (NCBI taxonomy): Eukaryota > Metazoa > Chordata > Mammalia > Chiroptera > Vespertilionidae > Myotis > Myotis pilosus. The sequence continues at coordinate 73,964,185 of JASKON010000013.1, forward strand.
CTCATCGGGCTGAAGCGGGAGGAGAACAAGAGCATCCTGCTGAACCCCGGCCCGCGGCACTCGCTGGCGGCCTCCGACACCTGCTTCTACATCAACATCACGAAGGAGGAGAACTCGGCCTTCACCTTCAAGCAGGAGGAGGCGGGCCGGGGCCTCGGGGGGCCCGGGCGCGGCCAGGCCTCGCGCCTGCCGGTGCACAGCATCATCGCTTCCGTGGGTGAGCTCCGGGCCTGGGCCCGCACCCTGCCCGGCCCCCGCTCTCCTAGGCCTGGGCTTCCGTGCGCACGTCCGTCCAGGGCGCACCCCGGCCGCCTGCGGGGCCTTCTCTGGTCGGTGAGGCCTGCCGGGCGGAGGCCACCCTGCACCGGGCCCTCAGCCCCTGGTCCGGAAGGAGAAGCAGGCTCAGGCCCAGACCCCCTGGGGTGGCGCCGGTGGGCGTGACCCTGGGTTTCCGGCCAGTGTGTCCACCTCCTGGGGAGACCGCTGCCCCTGCAGAGCCTGGGGGAGGGGTGCCAGCCGGGTCGCCCCTCTGTTCCAGGGACAGTGGCCATGGACTTCCAGAACGCGGAGTGCCAGCCAGCCCCGGGCGACGGGAACAGCAAGCTGGCGCTGCCCACGGAGAACGGCTCCGGCAGCCGGCGGCCCAGCATCGCGCCCGTCATGGAGCTGGCCGACAGCTCCGCCCTGCTGCCCTGCGACCTGCTGAGCGACCAGTCGGAGGACGAGATGCTGCCCTCGGACGATGAGGGGCTGTCGGTGGTGGAGTGAGTGTCACCCGGGGGCGGTGGCTGTGGGGTCGGGTGCCCAGGAAGAGGCGGGCAGCAGAGGTGCACGGGCTCCCGTGTGTGGCAGTCCTGGCTCCCAGGCAGCTTCGGGGGGGCCTTGTTAGCATATGGGGACCCACCACCCAGACACCACGCACGGCCCCCTCAGGGAGCTCCTTGGTGTGGCCTGCAGAGGCCACAGACGGGAACCCTGGGCCCTGGGTGAGGTGCCGTCCAGGCCTGGCCGCTGGCCCAGCTGCAGCTGCCGTCCTGCCGTTCACCTGTCCTCAGCTCGGTCACTAGCCTGGGTCCGGACAGACGGGTGGTGCCTGACAGCAGGGCCACGGCCACTGGCCTGAACATCTCTTCCTCCCAGCCGGGCCCTCGCCACGGTCACTCTGCACTCCTGGCCTTCGCTGCCGGGGTGCAGTGTGTAAGGACAGACTGGCCGCGAGGGTCGGGGCAGAGCTGGTGGAGTCAGGGAGCGGCGACCGGGCAGACTCGTCTGTGGGTCTGTGTGGTCGCTGCTGCTGGCCCAGAGGGTGTGGGGGAGCTGGTGGCCCGGGGGAGTGGGGCAGGCCTTGCTGAACGCCCATGTCCACCCCAGGTATGTGAAGGGCTACCCCCCCAACTCTCCCTACATCGGCAGCTCCCCTACCCTGTGCCACCTTCTGCCCGAGAAGGCCCCCTTCTGCTGCCTGCGGCTGGACAAGGTAGGTCCGTTCCAGCCGTGTGACTGCACAGACATGACGGCAAGGACACGTGACGGGGACGACCCAACCCCCACACCGACTCACGACCTGGCTCGGCCCATGCCCCACCCCCCACCCCCCCAGTCCTTCCTGGATGCCTGTTTCCACCCTAGATGGCAGTTCCCTCACCGGTCAGGACACGGTGTCTGGCCTGTCAGCCTTCTCCCAACGTGTGGGGTCCAGGAGTCCTCGTCCTCAATGGGCCCCAGTTCCCAGGGCGGTGGGGGGGCGGTCCCGGGAGCCGGGCCTGGCCGCAGCGTCAGCGTGGTCCCCCTCCCCGCAGGGCTGCAAGCACAACAGCTATGAAGACGCCAAGGCCTACGGCTTCAAGAACAAGCTGATCATCGTCTCGGCGGAGACGGCGGGGAACGGGCTGTACAACTTCATCGTGCCGCTGCGGGCCTACTACCGGTCCCGCAAGGAGCTCAACCCCATCGTGCTGCTGCTGGACAACAGGTGGGCCGCCTGGGGCGCCGGCCAGGCAGGGGGCAGGCAGAGGGCATGGCCCTGAAAGCTCCCGGCTCTCACCCGCTGCCGCCCTGGCTCCCCACCAGCTCTGGCTCCCGCACCCTCTGTCCCTTGATATCTGTCCATCTTCTCTCATAGGTTCTCATGTCCCTGTGCCCCCCACACAACCGTGAGCCCCAGGACCCCCCAGAAACCGGGCAGCCCAGAGCCCGGGTCCAGCTTTGGTTGTCTGGCCTGGGCAAGTCCCCCAGGGCCTCGGTTTCCCCTCAGAGAAATGAGCAGCCCACTGGCCTCTAAAGGCCCCCAAGCCCCCAGGAACCCCTGCCCTGCCTGGTCCTGCTCCCCAGGACGGCACCCGCAGGACCTGCTGTCCCCCCAGGCCCGACCACCACTTCCTGGAGGCCATCTGCTGCTTCCCCATGGTCTACTACATGGAGGGCTCCGTGGACAAGTAAGGCCGGGGCTCAGACCCTCCACTGAGCAGGACCCCGCCCTCCTCCTCCCTCCCAGACCCCGCCCCCTCCCCACCTGCTTCCAGACCCCGCCCCTCCCCTCCTGCTCCCAGGGGTGGAGAGGCAGAGCGGGGCCCAGGTGCACCCGGGCATCCCGACCTCCACCTGGTCTCGCCAGCCTGGACAGCCTGCTGCAGTGCGGCATCATCTACGCGGACAACCTGGTGGTGGTGGACAAGGAGAGCACCATGAGCGCCGAGGAGGACTACATGGCCGACGCCAAGACCATCGTCAACGTGCAGACCATGTTCCGGTGAGGCCTCGCGCTCACATGCAGGGACCCCGGGGCCCCCGAGTCCCGACCCCACACCCGTGACCACGGGGTGCTGACTCCCTTCCCTACACCCATAACTACAGGCCCCCGAGTCCTCTCCTCAATCTGTGAACCCAGGACAACCCCTGAGCACCCCCGACCTGTGACCCCGGGGCACCCCCACACCCTCCCTGACCTCACCTGTGACCCCGGGACCCCCATACCCTCCCTGACCCCACCTGTGACCCCAGGACCCCCACGCCCTCCCGACCCCACCTGTGACCCCGGGACCCCCACATCCTCCCTGACCCCACCTGTGACCCCGGGACCCCGCACCCTCCCCGCCCGGGACCCGCCCTGAGCGCCTGCCCCCACAGCCTCTTCCCCAGCCTCAGCATCACCACGGAGCTCACGCATCCGTCCAACATGCGCTTCATGCAGTTCCGGGCCAAGGACAGCTACTCCCTGGCTCTTTCCAAACTGGAGAAGGTGAGCGCCCCCGCCCCCCCCCCCCCCCCCCCCGCCCCCCGCTCCCCCCGCCCCCCCCACCCCGCTCGGCCTGCTGAGACACCAGGCGCAGAGCCTGGGCCCCGTGAGGCTGATTGTGTAGCCCCGAGTCTTGGGGACCGTGGCTGGGAGCAGACATCACCCCCCCGTCCTGTTAGTGACCCCAACATAGGTGACACTGAGCCTCATTTCCTCGGCCTAGACACGGCCCCGAACCCGAGACATGTCCATCTGTCAGCCTCCAGCAAGTGCGCGTGGCCATCTCCGCGCAGACCAGGGGCCAGACCAGAGAGGGACTCGCCTTAGGTCACAGCCCAGCCGTGCAAGCTGGGGCAGCCCTCTGCTCCTCTGGGCTCCAGGAGGGCATCAGCCCAGTGGGTGTGGAGCCAGGGGCATAGGGACCAGCCAGGGGCAGGGAGCAGCGAGGGGCAGGGGGATCAGCCAGGGGCACGGGGACCAGCCAGGGGCAGGGAGCAGCCAGGGGCAGGGGGACCGGCCAGGGGCAGGGAGCAGCCAGGGGCAGGGAGCAGCCAGGGGACAGGGAACGGCCAGGGGACAGGGAGCAGCCAGGAGCATGGGGACCGGCCAGGGGCAGGGGGAGCGGCCAAGGCATGGGGATCGGCCAGGGGCAGGGACCGGCCAGGGGCAGGGACCAGTCAGGGGCATGGGGACCAACCAGGGGATAGGGGCCAGCCAGGGGCAGGGACTGGCCAGGGGCATGGGGACCGGCCAGGGACAGGGGCCCCAGCTCTGCGGGTGTCATCTGGTGCATTCGCTGACCCCAGCCCCTCCCAGGCCCTGCTCAGGACAGTGGCAGCATCACCCTCCACAGCCAGGGTCAGGGCGGATGCTAAGGTGAGGGCGGCACTCAGGTTGCCCCGGGTAAGACCAGGGAGCCGGCGAGTCGCCACAGAGGAGGCCCCAGACAGCCATGTCCGGAGACGGGAACAGGTTCCCTGCCAGCCCAACTCCCCAGCCTCCCCTCGCTGACCCCGTGCCACACAAGGGTGACCCCAGCACTACCGCCCGCCCAGGCCGGGCTGCTCGTCAACAGCGGGCAGAGGGACCGCCCTAGAGCGCCATCCGCCTGAACCTGGTTGGACCGCGGAAGCCTCGACCCGGCTGCCTGGGGCCGCTGCTTCGTCCCTGTCACAGGGTGAATGGGGTGAACGGACGCCAGGCAGGCGGCCCCCTTGGAGGCCTCCGCTCTGCGTCCAGCAGTGCCCCTGCCCCCAGGCCCCTCAGGACAGAGTCACTGAGATCACTAAGAATTGCAGGGTGGCCACAGAGAGCATGACCCGGGGGGGCCCTGGGTGACTGCCCTGGGTCACGTGTCCCGGGCCCCCCTTCTCCCCACAGCCCCCCATCTCTTTGCTCCCGAGCTGGGGCCCCAGTGTGACCAGTGGGGACACGGAGCCCGGTGCCCAGGGCTTGCTCAGCTGCTGGTGCGTGTACTCATGCACACGAGCGCATGCCACACACCAGGCACGGTGCACACCTCCCGCACACGCCTGCACATACGTGTGCCCCTGGGCCGAGGGCCCCGCCCCGCTGAGCCGCCCTTTCCTGCAGAGGGAGCGGGAGAACGGCTCCAACCTGGCCTTCATGTTCCGCCTGCCGTTCGCCGCCGGCCGTGTCTTCAGCATCAGCATGTTGGACACGCTGCTGTATCAGGTCAGCGGGCAGAGGCAGGAGGGCCTGCGATGCGGTGCCTGCCGGCCCCACAGCCACTCTCTCCAGCCCCCCGCGTCCCCGCCAACACCTGTCCTCGTCCTAAGTGACCCGCCTTCCCTGTGCCGCCCGCCCTGGGTGTCCGGGAGGCCATCGGCCCTGGGTGGCTCGGTCCCGTCCCTGCCCAGGCCCAGTGGGGACTCGCCTCCCGGTCCCTCGGGCCTGACTGACCAAGTGAATGAGGGACGAGGCCGGGGAGGCCTCCGCTCGGTTGGCTGGCTGAGTGGTGCTCGGGACGGGCATGGAGGCGGGGCGCCTGGCGGGCGTGACGGGGGACGGGGTGTCCCAGGGGCGGGTGCGGGTGCGGTGCCACGGCCGGGCCTCACCGCCCTCCTTCCCCCCCAGTCCTTCGTGAAGGACTACATGATCTCCATCACCAGGCTGCTGCTGGGACTGGACACGACGCCTGGCTCCGGCTACCTCTGCGCCGTGAGTGACCGGCAGGCCGGGCGCGGCTGCTCTCGGGGGCACTGCGGGTACCCTTGGCGGCACAGGGCCCAGCACCTGCCCATGTGGCCGGCCCAGCTCAGGTGCCCCCCCTTCCAGATGAAGATCACGGAGGCCGACCTGTGGATCGGCACCTACGGCCGCCTCTTCCAGAAGCTCTGCTCCTCCAGCGCCGAGATCCCCATCGGCGTCTACCGGACCCAGAGCCACCTCTTCACGGAGGTGGGTGAGGGGTGGACGGGGCCCGAGGAGCGGACAGCCCCACTTCTCTGTGCTCAGCCGTCTCCATTGTAGTTTGCGGGTCTCCACTGTAGTTGGGGGTCCGGTCCACGTGCCCCATACGTGGGGTACCTGGTGGGGCCCCTGTGCCTCCCCAGAACCGCCGTGGGCGGCCTGCCCTGCAGATGCCCATGAAGGGCTCAGGCAGAGTTGGGGGGAGGGCACCCCCAGGTACCCAGGCTGCCCCTGGTTTCCTTTCCAGCCCCACGACCTCAGAGTCCAGGTGAGCAGCCCCTTCAAGCGTAACCCGAGGCGTCCTGCTGTCTGTGGAGCCGGCCTGAGCCAGACCCACCTGGCCCGGGAGGTGCCGGCCCTGGGCAGCACCAGGGAGCTGGTCCTGGGGATGTGTTGGCCACGGAGCAGCTCCGAGCTCAGGGCATCCACCTCCTGTACAGATGGGGAAACTGAGGCCCAGGGAGGGAAGCCCAGGTCGCCGAGCCACACGTGCCACCTGCATGTCGTCCTGTGGCCCCATCCCGGCGGGACCTACCCTCCCTGTCCCCAGCCCTCTGCCTCTGAAGGTGCTGCCCAGATGGGGGTCCCCACCTCACCCCCAGAGCCCCACACGTCCACTGAGCCATGCACAGGCCCTATGCTGCCCAGTCCACCATGCTCTGGTTTCTCCTGCCCCACAAAGTGGAGAGACTGAGGCAGAGGTGGGACCCCTCCATGGCAAAGTCGGGACATGCAGGGCCCAGCTGGGACCCCCTGACACCAAGGCCCAGTGGTGAGGGAGCTGATGGCACTCAGGCCTACAGCCAGGACGGGAGCCTCTGGGGCTTAGAAGGGGCTCAGCCTGGCTCCCCCCAGATGGAGAAGAAAGGCACTTGTGTCCCTGGGCCCTGCGGTCCCCCACAGGAGGCTGGGGCTGTCCTCCCGTCAACCGACTGGCTCCCCAGCTATGCCCGCTCCCCAGCCCTGCACGCCCCCCCGGGTTCCTCATCCCTCCCAGGCCCTGCACCCCCTCCCTGGCCCTGCCGCCCCCTCCCTGGCCCTGTACCCCCTCCCTGGCCCTGCACCCCCTCCCTGGCCCTGCACCCCTCCCCGGCTCCGCATCCCCTCCCCGGCCTCTTGCCCTCTCCCTCAGCCCTCACCGCACGCCCTCGGCCAGTCCCAGGTCTCGGTGAGCATGGAGGACTGCGAGGACACGCGGGAAGTGAAGGGGCCCTGGGGCCCACGGGTGGGGTCTGGCGGCAGCACCCACGGCCCGCACACCGTGGGCAGCGACCAGGCGGAGCACCCGCTGCTGCGGCGCAAGAGCCTGCAGTGGGCCCGGAGGCTGAGCCGCAGGAGCTCCAGGCACGTGGGCCGGGCGGCCGAGGGCATCAGCCAGCAGCGGGTCAGCCTGTCCCGGCGCTCCGAGCGGCAGGAGCTGTCCGAGCTGGTCAAGAACCGCATGAAGCACCTGGGGCTGCCCACCACTGGCTACGGTAAGACTGGCACCGCCACCGCCTCCCTTCCGTCCATCCGTCCGCCTGCAGGCTGGTCGGAGCCCCCTGCTGGGAGGGCACAGGACCTCCCAGAACTGGTGCTGCAGCCCATACAGCAGGGCTCAACCCCACCCCGCTGGGGCCTCAGTTTCCCCGTCTGTAACAATGGGGCAGGAGCCAGGAGGCTGCGGGAGGGGAGGGCCAGGCTGGGCGCCCTGAAAGCCTTGGGCACTGATTGGGGTTCAGGACCGATGGGCCACCTCCGGCCAGACCCACCGGCCATCAGCAAGGCAGGGGCCACTGTGTCCTCACAGAGAACAGGGACAGGCAGGGGTACCCTTGCCCAGCCCTCCATCAGCCAGAGCTTGGGCACGTCGGGCAGCTGGGCGAGCGGCACCAGGACACCCTGCCCTTGTCCTTGTGGGCCCCACTGCTGTTCGTACGGCGCAGCGACCCCTTTTCTGCTGCTTCAGGGGGATGCCGCCATCGGCAGCAGGTTCAGGCCCCCCTTTCTCTGTAGCTTGTTTTGGGGAGATGTTTGTGAGCTTCACCGAGAACAGGCCTGGGTGGCCCAGCTGGTTCAGAAGAGAGCAAGCCCCTCCCTCCTTCTGGAGACGCTGCCTCTGTGGATGGGCCAAGGGGCCCAGCTCCTGCCTGTCCACACCCTGGGCTGGTCCAGCCGCCGGCCGGTGTTGGGCTCCACCGGGGCCTCTGCTCTGCTCGGGCCTGGCTCTGTCCTGCTCCCCACGCTGCTTCCTGCCGCCTGCTTCCTGGATCGGGGCCCATGAACCCCTTCCCCGTGGGATTAGCTGGCTCAGGGCTCGTCTGGGAGCTGCCCAGGGATTACTTGGGCCGGGCTGTCCACTAGTCGTGCAGCCCTGGGCCTGTGGGGCACTTAGAGGTCAGGGCCTGGGGGACAGTTGACCCTTAAGGGCCTTCTCAGCCCGGTCCCCCCCACACCCAGCCACAGTTTACCTGTTCCCTCTGCTGCCCTTGCCAGACTGGGAGCTGTCCCCCCACCTTTCCAGGGGAACACAGATGCTGAGTGGGGCGTCTGGTGTTCACGGCCCCATGGGGAGTGTGGGCAGGTGGAGATCCTAGCCGCCTCCCCGACTGCCTCCGCCGCCGGCACTGCTCCCACCTCGCGACCCCGCCGCCCAAGAGCTGGCAGAGGAGCCGACTTCCACTCGCTTCTGACTGGCTTCCCAGGCGGCCGGCCTCCCGCGGGCCGTCGGCCGCCCCTCCCCGCTGCGCTGGGCCTGCTGCTTGCTGACCTCTCTCTCTCTGTCTGTCTGTCCCTCTTCCTGTGTGTTCCGTAGAGGATGTAGCAAATTTAACAGCCAGTGATGTCATGAATCGGGTAAACCTGGGATATTTGCAAGGTAATTCTGCTCTGGCTGACGGGCCGCCCCCGCGGGCACGCACACCCTCTGCAGAAGGGCAGCCTGGTGCCTGCCTGGCCCGGCCAGGCTGGGGGACGGGCCACAGGGAGGGTCCCTGCAGGCGGCCTCGCGCTCCCAGGCACCCACTGCAGGGACCGCAACAGCCCTCCTCCCCCAGCGGCTGCTGCTGGGACTGGCTCCGGGGTCCTGGTTGGTCCGTCCCAGACAGTCCACCCAGCGCATCCTTTCCGGTTCTTGTCTAAGCGCCATGCGCTGACCTCGCGGGCGGCCCACCTGGCCTGCAGCTGCCCCCTGGACCCCCGAGTCCCCCCAGGCCTCTCTGGGAAGCATCCAGATGGATGGTCCCAGGCCAGGATCCCCGCCTGGTGGTGGACGTGCCCAAGCGGGTGGAGGGCTGACGTCCTGCCCCAAGACCCCAGCAGAGTCCAGACCACAGGCCTCGCCGCCCAGACCCCTTTCTTCCTCGGGGACTCCTGGTGGCCCTGGGGCGGCCCCTCCATCCAGGGGTGGTAGGAGCTGACAGGCCAGGGGTGGGGCCTCCAGGCCGGCCTTGTGCCACCCTGATGGTGCTCCTGGAACCCTGCAGCCCCTGCCAGCGTCGGCTCCCACCAACGGGGCTGCGAGCCCCCCGACCCCCGCTTCCTGCCGAGGCTCCCTGGGGTGGCTGCCCTGCAGGGTCACTGGGGGTCACCAGGTGGTGTTTCCCGAGCCCCCCACATGTGTGGGCCTGAGGGGTGCTCGGGCCAGAATGTAAAACCAGAGGGGAGGCATGACCTTGTGGGGGGAGGTGACCCTCTTAGCTAAGGCTGCAGGGAGGTTCCCCCAGAGGGTGTCGTCCTAGGGCCCCTCTGCCCTGCACCCCCAACCCGAACCCTTCCTGCCAGCCACTCGGAGGGAGGCCCCGGTTACTCCCAATTTGTAGAGGAGGAAATTGGGGAGGTGTGAGAGGAGAGAGTGTGGACACCCAGGGCCAGATCCCCGTGGAAGCTGGAATGCAGGGGGAGGAGGGGGTACAGGGGGAGGTGGTATCGCCCTTGGTCACTTGCCAGGCGAGGTGTCACCAGCCCCGCTCCCCCACCCCCAGCCCCACGTCGGTAGTAAAGCAGCTGGTCCTGGGGGAATCACAGTCTTGCCCTGTGACTGACCACACCCCACCCTGTGTTGCGGCTGCCCCCACCCCGCGTGCCCCCACCTTGCAGCCCACACCCCCACAAGCACAGCCAGCCTGGCTTGGTCCAATGTTCTAGATTCAGGATGCTGTGGCCCATCCACCGGGAGAAGCAGGGCCCAGGGTGTGGCCCGGAGGCTGGCAGGAGTGCATGAAAAGCTCCAGCTTTCAGCGGACACCAGCCCACGAGGGCCCCAGGGGGCCAGCCTCTCCATTCCCATTGTCCCCACTGGTGTGTGCGCCCGCGTGGCTGGCCTGCTGAGGGCTGTGGTCCGCGGTCAGGCCCCTAAGAGCCGCCTCCATCCTTCCCCTGCCTGGGCCCCGGTTACTGCAGGGTCCAGGCCCCCGTCTCTGCTGCTCACCCCGGAAATGCATGGGGGGCGCTCGGGCCGGGAGGGGCCTCCTTGCACAGCCTCCAGCGCAGCCGCCCACTCGGCACCTGGCAGCCCCTGCCCCGCGGCTCAGGCCAAGCGTTTCGGGAAGAGAGACAGCCTGGCTGTTGGGCAAAGGGCTGGAGGCTGGCACCTGGTTCTGCCCAAGGGCCCCGCATGTGTGTCAGCCGGAGGCCTCCCTGTGCCCGCCTGCCCCCCCGGGAGCGGCTGTGCTGGACTCGCGCTAGGGCTCGGACGCTGTGGGGTTGGTTCGCTCTGCAGGCTCCAGTTCAAACCGGCAGCCCGTCCCCTCATCGGTGGTCCGGCCTTACACTCCTCCCGGGGGCACGGGGGCAAGGCCACCAGGGCGGGACCCCTGGGAGGCCGTCCCTGTGTCCCGACGGCTGCTCTGGGGCAGGAGGTGCCTCAGACACCCCCAGGCGGGCAAACACAGGCCACAAGCCGTGCAGGGTGCTCGGGCCTCTGCCTGGACGGGGCCGTCCCTGTGTTTGGCCAGGAGACTGCTGTGAGGTGACGGTGTTTCTCCGGAACCTGTCCTCACCCCTGCGGGCCGCATCCCACAGCCACCCAGGGAGTGGGGCGCCGGCTGTCCCCCCACAGGCTCTGCATGTGGCAAGGGGGTCGCGGGAGCCGGTCTTGGGCAACAGGACAGGAGCTCAGAGCAGGAGGGAGAGCAGGGCCCTGGGGGCGGGAGAAGCCCATGGCTGGGTCAGGAGTGTGTGCAGGTGTCAGAGGCGTGTGGTGTGTGTGGTTATGTGCAGGTGCTCGATGCCTCTGTCGGGGCTGCTCCATCTATGAGATGCTGGCTGCTCTGGCTGAGAAGCTGCCTGGGTGTGGGCAGGAGCCAGTACCACTGCCCCTGGGGGCACCCCTGTGCGGGCTGGGGGCCGGGGACGGTGCTCCTGGGGGGACCCCTGTGTGGTCTGGGGCCCGGTGCCCCTGGGGGGACCAGTCCTGGCTGGGTTGCCAGGTGAGGGCTCGGGCAGGTTGGCCAGAAAGGCTGGGAAGGTTCTGTGGCTGGCAGAGCCCTGGCTTCTCTGGGCAGAGGGGTGACCACTGCTGGGGCCCTGTCTCCTCTGCAGACGAGATGAACGACCAGCAGAACACCCTCTCCTACGTCCTCATCAACCCCCCGCCCGACACGAGGCTGGAGCCCAACGACATTGTGTAAGTGCCAGCCCCGGAGCCGGTGGGCACCTCCACGCTGGGCATCCGGCCCCCACGCTGGCTGCCTTGTGTGGGGGCGGCATTGACACCCAGGGCCCCTGCCCCACCCGCAGGTATCTCATCCGCTGCGACCCCCTGGCCCACGTGCCCAGCAGTGCCCAGAGCCGCCAGAACAGCTGCAGCAACAGGCTGGCCTCCTGCAGCCCCAAGACGCGTGATGAGACGCAGCTCTGAGCCGGCGCCCGCCCTGCTCGCTGGCACTCGGGGCGATGCATGAGCGGCATGTTCTGGCCCAGTGCTGCCCGCCCGCCCACCCGCCCGCCTGAGGCTGCTCCAGAAACGTGACTAAGAGGCCTCCCCTGGGTGAGGGAGACCAGGCGGAAGCCTTTTTAACCTGTTTTTACGAAGCCGCACAATCCGTGTCCGCACGAACGTACCTACACAGCTGTGACCGGACGGCGTGGATGGGGACGGAGCCGCAGACGCTGTCCCTGGCCCCGACGCACACTCACAGGATGGGAGAGGCGCCGCCCACTGAGCCCGTTTTCATGTCCGCTGTGGGCCCGGCTGGTCTCGGGCACAAGGTCGCCTGGGTCTGGGTCACGGGTGGAGCTCCAGCACCTGCAGCCGGGAGCCCCGTCCACAGGAAACTCAGAAGCACAGGGGCCCCCGGCTCCGCCAGGAGCCCAAGGGCGGACGGCTCTGGACAGCTGTTGGGGGAGTGGAGGGAGGTGGGGCCCTCAGGAGACCCCCCAGAGGGGCCCTGGACACACGGGGCTCCCGCAGCCGAGACTTGGGGCAGGGGAGAAGCATTTCCCATGGGACTCTGCAGCCCCGCATCCGCGGGCACCGGGCGGACAGGCTCCCCCAGCCTGCTCGGCGCCCTTTTAGCCCTGACCTGAAGCACAACCGGCCGCTGGGCTGCTGGCCGCTGGGCTGCTGGCCACGACACTGGAATCGGAGGGTTTCTCTTTGAGGGCGGGGCTCTGGGTGGGGCCGCCTGCCGGGTGCCCCTGTGGTTCCCTTGGGGCTGACAGGTTTGCGTGGTCAGTGCCGGAACCTTCTATTAAACGATGCTTTCTGCAAACACAAGGCTGCTTGTCGCGTTCCTGCGGGCAGCTTCGCGCTCCAGGCCTGGTCGCCCCTCCCAGCTGCCCAACTGCAAGTTAGAAACACCTGCTGTGGCTCCCACCCCTCCCAGGACCGCAGGGAAGCCCCGCCCCAGCACATGCCACTGGCTGGGCCCCTGGAGCAGGACGCAGGGCTTTGAGGTCCCTGCAGCTGGGCAGCAAGTCGGGGGAGGGGAGGGCTCCCTGGCGAGCCCTGGGGTGGGCACAGGGACCCTGGGTGCTGCCCGCAGCTGTGTGGCTTGTGCTGGGTGCAGCCTCGGCATTCGGGCAGGGCTCCCTGGGGGGACGTGGGCCCAGCTGCCCAGGGAAAAGCCCAACTCGGCTCCAGGTGGGGGTGGGAGAGGGACCAGCCCCGAGGGAGGTTGCAGGCCCCCGAGTAGCCGTGCTGGGGGCCTCAGGAAGGGGCTGGCAATGGGGTGGGAGCCTCAGAGCCCTGGATGGCGTGAGGGCTGCGAGTGTGCAGTAGGGAGGCCTGAGGCCCAGCCCAGGAGGGTCAGTGGCTCCTGGGTCCCCTCTGGCGCCATCAACTGCAGCAGAGCCCCCCACCTCCTGGCACCCCTGCCCCCAGGTCCCTGTGAGGGGAGGGGACCTGCCTGGCCACTGGCCGGGCCTCCATCTGGGGCTCAGCCCCGGCCCCCACACTGGGAAGACACATCCTGGAAGTCACCTGACTCGAGGCTGCAGGTGCCAGGTTGGGGCTTGGGTGCCCCTCACACCGAGGGGCCTGTGGGCCGAGGGGAGAGGTGAAGACGCCAGAGAGGCTGCCGTCGGTCCCACCCCCGGGAGCCTGTCTGGGCTGCAGGACCCAGGTTCCAGAGGCCGGAGCCCACAGCCCAGAGGCAGCCGCCCCTCCCCGAACCTCCTCTCCACCCTGGTGCACTCCCAATGGCCTCAAAGGTGCCTTTCCTTTGGGGGCTCAGGTCTGAGCCCCGTGAGCTGCAGGCTGTGATGGGTGGAAGCCTCAGGAGTTGTGGATTTTCTCCTCATCCCTGAGGGCTGGGTGGGCCCAACAGCTTGCAGGGTGGACACCAGCTGGGGTCCGAGGTCCAGGCGGCAGCCAAGTGGCTCCAAGCACAGGACCTCAGTCCACCTGCCTGGGGTCTCGCGGGCTGGGGCTGGGCACACTTCCTGGCATTCCCGGCCCAGGGCTGGCCAGGCCCCCTCCGTCCCCAGCGAGGTCAGCAGAAGCGCCCAGGGTGGGCCCTGGCCTGAGCCTGTCCTCCAGGCCCTGCAGTGTCCGCCTGAGTCCCCAGCGCTGCAGGGCCTTCCACTGGGCTCTGGCCGCAAGCACGGAGCTGGGAAGGGCATGTTATGTCTGGATGGGCAGCCCCAGGCCTGGCCGAGTCCGGGGCCTACAGGGGCTGACCTGGGGGGCGGCTTGCATAGCCTCGCAGGTGGACAAACCGCATCGAGAGAGGCCCGGCGCTTGGTGGGGACGTCCTCCCTGGCCGGGGGGAAGGGGCCGGTTGGGGACAGAGCGGGTCCCTGGGAAAGGCTGCCAGCCCTGGAGCGGGTGTGGGGACCTGAGCAGGAAGGTGAGCCAGATGGACACACATGTGCGTCATAAAAAGCCAGTTGTCCACTTTATTACAGTTCAGTGCTTTCGTAAAATAAATATCATAGAATATCAAACAGTGAGGGACAGCACGCTGTGCAGGGCGTGTACCAGAGTTCACGGGGCCTCCCACCGCACTCAGGCGGAGCCGCCGGGCGGCCGCACGCACGACACGACCAGCGGCCCCTGGGAGCTGGGGAGACCGGGGGGAGGAGGGGTCGGGGGTCCCTACATCCCTTCAGGGTTCGTACCGTTTCCCCTGCCCCCTCTCCACCTACAACTACGGGACAGTCACATCATCTGACGTCCTCTCTACTGACCTTCGCTTTGTTCTGCAGTTGGAGACAGATTCAAGTAACACTCCCGAGAAAACATGTGCAAAACCAACACGCGTGACCCCAGGGTCTGCGGCAGCCGGAGCAACAGGTGTCACGCAGGGGCCGGGGAACGTCTGCTCTGAGGCCCGGAGCCTCCCACATCCTCGGGGCTCCGAGGACACAGCACGTGACCGTGTGAAGGTTCTAAGTTGGCGGCCAAACCGAGTGGCCAGGGTGGGCGAGGACGCACGCTCCAGGCACCGCTCCGGCAGATGCAGGAGCCGAGATGGACGAGTCGGACAGAGACGCCGAGGGAGCCAATCCAGGGTCACCTCCGCAGAGAAACATGTTGAGTGGCCAAGTGCTTTACCCAAACCTGCCTTTATCCCCGTGGACAAGCCACCAGCGTCCTACCCTCCTCGCCCGACGGCCAGGCCCACGCCCCTCGTCCCGCGGCCCTCGGTGCGGCCGAGCGGGAGAAGCGCCCATGGCTGAGCGTCTCGTAAACTTCTGAGCAGCAAGAACGAGCATCGTTTTCAGAAACCTTGGGATTGGACGTACACGTTGGCAGTTGACACCATCAATAAATATCAGTTTCCAAGGGAACAAGACCCCGGACGCGCGTTCCTTTCCGGGAGGCGGTCGCGCTCCCGAGGTCCCGCCCGCAGGGGCTGGGCCGAGTGCAGGGGGGGCGGGGGACAAAGGGAGTCGCTGTGGTTTACACTGATGGACTTCAAGTAACAGGAACCTGCCGTGCGCACAGCCCCCGACAGCCCTGGGGACAGTGCGACGGCAGCAGCCTGGCCCGGACCGGCGTGCACCCTCCGCTCCTCTGGCTCCTGGGCGGGAAGGGACCCTGCCCCCTGCCCAGTCTCTTCAAGGTCTGGGGCTCTGCCCTCCGTACCCGACAGGCGAGATGAGGATGGTGTGGGCACCGCTCGGCCCGTCCGCCTCACTTGCGCGCCTGGGTCTTCTTGGGCGCGGCCGGCCGCTTGGGCTGCCACAGGTGGTTGTGGATGGTGAGCGCGTCCACGCTGACCGACATGGTCTTGGCTGGGATCAGGTTGAACTGCTTGCGGTCCGAGCTGTACTTGTACAGCTTGTCGATCATCTTCTTGGAGATGCTCCTGGGCCCAGTGCCTGTGAGCTTGCAGATCTCCTCGGAGTCGGGGTAGTAGCAGTACAGCGCCCGGAACTGGCAGCCGGCGTCACGGAACAGGATGATGTAGTGGTTGGCCTCGCACTTCTCCAGCTCCTGCATCGGGGGGGGGGGGGGGGGGGGGTAGCCTCAAAGGGGTGCCCACTGTGAGCTCCGAGAGCCCCGCCGGAAGCTCGCCGACGCCCACCACAGCCCCGTTTCCGACTGCCCCAGGCCTTCCTGCTCACTGAGCGCGGCACCTCGCTGAAGGGCCGCCAGGACAGCGCTCCTGCCAGGTGGGCGCGGTGTGGCCCTGGGAGGTAACCGCTACCGGCACCCGAACGACGACTCACATCCTCCAACTTCCATCCTCCAGGCCCCAGGCTCCAAATGGAGCCCCTGCCAGTTCCCACCTCACCCCCCAGCCTGGGAGCCTCCCTGCTCCTGCAGCCCCAGCCCCGCCCGACGCCTGCTCAGGAGCCATCCTTGCCACTCTGCCGTCTCCGTCTCCTCTGCTCTCCACTCCAAACCACCACCCTTTCCCACCCCACCCTGGCACCCAGCCCACCCTGGCACCCACCCCACCCCGGCTCGTCCCGGGGCAGCCCCTCCCATTTCTGTCCGGCTTCTGTGCTACCCCAAGGCGCCGGGCGAGGGTGGCACAAGCAGGCCCGGGCACCGCGCTCATGCGTTCAAACCCACACGAGCAACGGACATGGGTCCGTCACCAGGATGCTCCCTCAGGCAGCACCTCGCGCTCAGACCCCTGGTTCCCGGAGGACCGGGGACATGTGACGCTCACCTCCAGGATGGAGTTCTTGTGGGGCTCGTTCACCTTGCCGGCCAGGCAGCAGTGGGAGACGGCGTTGTGGATGATGGGCTTGTTGGACTTGCTGCTGGGCTCCCTGAAGAGCTTGGGACCTAGGGGAACGGCCGGGACGCGCGTGAGGTCAGGGGCGGAGCAGCGCGGGGCCCGGAGGTGCTCATGGTATTTTGGAAGTGGTTGGTTTGAAAGATTCTGAGTTAAAACTTTTAAATAAACGAAGGAAAAGACCACTGTTGGTCGTTTATCCCCGTGCTCACGTCAGTTTCTTTGATGTAAAAACAAGACAAAGCTGGGAATTAACTTTAAAATCTAAGGTTCCAAAGGCTTAGGACACGCCTGGGCCCGGGCTGTGCAGCTGACAGGCCTGTCGCCGCCCCCAGGCCGCTGGAGTGACAGGCAGCGCAGCTCTCAGATGGCGATGCGCCCGCCACCCCGAGAGGGTGTGCCATGATCTAAGGGGCAGGCGAGGCGTCACCTGTGTACTCGGCCACGGAGGCGAGGGAGGACGCGGCAGACGCCGTCTCCCAGTCCCGGTCGGTGCTCCTGCTGGGGTTGCGGCTCAGTATGGGCAAGGCTTCCAGGGACTCAACCCTGAGGAAAGGGACAGGGGACAAGGGATGGTCACGGGCGTCCTCTCCCACCTTGACCGTCGGCAGTGGGAGGGGACACCATGACCGACTGAGCGGTCTGTTCCCCACAATCGTGAACCTGGTGAAGACGCAGAAACCAGCCCCTCCAACACTCGTGACAGAGCGGACAGGCTGCAGGGAGCCACCTCCACAGAGGCCGTCCCTCCTGCAGCCCGGGCGAAGGCAGCCTCGGCCTGCAGCCAGGGAGGCTGGGCCCTGCAGCCGCCACACAAAGGCCAAGACCCTGGAAGGAGGGCAGGCACGGGCCTGCACTGACCACAGCGGTGTCTCCGTGCTGAGCAGAGGGAGCCGGCGGCTGGAGCTGGGATCCGGCTCAGGTAACCCATTCCCGGAGCAAACACCCAACCAGAACCCAGTCTGAGAGGAATCCTCCCCAAAGCTCAGGCGACAGGAGACCAGCGGACATGGCAGAGGGGGATAGGCCTGGCCAGGGGGCGCAGGGAAGGACGGGTGGGGGGACCTGCGACCAGCAGGCCGCAGCTTCTCCTCCCCAATCACTCGTCAATCACAGGGGACTCTCAGGGCCGTGAACAGCGCCTTACACCACCCTCGTCCAAGTGTCCTCGCCTCTGAGGACACACCCTCCCCACGCTGTTCGCGCCCAAGGGCATAACCTGAACCTACGCACGGGAACCCGCACTGAGGGGCGCTCAGCAGGCACCGGCCGCACACCCAGGTCGAGAAAGAGGGCTGAGGGGGCTGCGGACAGGCACCCGGACACAGGGCTGCGGGGACCATCGACGGCAGACACGGCTCTGGACCCCGTCCAATGCCCGACACCTGACCGTGGCTGTGGGGCCGACGGTGCTGGCTCACGCATGGCGGCCGGAGATCACCCCCCTGTCCTTACCGCAGGGCGGGCGTGCCCCCCGAGTGGACGCTCTCGGGCTCGGTCGTCGCCGCAGAGGCCAAGGACAGGCTGGAGCCCGACTGGGCCCGGCTCAGGTTCTCCGCTGCCAGAGACAGAAATGCTCTCGTAAGACGTGGGTCGTCCCGCCAGGTTTGTGCAGCAGAAACAAAGGGACCAGCACCTCCCACCTCCGGCCAGCCCCACCCCCCAACCCCCCGGCCCAGTGCCGTCCTGTGCTCTGAAGCCCAATCTCCCGGCCCAGGGAAGCCACCTGCATGTCCTCCCACACCCCCCCACCCGCCCCCGCCCGCCGGCTTACGGGTGGAGGAGCACTTGGTTCCTGAGTCGCCGCGCGGCTCCTCCCGGTGGACGGACTTTGGCCGGGGCTTTCTCGGCTTTGCCTTCTGGCTGCCCAGTCCCTGCTCCTCCAGAATCTGCTGCTGCTTCCTCCGCAGGTATTCCTGCTTGATGAGCTCGCGCCGCGCCTTCTCCTCCTCCTTCCGTATCCGATCTTCCTCGGCTTTGCGCCTGACAAACACCCAGACAGCCCTGGTGAGAGGCACGGCCTCCCGCAGCGGTGCCCGGGGACCGAGGGCCACCGCCACACGGCCCAGCAGCAGGTGCCGGGTCACCTGGCGGCGGGATAAAGGCACGCGGCTCCCAGGGTCGGGGCAGAGACCTGGGCGGAGCGGGATCAGGAGAACGTGACGGGAGCCGGGCCCTGCCCATCCTGCCGACACCCCCCCCCCCCCCCGCCCCCAGCCAGGCTACCTGGCCTCGTCCCTCTTGAGCTCAACTTCCGCCTCCAGCTGCTGCTTCCGCACGCGGGCCTCCTCCGCCTTGCGCTGCTGCTTCAGGAGGAAGGCCGCCCGCTTCTTGGCGAGCTCATCCTCCGCCTTCTGTTCATCCTGCAGGACAGATATGGTGCAGCGGTGCCACCATCCCCAGACGCCCACCCCGCCCCCGGGGCCCCCACAGCCGACCCAGGGGCCCCCACATCTGCCCAGCAGTCTGCAGCCCAGGCTGAGACTCAACACAGTCCAGACTTGCGCTTCCTCCTTCTACCTGACGAACCAGCCCACCTTTAGGCCAAAAACACAAATGGAAAAGGTGCTCACAAAGCTGTCGACTCCCCCGTCCACCCCCGTGTCCACAACAGGAGCTCGCCCCCCAGTCTGTGTGTCTGCAGCCCGGCCCCGAGTGAAGGTCTTGGTGGCACCCTCACCGCTAAGGTGCAGTGGGGACACCTGGCCACGCCGGACACGGCTGCCAGCTGCTCACCTTGAAGAAGAAGCCGACACCCGACTTCTGGTCGCCGTCCGTGCTGAGGTCCACCGAGCTCTCGGGGCCCGTCGGCCCATCCTCGTCGGGGGCCTTCAGGTCCGACAGGTCCACCTCGATGAGGCTGGCCTTGCTCCGCGGGGGCCCGTCCACGGGGACGCCCTCCTTTCCCAAGACGGCGGGGGCCCCGAGCCCTGCCTCTTTCAGGCCCATGCCCAGAGCTTCTTTGAGGCTCATCTGCTCCGACAGGATGTTGGCGTCTTTGGGCGAGGGCAAGGTGAGTGCCCGCTGGTTGCTGGCATCGTGGAGCCGGTAGCTGTCGAAGAAGCCCTTCTCGGGGGGGTCACTCCCGGGGTCTGCCGCCCCGTCCCAGCCCGGGTCGGGGGGCGTCCGCGGCGGGAAGGGTCGCAAGTGCGGGAGGGCCTCCACGCTGGGCGTCGGGGTCTTACTTCGGGAGCCCTGCTGCCTGTCTCTCGCGACCTTGAGCTCAGCGGGTCTCCCCGACCGGGAATTCCGACCCTGCCCCAGACGGGGAGCCCTGCGGTGCCCCGTCACTCCCGTTGGAGACAGAGGCTCCACAAAGTGGATGGACGCCTTGACTTTCGGGTCTGCGGCGTTGTTTCGGGCCCCAGGGGCGGGGGGCACAGGGGACTTCATGAGCAGCTGCTCCTGCTGCTGGGAGATCCTCAGGATGGCCTGCTGCAGCGTGCTGATGGTCTCGTTGAGCTTCTCGATGGAGAGGTCCCCCTCGCCCGTGTCCAGCCCGTCCCCGGCCACCTCCAGGAGGGCTGCAGACAGCGCCTTGCTCTTCTCCAGCTCGGGCAGCGCGGCCGGGTCCTGCCTATGCTGCTGCAGGAGCGCCAGGCCCTCTCTGTCCGCGTCCTGACACTCGCCCGCGTCTCCCCGGCCCTGCTCCCGAGCCAGGAATTCCTCGGTTTTGGACACAGCTCCGCTGAAGTCCTCCTCGCTGGGCTCTGGCTTCAGGGGCTGGGGACCGGCCTCGGCCTTGCCCTTCTTGACCACGTGCAGGAAGGCGGCCTTGCCCAGCTTCAGGCGCTGCCGGGCGGACAGCGCCTCCATCTTCTTCTTCTGGGCCTCGATGGCCCTCCGCTTCTCCTCCAGCTGCATGTGCAGCTGCACCAGCTCCGAGGCCAGGAGGCTGGCGTGGTCCCTGCCCTGCCGGCCGGGGCTCTGCTCCCTCTTCTGCTTCCACGTGGTCAGCGGGGCCGGGCAGCTCTCCGAGGCGTCCGGCGTGGTCTTCTGGGAGCTGCTCGTACTGGACTTGGTCTCATAGCTGTTGAGCCGCTGGAGCTTCCTCTCGGCGAAGCTGGTCATTCTGGCGCTCCCGCTGGCCGCGGAGGCGCCGCTGAGCTGGGAGACGGTGCTCAGGCAGGGGCTGGAGCGGCCGCTGGCGCCGTCCTTGTCCTCGTGCTCCTTCACCTGCATGTCCTCCTGCAGCTTGGCCGACTCCTCCTCGCCCGCGTACCGCCCCATCAGCACCGGGAGGTCCTCCCCGAGGAAGTCGTGCTCGGCCTCCTCCAGGTCTGCGACGTCCGAGTCCGAGTCCTGCCTCAGGACGGTCCACGGTTCCGGGTCGCGGGCGAGCGGGCTTCTTGCTCGGCTACCGTGCAGCCTGCCCTCCGGGGCCTCACCGGCTCTGGCCACGTGAAGGAAGAAGCCGTCGGGGGGCTGTCCCTGAGATGGAGGATTGAAACCGCCGCGGGCTTCCCCGGCCGGCAGCCCCACCTCAGCACACAGCTCCGCGGAGGAAATCGGGGTGAAGGTCCTATTCAGGTCCCGAGTGCCGCTGCTGCCAGGCGCCTTCCTCCGCCCCAGAGGCGGGCCCTCGCTGGGCCTCCTGGCTGCGCAGCCCCTCAGCCGCCCCTCCCCGCACTCGTCCTCCTTGCTGACTGCCTGCTTCTCCTTGGCGGGCCGCAGCACGGCCGGCATCAGCGGCTCCAGGAAGAAGCCGTCAGGCTTGCTCTCTAAGGGGCCCGCCGGTCTCTGGGGAGACCTGGCACTTGTCGTGGGGCCAAGGTCACTGCCGTGGGGAGCCCCGTTTGTCCTAACGATGGCCACGAGCTCCTCGTCTTCGTCCTCGATGTCCACATTGTTCAGGAGGCTTTTCCCGCTGGCCCGCAGGGCGGGGGTGTGTGGCTGGTTCTGCGGGGTCAGGGGGAGGATGGTGGAGGCCAGGCTGTCCTTGCTGATGGAGCGGGCCAAGCTGACGCTGTCGCCAGAGCCGGGGTCTGCGTCGCAGCTCGCAGCGTGGTGCAGCGCGAAAGGCGCTGGCTGGGCCGCAGGCCTGCAGCGGGAGGAGCCACTGTCAGCAGAGGGACTCAGCAGTGAGCCAGCAGCTCGGCTGGGAGCCCCGGCGATGCAGCTAGACCCCCTGCCCTGAGCAGAGGGCAGAGCTGGCTTCAGGGAGCGACTCAAACACTTCGCTCCCAGGACCTCTTTACACCCTTAAAAACGACTGAGGACCCCAAAGAGCTTTTACTTGTTATGTTTACCTTACTAACCAATGTTTGTCACACTGGAAATTAAAGCTAAAACATTTCTGATTAAAAGCTGCAATAAAAAACCCATTAATGAAAAAGGACCACACTTCCTAAAACCCAGGAGTTACAGTGTGAAGAGCAGTGCGGCCTCACTTCTGCAAGTCCCGGCACTGCCCGGCGGGGCCTCACACCTGGCTGACTCATCACCCACCAGGGTGCCCTCGCCGCTGCCCACGAATGCCCTCCAGGCTTCAGTGCTCCCGGGGTCTGGGGTCTAGGCCACAGCAGGAGACAGCTGTTAGTCTAAGGCAGTGGTCGGCAAACTGTGGCTTGCGAGCCACATGCGGCTCTTGGGCCCCTTGAGTGTGGCTCTTCCTAAGCCTTAGGAGAACCCTAATTAAGTTAATAACAATGTACCTCCCTATATAGTTTAAGTTTAAAAAATTCGGCTCTCAAAAGAAATTGCAATCGCTGTACTGTTGATATTTGGCTCTGCTGACTAATGAGTCTGCCGACCACTGGTCTAAGGAACAGTTGACACGGTTCACCTGTGTTTTTTTTCTGGCCACGCTACCGCTGCTCCCCGTGGCTGCCCATCCATGCGGGTCAAGGAGTTGGACCGGTGTCGCTCATCTGCAGGCGGAAGAGGCAGGGATGTGATCAGCAGGAGGAAGCCAAGGTTATGTCCTTTGAAACTCGTCAGCACAGTAACCGTTTCTCACGGAAATGCATCACTGAGAGCAGACCATCCCACAGGTCACCTCCAACAGTATCCACGGTGAGTAACGTAACTCAATAGTGATCCCTCCGCGTCAGGACACAACATGGCCCGGCCTCTAAGTCACCGTGAGTGCGTTCGGTTCTCGCTCAGGCACGCACAGCGACTCTGCGCACCTCGCACAGTTCACTGGGTGAATGGTGTTTCCACTCTGAGGACAACAGACTCCATGGCACACGGGTCCACCTGAGCTCTCTCCTGCCCAGTCCTCACTAGCTCCCCGCCTGCTGCGCCCCAACAACTGCTGTGCCAGTGGCTGTGAGGAGAGGAGGAAGGGCCGCTCTTACCCGGCGGGTCCTCCCCCGGTGCCGCCCTCTGCTGCCGCTGCCGCAGAGGCAGTAAGGGATGCGACGGGCTGAAGGCAGAGACCCCTCTCCCCCTGTCAGGAGAGAAATCGGTGGGTTAGCAACCTTCACGGTCAAAAGCAAATACAAAAGAAACCACAGAGACCATCGCCAATTCACACCACAGGTAAGAATTTCACTGATTCTTTGAGAAAAATTATTAAAAAAGAAATAAACCAAAACGGTACCAAGAACTTCAAATTTGGAATAAGTAACCCAAAACTGCAGGTGGGGACAGACTGGCTTCTGGTCACCGTCTGTGATAAAAACATGGGTTTCCAATTCTAACAGCAAAATTCAAGAGTGCATCCCGCCTCCCTCCTGCCTCTGGGAGGAAGTTAACGAGAAAAGGGACAGAGCGCCTGGCTCAACCCCGAAAGCGACAGACAACTCACAGAGGGTCAGGCTCCTCAGGGTGCAGGTGCTGCCTGGGGCAGCCCTCGGCTGGTGGCTGAGCGGGGGCTGGCGGCTCGGCCGGGCTTGCTGCCGGGCTTGCTGCCGCAGGGCCACCCAGGAAGCTGCGCTTGGTGGCGTTGGAGATAGGGACGGGCGGCCGGCTGCTTTTTTGGTGTGACACTGTTTTTGCTGAAGAAATAGAAATTTTACAGAAACGTCCATATGATTCACAGTTAAGTCAGCAAGAAGTATCTAGAAAACCCTGCTGCTCCTATAAACACAAAAATAACATCACTTTTACTGGAAACCAAGCTTCTCCAAAGAAAGACTGGCTGTGAGTGCAGTGCTGAGGCCTGAGCTGGGACAGGGTCCCTCCTCGGGTCTGGCGCGGCCTCAGCGGGTTTGCTGGGACCACGGAGGAGGTGAGCGCCTTCCATGAGCAACGGGCACGTGGAGTCCACGGTCATGGAGGGCCCAGTCGGGCCGAGGTATGGACGCTGCAGTGAGCTTCCTGTACAGCCAGCGGCCGGTTACCTGCTATCGGCGTGCAAGTATCTGCTGTGAGGGCAGGTGATTTCTTTTTCTTATTTTTTACCATCTTTCCGTGAAAAAAGGCCTATTTATTGTGGCTGCTTTACCCACGTTCCCCTGGGCCAATCTCTTGATAGTCTTAGGGAAACCACAGGAAGGGACGCACTCGCCCGCATCCCCTCCTGGAAGCTGAGTCTCCAAGCCGCAGGCCCTTACTCTGGGGAACATGGGTGCGTCCCGATCCTGCAGGGGGGAACAGCCAGCACACTCAGCCCAGCGGCCCCGCCTCCCAGATGCTCAGCAGGCCCCGGGGCCCCTCAGACAGGCCGGGCTCTCCCCCAGATGCAGCCGTTCACGCCCGGCACCGTCGCTGCCCAGGAGCGCAGGGAGCAATCGGGAGCCTCCGAGGAGGAAGCTCGTGGGAAGCAGCCGCCAGCCGCCGCGTCCCACTCACCGTCCTTCAGCTCCTGGACATCCCTGGGCTGAACAAAGTCGGGCCTGACGTTCTCAAACCACCAGAAGAGCTCAGCAATGAAGACCATCACGTTCGGCTGCGAGAAAAACAGAACCCGGGGCGCGATGAGCAGCTGTGCCCGCGGAGCCTTAGCCGTGTGCGCTCCGCAGTCATGGTTACCTTCAGCACCGGGGGAGCGTACAGCATGTCTTCCAAGGTGAGGTAAAAGCATCTGTTCAGGTATTCATTCGAGAACTCCCTCAGAAGCCGGATGTTATACAGACTGTCAGCCATCGACGCGACCTCCTTCAAGCACACGTCTAACAGAGAAACAGAAAGGACGTTGCTAGGACGACGTCTGCTTCACAGCGTCGGGAGGCAGCGTGGTGTTGAGGGCACAGTGACCGACCACAGACAGGAACCACTCGGCAGGAAGACCTGAGGAACCTCAGGATCGGAACCAAACTGTCCATCTCTACAAAGAGCCACAGAATCACTTGAAATCTTAAGCCTGGGCTTCCAGGATGGACAGGTTATGAAAGGATGCGCAGAAAGCTGGCGCATGTTTAACCATCGGGCACCCCTGCGTGATTACCTACGTGTGGGGGAGGGGCGTAAACTGAGAAATGCCAGGCGTGCCCACGGAACAGCACGGGAGAGCTGGTCACAGCACTGGGGCAGGCTGCCAGCATCCTCCCTCGGCCCCCCGGGGTGGGAGTGCTCTTTGGGGGGCCCTCAGGCAGGAACCACTAGGACAGCTAAAATAGCTCAAGACTAAGTCAGAAGCCGCTGCAGCGACAATTTACGTGAACTCTGCCCGTAAATGGGGGGGTGGGGGGGAGAGCAGGTGGCAGAGGGACCCGAGGAAGTAAACGCAGAAACTGGAAGGTGCGCCGGTGAGACAGGAGCCCAGACTCCGGGGCTTCTGTTCCTGGCGACACCTGCACTGGGCGCTCCCAGAGGAGCCAGTCACAAGCTGAGTAACAGTGCACATGTCTAGCGCTAAGAGATGTTCCTTTTTAAAAAACTCTGATCGTGAAATATTACAAATGTTTGAGATCAGCCCCCCAGGTGCCCTTTCCGGGTGGAACCGATATCACCGTCGAACCGCATCTGATTCAGATCCTGCTCTGTCAGCAGTAAAACCGTCAACGCTGTCAAAGCCCAGCTCCCCAGGCAGCCGCCCTCACCCGCCCCCAAGATGCGTGGCCCCTCCCATTCCCTGTGTCCGTAAACAGTGTGTCCGTAACAGCAGGCTGCTGGCCACTCGCTTACACTGACACTCCTGGTGGCACGTGCCTGCACTGTGCAGCCTGTTTGTTCCCTCAACTCAGTATTGTTTCCCCCCAGATCCGGTCGACGGGATGGACTCAGGCATTCGCTGGAACAGCTCGAGTACTGCACAGTTCTCACCGTCACAGAAATGCCATGGAAACCAATTGGTGTGCTCTCTGCACCTGCATGCCGAGGTCGCCCAGCCAACCGCCCCACCTCCCCCCGGGGGGTGTGAGATCAACAGATCAGAGCTGCTGGGGCTGCGTGCTGGCTTCCTCCCGTGAAAAGCCCGTTCTCCCTGCAGCTCTGGTTGTCTGCCTTTTGCTTACTGATCTGTAGGAGTTCTTCATGTGTCACTAGTGTCCCAGTGCACAGATTCATGCACATGGAAAGGAAATTAATTAGAAGAAATATCTTAATATCGCTATCCACCCTTTCTCTGTAATAGAAGTGTCAACCAAATTCACGATCAACAATGAAGGCTTTATATGTATTGCACATGTGTGAGTCAACTTAGCCTTTTATGTATCCTATATAATTAAAGGGCAATATGCAAATTGACCCTAACAGCAGAACGACTGGGAATGACTGGTCACTATGACACACACTGACCATCAGGGGGCAGATGCTCAATGCAGGAGCTGCCCCCTGGTGGTCAGTACGCTCCCACAGGGGTAGCTCTGCTCAGCCACAAGCCAGGCTGATGGCTGCCAGCACAGCGGTGGTGGTGGGAGCCTCTCCCGCCTCCTCGGCAGCACTAAGGATGTCTGGCTGCAGCTTAGGTCTGCTCCCCACTGGCAAGTGGACATCCCCTGAGGGCTCCCGGGCTGCCAGAGGGATGTCTGACTGCCAGCTTGGGCCCGATCCCCCAGGGAGCTGGCCTAAGCCAGCAGGTGGACATCCTCTGAGGGGTCCCAGACTGCAAGAGGGCATAGGCCGGGCTGAGGGACACCCCCTCCCCAAGTGCACAAATTTTTGTGCACTGGGCCTCTAGTATAGAATAAACTTGCTTAATTAGACCCGCTTCCGGATTTAGCTAAACTTTTTCCAGCCCAGTGAAGCACCCCAACTTCTCTTTCAGGTAATTGTAAGCAACACAGCAGTAAATATCAACACGAAGCAGATTATTATTGTAGATCACACAGGGAGAACAAAGGGTAAACTATTTAATTGCAGCCGTGTCTATCTTCTGCGCAGTGAGAAAATCTGAAGTCATTTTCAAGGTCCACCATTTCTTTTCAGTCGGGTCAAGTTTCTAAGCTTTCTAAACGTCTGTTTTGAGTCTCCTATCTACCTTCTCCAGGACGTCTGTGAGCATCAAATGAGATGCGGCAGGGAAAAAGCTTCAGACATTTGGTTACAGTGTGAAATGTTTGCACCTGGCGATAAAGCAAGTCCTGTTCCTGGGCTGAAGAAACCACAAGGAGGCTAGTTGCTAGGGAGAGGAAGCCGGGTGTTGCTATGTGACATCATTACCCAGCACCCACAGTGACCGTTTAAGGCTGGGCTCGGGGCCACATTTTGCGCCATGGGGTCCTGGCAGTGTCGGCTGTGATTTGGTGGGGTGCCACTTGGGGGAAGAGAAGTGTTGGATTGTCAGTGCCATGTCCGTGGAGCCGTTTATTTTTAAATGGCCAGGGCACGTCATAGCTACTGGTTGGACGGACAATTAGCCTTTTATATATATAGACCAGAGGTCCAGTGCACAAGTTCGTGCATGGGTGGGGTCCCTCTGGGTGGCCTGCAGGGATCAGGGCAAAACCCGCAGTCCAACGCTGCCAGCAGCTCCTACCTGCCGCTCTGCTCATCCCGGCCCCACTGTGCCTGCCGTGGGCTCGGGCCCGAGTCCCGATTGGGAGAGCCCTGCGTCTGGCACCCTCCCAAGGGGAGTGGTCTGTGGGATCAGGCTGAAACCGACTCTCCGACATCCCACAAGGAGTCCGGGATTGTGAGAGGGCACAGACCAGGGTGAGGGACCCCGCTGGTGCACAATGGGGCCGGGGAGGGACCACAGGAGGACTCCAGGGTGTGTCTGGCCTATCTCACTCAGTCCTGATCGGCTGGACCCCAGCAGCAAGCTAACCTACCAGTCGGAGCATCTGCTCCTGGTGGTCAGTGAACGTCATAGCGAGTGGTTGAGCAGCCTTGGCATATTACGCTTTGATTGGTTGTTCAGTTGTTCTGCTGTTCAGACTATTTGCTTATTACCCCTTTGTTATACAGGAGGATTATTATACAGGACTAAAGGCCCAGTGGATGAATTTGTGCATGGGTGGGGTCCGGCCAGCCTACCCGATCAGGGCTGACCAGGGCTGGGCCGGCCGGGGGTAGGGGCCGCGGCAGGTTGGCCAGCTAGCCCCGCCCCAGATCGGGGTGGAGGGGCCGATTGGGGGCTGGGCAGCCGGGGGAAGGGGCCGCGGCAGGTTGGCCAGCTGGCCCCACCTCCTCTCGGGCTGGGTGGCTGGCCACAGTGCGTGTCATAGTGACTGGTCATTCTGGCCATTCAGGTTGTTCCAGTTGCTTGCCTTTTATATATATAGATGGTTACAAAAGGGCTGTGTGGCGGTTCTTTGACAACTACTTTCTCATGGATACGGTTTATCACAAGTTTGTTTATAATGTCCCATGTCACTGAATTTTTTTTTTTTAAATATATTTTATTGATTTTTTACAGAGAGGAAAGGAGAGAGAAAGAGAGCCAGAAACATCGATGAGAGAGAAACATCGATCAGCTGCCTCCTGCACACCTCCCACTGGAAATGCGCCCGCAACCCAGGTACATGCCCTTGACCGGAATCGAACCCGGGACCCTTCAGTCTGCAGGCCGACGCTCTATCCACTGAGCCAAACCGGTTTTGGCGTCACTGAATTTTAATATGGTTAATTTAAATCAGGGGTCCTCAAACTACGGCCCGCGGGCCACATGCAGCCCGCCGAAAACATTTATCCGGCCCGCCGGGTGTTTTGCCGCCGCTGCCTATCCTGCTTAGCAGCCGACTCGTCCCGGGCCCGCAGTGCGCATGTGTGGAATGTCTGAGGGACAGTGAACTGGCCCCTGTTTAAAAAGTTTGAGGACCTCTGATTTAAATACAAGAATCTTTTCTATTACTTGTGCTTTTTTGTAATTTAAGAAGTAATCCATCCCAACAACGTCATAAAACTGTTGTCCTATATTTTCTTTCAAAGTTCTCAAGTTTGGCTTTTCAGGGTCAGGTCTTTCCTACACAGTGGGGGGCTCTGTCTCCTGGGGAGGCCTCACTGCACTCCCCACACAGGCACCTTTGGGCCCACATTCTGCACAGGCCAGTCCCCTCACCTGTGAGATGTGGGCCTTCCCACAGTCACATGACTACTCCTGAGCCCAAATCACACAGGCTTAGCTGAGTAAAGCTAAACAGAGCTTGGCCCACCCGCCTGAATCTGGGGCAGCCTGAGCAGCAGAGCCACGGAGGGGAGGGCTGTGACCTGAGTACCACTGTGTCCCGGAGGTGCTGGCAGCACGCGCGGGAGAGACCGCCACGGGCGACACCTGAGAAGGCGGGTGCTGACGTCCTCGAAGCCTCTCCCCCAAATTAGCACTAATTACAGAGCAAGAATAAAGACCTCAGAGTGGAGACCCACCCCTGTGCCTGCACCACGTGACCAGAGCAGGTGCCATCCACACTACGCACTTCACCCCCAACCGTCTCCACGCAGCTCCTGCCCAGGGGGCACCAAGGACATGGGTGTGACAGGGGCACTCTGCACTCACCGTCCAGCTTCATGTGCTCGGGGCAGTAGTAGTGGACCACAGCCAGCAGCGCGGCCCCGTCACTGCCGTCTCGCATCAGGTCCTCCAGCAGCGGGAAGTAGGGCGGCTGCCTCGCCGACAGGTGCTCTCGGCGGTAGCGCACCTGCGGTCGACAAAAGGCAGACTCTACACATGAGGTGCCCCACGTCCACTCCCACCCACGTCCCAGGCAGGCTGAGTGGAGAGCGCCGTGCGCTGGACAACGCTTAGAACAAGGCAGTTGTAGGGGAAACGCTCAAAATGTCGGGATTACATACTTTGCCCAGAACCCACATGTCAAGATCTGGGAACTGCGCTCGTGGCAACCCTGGCTGACAGTCATCAGCCGCTAAGGCAGCGGCATCTCGCTCTAAGGTGCCGGCAGAGGGGCGGGCACGTCTACAGAGCCGCTGCTGCACGCGGAGGAGAAACAAGTTAAGTGTGAACGTCCTGTCACTCGAAGCCCTGAGGCAGCCACTGTGCTCAGTGCTGGCAGCGTTCACCGTGTCGGCCCGGCCGTTAAAAACGTACAAATGGCTTCAATGTGTGGTGGAGAAGTTCCCGAGAGCAGGGCAGACAATTTTGTGCACGAGGTCAGTGGTGCCGGGAGCAGGAGACCGAGAGCTCGCGGGCGGGGCCCACCCTGAACCAGGGCTTCTCAGGGTCTCTGCACCCCCTTCAGGGGAGGCATGTGCCAGGTGGGCTGCCCCAAGCCCCAGCCCCAAGGGCAGGTGAGGAGTGAGGCCAGGCCACCTGGGAGGGGACGCAGTGCTGTCCCCCACGTCCTGCTGCCCCGTGTTCTGCATGAACATTCACAAACCACTTTGCATGGGGAGGAGACTATGGGGGCCAGGGCGGCGCAGGAGGAAGCCGGCAGCCGCCCTGGCGCCGGGGCTGTTACAGAGAGAGGCCAGCCCAGAGGAAAGGGCCTCACCACGGAGAAGTCAAGGTGCCTCCAGGCCGCACAGGGCAGAGCCATGGGTGCCGACTCTGCGTAACAGGCACTGGAAACATCCTGTTGAGATGAGGAGCGGGCTCCCTCGCGTCACTAGGGCTGCACCGCTGCAGACGTAACTTGTTTCTCGCCCGTGGCAGAGGTTGGCAGCGGTCCCGGCCCCAGCATGCAGACGCGGGCATGCGCCAGGCCAGCTCCCACACGGACACACAGCACACACGGTGACAACCACAGCATGCAGTGAAGCACATGAGTTCTCGGCTGAAGATGGATGGAGTGAACTCAGAACCAGGGAAAGCCCTGTGTAACTGACCACCTGCCGGTCAGTTTGTTAACCTCTAGGCCGTGGTTGACAAGGTGAAACCTCAGAACCTGCACCCTGCCAGACCTCTCCCCGCCATCCTCGTCGCCCACGGGCTGGGCGCTGTGGTCCGGCAGCGAGGGGTCAACCACCACAAGGAACTAAGGGCCGGCTGCGGGTCGCCCTGGTCAGTGCCGACACAGCTCTGCTCTGCTCTGCACCTGCCTTCCTGTGGGACAGCCGGGTTCCCACTCGTCCTTCCTAAACCTCGTAACTTACAACATTTCCCTCGGCTTTCAGCGTTCAAAAAATTAAGAGATATGAAAATATCCATAAGCCGAAACCGGTTTTGCTCAGTGGGTAGAGAGTCAGCCTGAGGACTGAAAGGTCCCAGGTTCGATTCCGGTCAAGGGCATGTACCTGGGTTGCGGGCACATCCCCAGTGGGAGGTGTGCAGGAGGCAGCTGATCGATGTTTCTCTCTCATCGATGTTTCTAACTTTCTATCTCTCTCCCTTCCTCTCCATAAAAAAATCAATAAAATATATTTTAAAAATAAATAAATAAATAAAAATAAAAGGCAAGATTTATCGATCGTTAAAAAAAAAAGAAAATATCCATAAAATGCTTTCTTCCTTGTTAACATATCTCAGAGCAAAATCATCAGCCACAAAGTAGGCCAGACCACTGCTCACGTGGACCCCATCTGCCAGCCTGTCCCAGGGCACCGCCTGGTGGCAGAGTTCGGAGGCCAAGTTGCCCAGACATGAAACCAAGGCCTGCCAAGTGATCTGGGTGCCACCCTCTGTGCCTGCAGGGCGGCACCACCTTCGCTTTCCTCTCTCAGGGAAACCCACTTCTCACTGGGGACCCAGAGCCCCGACCAGGAAGGAGGGTGGCCTCCCCCACCGCACAGGCGGCCGCGGTGTTACCTTTACCACAGACGGCCGTGCCCGTGGCACTAAGACACGGCAGGTCACCATTAGGGTCAGTCACATCAGAAAGGACAAAACAAAGAGCCGCCTGGGCCCTGGCCGGTATGGCTCTGTGACTGGCAATCGGCCTGAGGACTGAAGGGTCCCAGGTTTGATTCCTGGTCAAGGGCATGTACCCAGGTTGCAGGTTGGATCCCCAGCCCTGTCAGGATGCCTGCAGGAGGCAACCAATGGATGTGTCTCTCTCACATCAATATTTCTCTCTTTTTCCTCCTACCTCCCTCGCTTCCACTCAAAAAAAACCAAACAAACCCCAAAACCAAACCCCAAAAGAACAAAACAACAATGGAAAAATATGCTCAGGTGAGGATTAGCAACAACAAGGTCGCCTGGAGTGCATTCGTCCTTCTCAGAAGAGAAGACCCTGCTTTACACTCACGTTCATCACGTAGAGTAACTAGCGCCCATTGGCCGAAATGCAAACCCTATCCAACTGCACGCTGCCTGTGAAATGCAACCCAGAACTCCCAGTGCCCACCGTGGGAACCAAGCCTGTCTGTCAGCCAGACGCAGACCGCACCCACACGGCACAAAGTGCAACTACACCAGGACATCCAGACACAGACAGGTGGCCGAGCGACTGGGAATGGAAGCAGGTGGCAGCACAGGATGGCGTCTGATGGCAGCGGGGCACGGAGTCCACTTACGGGCACCAGCTTCCAGTACCACTTGGAGGGAGACTGCTCGGGAAGCAGGGAGAAGGCAGGAGAGGAGGGTCAGCGGGCCGGCCCACGTGCGGACGGATGGACGGCGTACACACGTGGGTGCAGTGTGGACACGAGGGATCAGTGCCCGTGACCCACAGTGGAAGGTACGGGCACCTCTACACTAGTCTCTGTGGGAGCAATGAGCACTCCGGGAACTTGGTGCGGCTGGGCACCAGGACAGATGCCCGTGCACCGAGGGAGGGGCGCAGCGCGCCGTCTGCCGTTGGAGAGCAGGAGGAACAAACACGGTCACACATGCGGTGCCCACGCATCCCCACAGCCAGGGACGCGGGCAGACTGCAGCCATGGCTGGGCCACATCGTGCATGTGTTCAGGTAACGTGGTTCCAGTCATGCACGTGCTTGACCAGAAAAACCATGTCAGGAAGAAAGGACAGAAGTGACAGGGACGCACCGACGCCACCTGCACCATTTCCTCAGGTGCCACAGGCCCTGCCACCACCCCGCATGGGCTTTAGGGCGCCACGCCAGCCTCCCAGGACCTCGTGGGCAGTATTGAGGTCTGGGAGGGGCCACTGGCCGACGGCAACATGCGCCTCACTTGCTGACTGGTAGAAGCCGACTCCCGGACCCCAGATCTCCCACAACCCTTCACCCCCCGGGTGACACACTGGACGCCCTGCCAGCGAGAAGGGAGAGGGTGCAGGCTGCGTGCCCACTGCCCCTGAGGTCTGCAGAGCCAGCCTGTGAGGAAGGCGTGACAGTGATGCGCGTGGCGACCCTCCACAGAGAGGAAGTGCCTGCCCTTTACCTTCTGGTGAGCAGGGCTCTCCAGGAACTGCTGCTTGAGCTTCCCTTCTTTCTCTGTTATCTCTCTCATCTTAAGATTGACCTGGAGGAGAAGAAAATGCATTGAAAAGATGGCTGCTGCCCTAACTGGTTTGGCTCAGTGGACAGAGCGCTGGCCTGCAGACTGAAGGGTCACGGGTTTGATTCTGGACATGGGCACATGCTTGGGTTGCAGGCTCCATCCCCAGTAGGGGGCATGCAGGAGGCAGCCGATTCACGATTCTCTCTCATCATGGATGTTTCTGTATCTCTCTCCTCCCTCCCTCTTTGAAATAAATATAATATATATACCGTATTTGCCGGCGTATAAGACGATTTTTTGGCCCTGAAAAATATGCCTCCAAGTGGGGGGTCGTCTTATACGCCAGGTACACTTCAGATAGACTGCCCATAGTGCTTGCCCCATGCCATAGTGGCCTCCCGATGCCCGCCCACTTCATTCCACATACCGTTCAGGCATCAGCAGCGCTGCTGAGTGTATGCTCGGCTGTTATGCGATTTTGCTGTTATGCGATTTTACCACACTCGCAAAATCGCACACAGCCGACCATACACCCAGTATGATAGCACAAAATCGCGAATCGCGATACCATACTGGGTGTATGGTTGGCTGTGTGCGATTTTGCGAGTGTGGTAAATTCGGGTTACCGTATATTTCTTTACATATGCATTGAAGATTCGCGATTTTGCGCTATCATGGTGCCTGTTAGAATGTTGAAGAGCTCGCACTTGCGCACTAGTGAGGTCCCAGGGAGATGCTGATGCAAGGGTGGACCAGACTGCTATAGTGACAGGGCGGGCAAACAGGGAGCAGGGACCAATCAAATCAGGCTTTGTATACAGCCAACAGCCAACCACAATACTGCCCCATTGTACAGTACAGCATAGAAAATGTCGACCAGTCAAACCCCTGTCATCCCTATCATGGCACCAAGATGTCGTTGATGAACTTTTAATATCAGATGATGAAGAGGAGTTTGAAGGCTTTTAAGGTGAAACTGTCACACCAGCAAACTTGCTAGGGACTTGCCCGGCACTTGCTCTCTCCCTCTATTTGTTCTCTTACTTCTATCATTGACAGTCCCTCTAGGTTGTGGGCTGCTTGCCTGTGTTCCTGAGAAGCATCTACGGTACCAGTCTATAGAGTGTGTTTTCTTTAGTGAATTACCGGTATGTTTACCGGTAATAAACTTGCACTGTTTTATGTATATGTTTGATTACATACAGCCTTGTGACAGTTTTCCTGCATGTCATAAGCATTTGAATATAAATTAAAATGTTAAAATCAAATCTGATATTGTTTTACCTTTTATTTGGTGTGTGGAAGGTGTGCGGAAGAGGGGGTAGTCTTATACGGCGAGTATATAACAAACTCTGTATTTTGAGTGGAAATGTTAGGGGGTCGTCTTATACGCCCAGTCATCTTATACGCCGGCAAATACGGTATATATATATATATTTTTAAAGGTGACTGCTCTCCAACACTGGTTGCCACATCTCCTCCCAGCCCCAGCCCCACTGCTCTCACTCCAACTCTGAAGCAGGTATTACCACTCTCTCTCACCCGTAGACACCGAGGCCTCCAGGTGACTTGACGGGTGGAAAACAAGATGCCCCCAAGCGCCATGTGGGCTGCCGCCTCCCTCTCGCCCTCCATCACCCGCGACAGAGGCCCCTGACAGGACAAGATGCCCTAGATAAGCCTGAGCCCATGTTCACAGTGCACGCCTTGGGCAGCTCACACAACTTGTAGAAGTAAAGTGCTCTCTTCTGGAGTTACTTAAAGATAAAATGGAAATTGCAATTACAAAACAATGCCATGGGAAATGCTCGCCCGTGCTTACGGGCCGGGCCAAAGCCCTGGGATGAAAGGCACAGAGCTGAGCCTTCGCCACGAAACACGGTGCAGTGAGTGAGCGCAGGCGACTCCATCAAGAAGGTGAGGCCTGATACATGGCGCAGGAGCAGGCCTGGCCTTGGGTGGTGGGCACACAGGCAATACACAGGCCCTGTAACATGGAAACCCACACCTGAAACCTACATGTTCATGCTCACCAATGTCACCCCAATAAAATAATAAAATTTTTAAAAAGAAGGTAGGAAAATGGTTTTTAAAAGGAAAAAAAAAACATCCAGCTGGTGTGGCTCAGTGGTTGAGCATCGACCCATGAACCAGGAGGTCACAGTCTATTCCCGCTCAGGGCACAGGCCCAGGTTGCAGGCTCCATCCCCAGTGGGGGGCGTGCAGGAGGCAGCCGACAGATGTCTCTCTCTCAATGTTTCTCTCTCTCTCTCTCTCTCTCTTCTTCTTCTTCTTTCCTTTCTCCCTAAAAAATTAACAAAAACATACTTGAAAAAGACAAAAGAAAAATCAATGCAGATCAAATTACCAAACAGGAGTGCCCAGGGGAGACGGGATGCAGCAGCAGCAAAGGCTGCCACCTCACTCACCAAGAGTGTGGGCATCTCCTCCTGCACAGTCCACCCGAGGGGCCTGGCCGGCAGCGGGTGCAGGAACCGCCCCTGAGCGAGAGCGCATACCTGAGGCGACACCTGAGCGTCTCGCGGGATGTCAGGTGTGACAGAGGGTCTATGTGACCACAGCAGGATGGTGGGGCCCGAGGGGAGGGTCGAGGTAACAGCAAGCAGAAGGCACTGTCCACCAGACAGCCTGGGGCCAGAAAGAGAGGGCGTCTCTAAAGCCAACAACTCCACGGGAGGCGGCAGTGCTGCTGCTGATCGCTGAGACCACGGACCCGCCAGCGAGGGACCGGGAAGCAGAGCCCACAGCTGGGGAGGTTACTGAGTCCACTGTGGCACATGAACAACACCCTCGATGGATGAGAACCTGATCAAACTGGAAATAAAGAGCCTCCCCGAAGAAATATGGCCAAAGATGAGCAGCAAGCAATTTACCAGAAAGGAAGAGAACTAGCCCCATACACACTGTTTGTATTCATCTGTCCCCGACCCTCTCCGTGTTGGCAACCACCAGCTTGTTCTCTGTGTCTCTGGGTCTGTTTCTGTTTTGTTTATTCACTTTTCTCTCCCCCCGGCTCCCCGATTCCACGTATCCGTGAGGTCATAGGGTACTTGTCTTTGACTTATTTCACTGAGAATAATACCCTACAGGCCCATCCATGCTGTTGTAAACAGTAAAGAGGGAGAGGGAGAGAAGCATCAATGGGAGAGCCATGGATCGGCTGCCTCCTGCACGCCCCCACCGGGAATCGAGACCACCACCCGGCATGTACCCGACCGGTAGTCCAGCCAGCAGCACGTGGAGCAAGGATGTCCGGCTCACACGCCACAGGAGCGGCTCCATCTTCTGTGTCTTTAGTAGCAAAGTGTCACCAACTGAACACCTTTTTGCAAATAAGACTTAAAAAACCAAAAGGCTTTTGGTAAGGGATCCCTATAATCACATGCTACTAAAAATAACGATTCTTTTTTAAAAAATATATCTTTATTGATTTCAGGGCAGAAGGGAGAGGGAGAGAGAGATAGAAACACCAATGAGGAGAGAGAATCATCAATCAGCTGCCTCCTGCACGCGCCCCCTGGGGATCGAGCCCACAACCAAGGTACATGCCCTTGACTGGAATCGGACCCGGGACCCTTCAGTCCACAGGACAACGCTCTATCCACTGAGCCAAACTGGCCAGGGCAAAAATAACCATTCTTTATATACACTGCATAAAAGATTACATTGCAAGGTTCTAAATATAAAAGAAAAAACAGCCTTTAAGAAGACATTTTTCTCTTCAAACACCATCTAAAAAGGAGCGCCTCCTTAAGCGCACAGGGGAGACAACAGGAGGAGGAGGCAGCAATGTGGACCCCACCAGGCCTGGATATCCCACCCTCAGCCCCCCCAGGCTGTGCCCACTCCTCAGGGACACCTGTCATCTGCTCCGACGCTGGCAGGCGGTTCTGGGTGCAGCACACACAGTCTGGTGGCCCCTAGTGGGCGGAGACCTCAGCATCCCCCAGGAGAACCGGCCGCCAGGTGCACTCACCTTGTTGACCCAGAACACCATGGCGTCCTCGAGGTCGTAGGGAAGTTCTTTCGAGGCACTGAACGTGGAGAAGCGCTTGACGCTGGCCACCACCTTCTCGATGCTGATCATCTCCACGGTGTAGGCCATCATGAGGGCGTCCACCATCGCCATGTGGGCGCTCTGCAAGCAGGGCGGTCAGAGCTGCCACCTGCCTGTCCCACCAGGCCCCACAGACCCCACTCAGAGTCCTTCCTCTCTTCTCCCCGTGCGGAGACAGCGAGGCCTCATCTGCTCGCTACCCCTCCTCAGGGTCGGCCAGCTGGGTGCCCTGCAGTGTGGGGGCTTCGTCCTCCTGCCTCATCTCCCTGACCATCCTGGGGGGCTGGGGGTCCTTACTTCAGGGCTGTGGTAAAGGCACAGAGGGCGGAGAGCCCTGTCCGAGGCTGCACGACCACCGACGGCCCTGGGCACCGTCAGCAGCTCTGGCACTGAAACCACGCGCCGCCTTTGTGCCGTTCCTTCCCAAACCTGCGGGGCACCCGGACCCACACACATCAGCCACCAAGGCCAAAATGAAGCCACAAAACCTAAAATGCAGCCACCGCTCCACAAAGCAGCGAGGAGGCACCCACGGCCAGGCCCAGGACGGTTGGGCTTTCAGAGGAAGACGGGGGCTGCTCAGAGGGCAATCACAACGTACACATGAAACACTCAGACAGCACGAGCGCAACAAGGACACCTCCCCACGCCTGCCTCCGAGGGAGGCCTTCTCGGGGCGGTGTTCGGCGCTCACCCGGAGTCAGCCAGGAGGAGTTGCTCTCCCCCAGGGCCAGAACCAGCACTCGGCCACGCGTGACACAGGCGCCTGCCACGCACTCAGACCCAGGCCAGCTGCCACACACACGTGTGCACCGTGTGCACCTGAGGGTTCGTCGTGCCTCGTCGTGCAGCTCAGCTGCAGGGGGACAGCTGGCGGCAGGACAGGTTGGGCACCACGCGAGTGCCCGTGGCACTGGAAGCCGTGACGTCACTCGCCCCAAACACGCACAGGATACCCTGGGTGGGTTGGGGAGTGCGCACGGTGCGCCGGCACTCACCATCTTTATGGGCACGTGGCTGAGGTCGGGGTCCGTCACGGGGGTGTCGTCGCTCTCCATCACGTAGATCCCCTTCCGGGACAGGGCCTGGATGACAGACTGGTGCCCCTGCAGGGCGGCCGCCTGGTCCCCCTTCAGGATGAGGCTGCAGACGCGGCAGTACAGCTCGCCCGCCAGCAGGAGCTTGATGACAGGCGGCTTGATGTGCTCCTGCTCGTACTGGTCGATGTAAAAGGGGTCCCTGAGGTCCTCGGGGATGTTATCTGAGCCAAGGAAAGATGACCAGAGCGTGACTCGACCTTCAAAACGCCCACGGAGGACAGAGGACCATTAACAACCACAGCGCCTAAGGGCATAAAGACGCCAGCGGGCCCCATCCCCCATCTCCTCTACTGCAAACGAGCTACTCAGACCCATGGGGCGTGGGCAGCACACCCACTCAGTGACCTCACGGCACGGCCTCAGGAGCAGTGAGAAGCAGGTGGGGGCCCCGAGGGGAGAGTGGGCGACAGGGAAACCAGACCAGCACTGCACATGGGCGGGCAGGGCGCACCCAGCAGCAGCCCTGGGAGGAGCCACATACATGTCCCTCTGATGGCAAAGGGGAGACAGCAGTGAGGCCGCCGGCATGGTCTCCAGAGGGGGCACCGGGCCTGCTGCTATGGCGACGAAGCAGCACAGTGGCCCCACATCCATCTCGGACCCAGTGGCCTTAAGCTCCACGTGAGCCTGTTACTTAAGTGTCACAATTCTACTAAAATCAAGACGTCTGTCTCTACGTTACAAACAAGGAAACTGAGGCACAAAGCAAGCAAGCAGTGTGTCCACGGTCACGAGAGGCAGAAACCAAGTGTGAACCCACAGCATTTATCCCGCCTCCCACTCCACTACACCAGCCACCTGGGGACAGCTGGGGACCCCACATTCGGGTGGTGAAGGCTCACTCCCCAGGAAGACTACAGTCAACCCTAAAGGTGTATGCACCACACTACGAATCCTCAGAACAGGAGGAAAAATGGACAGAGCTGAAGAGAGAAGCAGACAGGTCTCCAGGTCCAGTTAGAGCTTCAACACCCATCAGCAACAGACAGGCCACAACAAGGAGAAACCTGAACACCACAACCAGCCACAGACCCGCCTGGCACGCACAGAACCGTCCGCCCAACGCCAGGACACACAGCTCTTCAACTGCCAGGGAACCGTTGCCCAAACAGACCTCGCCTGGGCCGGGAGACAGGAACCAGTCAGTTATCTTACCATCGTCAAGTTGGACTAAAAGGAAAGTGAAACACGGAACAGGGAAATCTCACCCTTGGCAATCACACTTCTAAATAACTCACGGGTCAACGAGGAAGCATCAAAGAAAATAAAGGAAAATAAACGAACGGGATGAAAAGACAACACATGGGAAAGGCAGCGAAGGCAGCACCACGCGGGAGACGCAGCACCCCAAGCTCAGCATAGAGCAGCGAAGTCTCCACGCGGCACCTCAGCTCCCACCTCAGGGACCTGGGAAAAGACGCTGGGGGGGGGGGGGGGAGCGCGGGGCAGGTGTGGGCACCAGACGAGGCCTCGTGGGCTGGAAGACTGTGTCAGACGACAGGTCGGTGCCCGGCTGCAGCACGGCCTCAGGGTTTCGCGAGAAGCGCCTGTTGGGGAACTGCAGGCAGGGTGCCCAGGACTCCCTGCCTGACTCTTAGAACCGCATGTTAACATACAACTATCCCAAAAGCTTAATAGAGTTGTTTAAATTGGCCAATGGTCTGAAAAGACATTTCACAGAAAAAGATTCAACTATCCAATAAGCACATAAAAAAGGCTCACCGTGACGAGTCTCCAGGGAAATACATACCACAGCCAGCGAGCGCTCGGCCGTCCTCGTGGCTGAAATGAAGGCTGACGCTGCCACGTGCCACGAGGAGGCAGGGCAGCACCCACACTTTGCTGGTGGAATAAAAAGTGACACAGCCACTCTGCAAACCACTGGGCTACACACTCCTTTCCAACACACATGAAAGGCCATGTCCACACAGAGAATGTATTCATAACAGACACGCAGCAGCCCCAGGTATTCCACCCGACAGCCCCTCCCCGCTCCGACCTGCCAGGAGACTCCTGTCCGGCTCGCACTGCACCACGCCCCCCAGGAAACCTTCCCGCACACGCTCACCAGCTTGGACACCACGAACAACCTGGGCAGGCTATCTGCGAAGGAACCACCAGGATTTCAGTCCACAAATCCTATCACAACAAGGCCCAGAACACTTGTGCACAGAACCCGGCCTGGCACCCTCTCCTCCCCTCGGGGGGGCACCCAAACTTTACCCATCTTTCAAGGCCTATCACCCACAAAGCTGCCACACGTGCCCTCCCACAGCGACCACGGCCCCTGGAGCCCAGCACTGCGACCCCACGCATCGCCCTGACAGCTCCGGCACGAATGTCAGGCGGCCGGTTTTCAGTCCTTGAATTATTTCATTAAAGTCCATAGTTCATATGAATTTTAAGCAACTAAGGAGACGGCGTCATTAACTGCCCCCTTGTGTTTCCTGTAGAGCAAAACCCAATATGCTCATGACACCTCTGCGATCACCGGTGGAGTGAACGTAATACTGGCTCCATCCTGGCCACCTTCAGGTGTGATGAAAAATGACAGCAATCTGAGGTCCCCAATAGTTCAACTAGGAACCAAAAAGAACGCAGGATATCACGTGATATGACCCGAGAAAAGTCAACAGCCGGAGAAGCCTCTGAGCTCTTAGGGAGGTAAAGGTGATACAGAAAAGTACTAAAATGGGGCTTTTTGGAAGAACGTTTACACAATTTAACACCCTGAAGCACGACAGTCACTCCAATGTAAAGGGTTGGGACAGTCTGAACCGAAAGGTGACCTGCTTTACGCTCTTTGGTCAGTATTTAACCTGTGGCCTCAGGACAGGAAAGCAAAGGTGGGCAAACGGGTCCATCTTTACAGACACACATGCACTCACGTCAGCCACTGCGTCAGAACCATAGAGCACTCTTTCGAGTCCTGGTCCAAGATGTCTCCAATCTCCTGCACTTCTGGCCAGCAGGCGAGCACTGACTGTCCTGCGGACAAGGCCTGAGGGCAGCTGAAACCCCTGGCCCCAGACCCCAGTGGTCCTAGCGGGCCAAGCAGAAGGAGGGCCACTGGAGGAGACCAGCCAGCCACCTCACCTCCACAGGACCTAATGCCACTGACACATACACTCAGGTCGCCCTGTGACCTCCCATCAGAAGCACCCAAATCCCTTGCTGAGAACAAGACTATCTACACTAATAAAAGACAAACATGCAAATTGACCGTACCTTCACTATGCCTTAAGCCACACCCACCAGCCAATCAGAGCAACTATATGCAAATGAACCCAACTAAGATGGCGCCGGCAGCCACGGAGCTGGAGCGAGCAGGAGGTTGGGGTTGCCCCTGGTGATGGAGGAAGCCAAGCTTCCCTCCCGCCCTCCCTGGCCGGCTCTGAGGTCCTCTCAAGGCTATAAAGTTTCAATTATAGAAGGTAAATAAATCCAAGAATAAAAAAAGAAAAAGAAAAAAAGGAGAGGCTGGGAGCTTCCATCGCGGGGGGGGGGAGGGGGGGGAGGGGGGCTTGGCCAGCCTGCAAACAGCCATCAGCCCCTCACCCAGGCTGGCCAGGCACCCCAGCTGGACCCCCACCCTGATCCGGGACACCCTTCAGGGCAAACCAGCCGGTCCCCACCCGTGCACCAGGCCTCTATCCTATATAATAAAAGGGTAATATGCAAATTGACCCTAACAGCAGAATGACTGGGAATGACTGGTCACTATGACACACACTGACCACCAGAGGCCAGACGCTCAATGCAGGAGCTGCCCCCTGGTGGTCAGTGCGCTGCCATAGGGGTAATTCTGCTTAGCCACAAGCCAGGCTGCCGGCTGCCAGTACAGCGGTGGTGGCGGGAGCCTCTCCCTCCTCCTCAGCAGTGCTAAGGATGTCTGATTGCAGCTTAGGCCTGCTCCCTACTGGCAAGTGGACATCCCCCGAGGGCTCCCAGGCCGCCAGAGGGAAGTCTGACTGCCAGCTTAGGCCCAATACCCCCCCCACCCCCGGGGAGTGGGCCTAAGCCAGCAGGTGGTCATCCCCCGAGGGGTCCCAGACTGAGAGAGGGCACAGGCCGGGCTGAGGGACCCCCCCGCCCCCGAGTGCACAAATTTTTGTGCACCAGGCCT
The DNA here is from genome assembly GCA_036010255.1 of Myotis pilosus. Taxonomy (NCBI): domain Eukaryota; kingdom Metazoa; phylum Chordata; class Mammalia; order Chiroptera; family Vespertilionidae; genus Myotis; species Myotis pilosus. The sequence goes on from JASKON010000013.1 coordinate 74,006,345, forward strand.
CTAGTTTAAAAATACAATCTAAACTCATACACCAATGATCTGAGTGAGTCGCTGGACTAAAAAGGGAGAGTAGGCTGTGAGGGAGGCTCCCAGCCAACGGCCAAGGCCAGAGCTGTGCTCACTTCCAGTTCTTGGCCTGCACAGGCTTTGAGCGTGCGACTCACTTAAACCAAATATCACCACACAGCGAAGCGGTGACCTGCTGGACTGACAAGAGAGGGGTTTTGCACACAGACTCCTTGTTGTCCTGTGGCCTACGGGAGAGCTGCAGCACTGGGTCACGGACCCCGACATTGGGACAGAGGCCCGGCATCCGCACAGACTGCCCACCCACAGCAGTGCCCAGTCAGTTAACAGCTCCAACAAGAGTGAGGACCAGTGCCAACCCCGCACAGGCAGTCGGCACGGACAGCCCAAGGCCTCTCCATCCGTTTGCTGCCGGTAAAGGAGACGGTGAATTTGGGGGCCCCCAAAGCCCTGCCCTGTCCAGGTGGCTCAGCCCCGTGAAGAGTCTCCAATGGTTCCCAGGCTCCGCAGGGCTCACCGCCATGAGCACATAGCAACGTGCCTGCGACAGCTGAGTGCCTTCCAGCGTTTTCCCTGGGTTACTTTTCAACACTGTCCTTGAGAGATGACAAACACTATTGCTCAAAACCCCAAACCAAGACCTAATATCTTTAAGCTTCCTAAGGTCACGGAGGAAAATAAAAAACAAAACAGGAGCACACAGAAGCCTGCCCAGCACTCTGTTCTAAAACAGACAGTACTCCAAGCCACCCCTTTAAACTTCCTTACCAACCTGTACGACTTTCACCCAAAAAGACATCACAAGACTCCAGCTAATAAGCAGGTTCTACTCTTTCTTACAGATACTTTCAAATGAATACGTTTCAACATGTCCATTATACTACTTATAAGACAATCGTTAAAACACTGTCAATGACACGGGAGTCACCCCCCAAAAGGAGGGGCAGACGCTAATATCAGCACAAGAGGGCCCACAGTTCCTGGCTGTGGTGCAGCGAGGAAGACGGTGGGAGGGAACGTCTAAGCAGGTGCACCTCAGGCCTGGCCGAGGCTGAGCTGGGCTGCGAATGGGGACAGCGGCCCCGGGGACTGAGGTCCGGAAAGGCAGGCGAGGAGAGGCGGCTCGGAGCACCTGCCCCGGCGGCCCGGGCCTCCCATTCCTGCACAACCAGAAAGACGGTTCTGTCTCACTGAGCTGCTGCACGCTGAAGCCACTCTCGGCGAGAACCACGCTGACTCACTGGAAACCAAGCCCCAGAGGCCATGGAGGCGTCCAGGGAAGGAAACAAGGAGGGCCCTGGGTTAGAAGCCTGTGGGGGCCTCTCTCCTGGCTGCCAGAGTCCCCCCACCCCGTCTCCTGAAGGACTGGGCCCACTGGGGAGCAGCGAGCCTCCCCCTGGGCGTGACCCCCACGCCAAAGACACTGATGGAACCCCTTCAGCCGGCCGAGGTGAGTCCCCCGGTCATCTGAATGGGGATCGCCCACATTTGTAAATTTAAAGAGAGGTTGTCAATGAGAAAAAATGTCCGTCTGCTCGCCTTCCACAAGTAGGTACAGACGGAGAGGCAGACGTGAACGGAGGCCTGACCTCCTGACCCAGTGTGATGGGCAGCGCATAGCCAAGGCGGCGAGGACGGGATTCAGCCTCCACCCCAGGCTCCTTCAGCTCCGCCGGCCTTCTATAAATAACGCCTGAGCCTATTTTAACAGCAGCTTTGATTACTTCTCAGTGAGTCAACAGGTACCAAGAGCGATCGGTCTGGGAAACAAAACCAGGCGAACCCAACAGGAGCACGGGGAGAGGCGCGCGTGCCCGCCCAGGGCAGACACGGGCATTGGCTGCAGCTGGAGGGAAGGTGGGGAGACCACCCGGGGGCCTCGAAGGGGTATCTGCGTCCACGCATCATTCCCCAAGCCCAATGCTCCGGGTGCCAAAGCTTCACCCACGAGGGGACCCGGGCAGCAGCCGGGCACAGAGCGGAGCCCGAGCAGATGAGCAGGTCGGCGTGGCCTCGCGTGAAACCCGACACAACAGCCCAGGGCAGTGCCAGAGCCAGGAGGAGAGTGGGCGCGAGGCTGCGAAGACTGTATGAGGGTGGAGACCTCAGAAAACTCACCAGGAATGGCGCCGACCACGTCACCCGCAGGACGCGGGTTCGTGATGAATTATCAGGGAAGGCCAAGAGCACCGGCCGCAGGGCCTGCAGAGGTCAAGGTCAGGGTGGGACCCCCCCCCCCGCCGGCCACACCCGGCACACTTGGCAGTAGCCTTACTCAAGGCTTCAGACCTTTTCCCCAAACCACACGAGTGGCAGCGCTTCCCGCCGGTACATGCGGACACTGAATGCAGTTCGCGGGGCAAATACAAGACCTGAACCCCTGAACGCGGCGGGAGGGGCTCCCCTCGCCTCCATCCAACCCGGGGAAACGCTGCTCAGCCAGTTCCCACAGCCGGTGAACCGCGCTCCGCGGGAGGGGGCCCAGCACCCACTCGGCCGCACTCAGGGGTGCCGTCCCCGGGGTCCCCGGGACAAAGGCAATTTCGGGAAACGCTTCGAATGAGAAGGACGGGGTGGCGCGCTAGGAGCGCGATCCCCTGCAGACACAAAGCACCGGGAATGAATGGGGAAACCTGGGCCCGGCCGCGGCGGGAACCACCTGGTCCGCGAGGGCCGCGGGCCCGACAGGTGCGGCCAACCACCGGGCTCCCGAGGCCTGAGGCCGCGGACTCGACGACGGGTCCCCGAGCCTTCCGGGGGGCTGGCCCGGGGAGGGCCCGGTTCCGCACACCCGGCCACAGCCCCTCGCTCGGCGGGCGGCCAGCGTCTGCGGGGGGTGAGGGTAGGAGGGGGTGGAACCAGCGCCCTAACCTGCGCGGCTCGGGAGGAGCAGGGAGGCCTGCCCCGCGCCCCCCGCCCCCGCCCGCAGCGCCCCCCGCCCCGCCCCCAGGCGCCCCCGGCCCCCCAGGCGGCCCACCTCGGCCGTAGGCCTTGGCGCACAGCCACTGCAGGTTGGCGGCGATCTTGGCGCGCGCCGGGTCGTAGCGGTCCAGCGGCACGACGTCCGCGGCGCCGTCGGGCGCGGCCTCCATCCTCCGCCAGCCGTCCCCGCCCGGGCGGCTGCCCGCGTCCACCATCTGCGCGCTGGCAGGCGCCGCGGCGGGCGCCCGGCAACAAAGGCGCCGCGGGGCCGCGTGGGGCCGGGGCTGGACACTCGGGCACGACCGCCCGCGCGGGGCCCGCAGGCCGCCCCGCCCCCGCCCGGCGCTCCGCCTTGCTCAGAGCCGCCGCCGCCGCCGCCGGTGCTGCTGCTGCTGCATGCTGCGGCCCAGCCGGGGCGCGAGGGCCGGGGGGCGGCGGGCACCGGGCGCGGGACGCGAGCCGGGCGGGGGCGCGTGCGCGGACTCGGGGGGCGGCGGCGGCAGAGACCGCTGAGGAGGCGGCCAACCGGCGGGAGCGCGCGCACCGCCCGGATCCTGCGCAGGCGCAGGGGGCGCCGGCCGTTGCCCCGCCCTCGACCTGCGCTCGCCCCGCCCCTTTCCGCAGGCGCAGTGAGAGCTGCCCAAGGCCCCGCCCCCGGCCCGCCCCTTTCCGCAGGCGCAGTGGGCGCTGTCCGAGGCCCCGCCCATTCCCGCGGGTGCCGGGCGCGGGGTCGCGCGGCGCGGGCGGCCAGGCCCCGCAGGGTCCCGCAGCAGCCCTTTGTCTGAGCCGTGCCGCCTCCTCCTCGGCACCGGGTCGTCGGGACGAGAGGTTCCGGCCCTACCCGACGGGGCCGAGCCCCTCTCGAAGGCTCCTGCGCCCCTGGGGGACCGCGCGGGCCCAGCCCCAGCGCCCCAGGCGGCGACCCCCCCGCAGGGCTTCCCCTCCCAGTTGGCGGCGCCGACAGCCTGCGGTCGGCCCCTCCCACAGCGGGGCTCGGGGTCGGGGACCGCCCTGGGAGCAGCCCCGGGGATGCCCCGCTTCACCTTAAAGCCGCGCTGGGAGCCTTGGGACGCCCCCTCCCACAGCCGGGCGGGGAACCGGGACCCCGCGCAGAGCAGCCTCCAGCATCTGTCCCTGCCCTGCAGCACTGGCAGCGGGGAGACACCCCTAAGGCTTAGGGCAGCCCGCCCGCCCCCCTTCCCCTGCAGCGCTGAGAGCCCGGAGCGCCCCAAGTGGTCGCCAGCCAGGGTCCAGGGCGGGGTGAATACGGACCGGCCTAGACCGGACCTGGGAAGGGCCGGCTTCCTCCTGGCAACGTTGGCAGCCGCGGGCCGGCCTCCAGCCAGTGGTTGTAACCGTGAAACCTGGGTACGCGGTGCTCATCTGAGGACCCGACAGGACCCCTGGCTTCGGTGCCCCCGACCAGGGGCCAGAAGCCCAGCCTCGAGGGAAGCAGGGAGACACCGTTTCCTCTGCGTGAGGAGCCCCCAGCCTCCAGGGGTTTTAAGGTGCCACCAGCCTCCCCTTCCTGGAGCCAGAGGGAAGACCCAGGCTGTAAAGCGATGTCAGCTCCGGGCCCAGCCACGCGGCAGTGACAGGTGCACCCAGAGCGCCGCCCTCCCGCCCTGCAGAGCCGAGATAGCGCTGGCTGCGGGGCGTGGGGCAGCGAGCAGCCCTGGGGGAGGGGGACAGGAGGGCTGGGACCTGTGGGCAGTGAGGGCCAGGAGGGCATATCTGGGCAGTGCAGGCAGAACCCTGAGACAGGCGGCCTGGGGTGCCAGAGTGGAGAGGCCACTGAGCCAGGAACTGGGGTGGAGAGGCCAGGGAGGGACTGGGGGGAGGAGTGGAACTCTGCGTTTTCTGTAAACCCCAGTGCTCTAAAAATGTAACTTAGAGCCCGGCGGGTGCGGCTCAGCCGTTGAGCATCAACCCTGTCAATAGGTTGCTGGTTCCATTCCCCATCCGGGCACACGCCCTGGTTGTGGTTGCAGGCTTGATCCCAGTAGGGGGCGTGCAGGAGGCAGCAAGTGATGTTTCTCTCTTCCTCTCCCTTCCTCTCTGAAAAATCAATAAAAACATATTTAAAAATTTTTTAAAATAACTTATTAAAAGAACAAAGCCAACCTGGGACCCAGCTCCACAGCTTCAGCTTGGAGACCAGCCCCTTCTGCTCAGAGAGGAGCCCGCAGGCTGAAGGAGCCCGGCCAGCTGCGTCAGCTCTACCCCCATGGCCCGGCTTCCCCAGGGGCTGTCCTGTCCTGTCCGCGGCTGGCCTGGCCCTGCTGTTCTCTGGCCACTCTTCCCTGTGCTCCTCCAAGACCAAGGGCTGAGGTCCCCGTCGGTCCATGCTTCACTGCCGACCTCTGTCTAATGCTCGTGACCCACAGACACAGTGGGAGGCGGTGTTCGCCCTGGCTGGCACAGTGGGGTGCTCACCAGCACTGCGGGGTGAGCCCGAGATGCAGCAGAACCGAGCGCAGACCCGGCGTGGGGAGGCCTGGCCAGCAAGAGCTCCATCCTCCAAGTTACCATGGAACCAACCGATGATCCCACAGCTACCCAGCCGCTGGGAGAAAGCTGGGGCACCTACAGTGAAAAATGTTCCCCTGAATGCACGCAGGAGGGTCGACCACTCCTAACTCAGACCTGGCCGACCACCAGACCATGGCACCCCGAGACTCGGCCCCAGACATTCCCAGGCCAGGAGGTGGGAGGGCTCAGCCGCCCCACCTTTCCTTCATTACTGCTCCCCAGGAAGAAAAATGCTAAACTGACTGAAACCTAATTAATTGAATTAATTAATTAGAATTTAATTTCCCCGTTGGGAGAGAACACAAGGGGAGACCTCAAACCACTGTAATTCTTCACATTTCCTTTGCTTCCCCTCCATGAGGGAGATGGGATTCCCCCCGCTGGGGAGAGTATCACCCCCTTGGAGAGAGCAGGGCTGAGGGCACCTGGCAGACTCAGGCCCACAACGCAGGGCAGGCAGTGCCCCCTGGGTTGCACAGTCCCCTCGTGACCTCGAGGCCGCCACAGGCCCCAGGTTGTGCAAAGCCAGCCCCAGGCTCCACAGGACCCTGAACCCTTCCTGGGGGCCTGCGTTAAGGCTGCCCCTGCAGTCTCCCAGCGCACCTGGAGGAGAGGGTGCGTTGCAAGGCTGCAAACTTCATTTTATACCGTTTTATGAGTGCAAATTACACACCTTTTGGGGATATATGAATGCATTGCTTTTCCTGTTTCTGGGTGCATTATGGGAAGGGCCACCAGAGGCTGCCCACCCTCCTACTCCCTTAACGGAGGGGGAACTGGAAGGGAGGCGCCAAGTGTCACATACTTGTCAGGAGGCACCTGGAGGGCTGAGTTGTGAACATACCTTCCATGTCCTGATGGCCTCCGCAGTGGCACCAATAGCCCACATGCCAGGGCTGCCTGCACTTAGGGCCACAGGAGGGAAGACGGGGAGTCCCCAGGGCAAATGTTCTCTCCCTGTGGGGCTAGGAGTCCGGACCAAGTGTCGGGAGGTCCCCCTGAGGCTGAGGGACACAGCTCCAGGCCCCTCCCTGCCTCTGCAGAGTCCCCACCTGGGTGAGCCCTGGTTTGTGGAGCCTCGCTGCCTCCACCTGCACACGACCTTCTCCATGTTCACGGCGCTGCCTCCTTCCCCGCAGGTGGGGCCAGGCCTACCTGATGACCTTGCTGTAACGTGCCTCTAACAGCGGTCACATTCCAAGATCCTGGGCTTTGGACTTGAGCATCTCAGCACAGATGACATGGGATACGCAGGGTCACCCCCAGGGCTCGGGCCCCCGATCCACCTGCTCATACCCATCATCGTGGTACTGCCTCACGTGTCCCCTACCCACACATCAGGCTTCCAGGAGCCGAGAGCACCGCCAGGGCCTGTCCCACTCGCTGTCCCCACGCACCCAGGACGTGGTGTGTGCTGGAGCTGGGCGCTACACGGCCTCACTGAAGAGAGACCGTGCCGCCTCCTCCCATGGTGGAGGGGGGCTGTTTGGCTCCTCCATCCTCCTGGGCCAGCCTGTCTGCCATCACTCAGACCGCCTGGGGTTGTGAGCCAGGACTGCGCTGTGGTTCCCCCCTGAGCAAGCACAGGTTTGCTCCTGCCTGGCCTGTCCTCACTCCGCATTCTCCATCCTGCACCACCGCATGGCCGGCAACTGGGCCACGAAGGGGTGGACACTGCTTCCTGCCAGAGCCCATGCCGGCCCTGGGTTCTGCCCCTCATGGCGGGATGGGGAGAGCAGGGGGACGCCTCAGAGTGGGTGTCAGCATGCGTGCCAAGACCCCGTCACCCCAAACCCAACCCTGGGGTCTCCAGGCCTGTGGTCAGGGCAGCCCTTTCTGGAACACTTGACTCTGGCCAGATGACCCCAAGTAGCTCATGCCCAGCTGCCCCTGGGACACAAGTGACTCAGGCAAAACTGCTTGCTACCTCCCCTTCATTAGGTCCTTCTGAATTTTGGAGGCAAAATGCTCTTGAAAAGGCTAAATTCTGTAGATGTGTACCTGTTGACTAGGGCAGACACTCCACATTTCTTTGGGGCCCATTTGACCTAAAACAGCCCCTCAGTTCCCGTGGGGAACCCGTGCAGGGAGGGCCACTCTGGGGGGTATTCCAGCAGCCGCCAGGCACCAACCCCCGTGTCATCCGCTGTCTCTGGAGAGGATGGCAGATGGCACCGTGGAAGCCGCAGGGAGTGGATCCAGGTCTGAGCGCCAGCTGGCAGCTCCGGAGTCCCTGGTCCGGGCACAGGAAGGAGAAGCTGGGCGGCCTGGTCTTGTCTTCGTGTGGCTGCAGGGCGTCTGTGCTTCATGGCCGAAGGGGGCGGCCCCGAGCCAGAGACCTCTGCTGTGCCCTGGTGTGGAAGGCACAGGATAGCTTCAACCAGAGCCACCGCCCCGGCTGCTCCGCCAGCGCCCAGTCCTGAAAAGCGGCTGCCTGGGCGCCCACGGGCCTGTCTTGCTGGGGACTGGCTGCCCCCAGGCAGCACTGCTGCTCCGCCCCCACCAGGCCTGCTTCTCCAGTCTGAGAAGCACGGAGCCCCCCGGGCCGTGCAGGTCAGGGCTGTAGCGCCCCCCCCCCCCCCCCCCCGCCCCACTACCCGCCACCCCGCAGGCAAGGCAGGGCCCCAGGAGGAAACAGACACAGCAGGAAACCGCCTGCACACGCCACAGCTTCAGGGGCATCTGTCTGTCTTCACAAGGCTGCTCGTCCTCACTCAGTGGAGGGGGTGAGCACCCAGCCCGGGCTCCCTCAGTGCAGGTGGGCAGGTGCGACTGCTCCCAAAGACAAGCTTCAAAACACACCTGACAACCAACTCCTTTCAGCAGTAAGTAACAAGCAGATTCAAAACAGGGGGACTTGCATTCTCATTCTAAATTATGGGTAGTTTCTTTAAAAAGTGGCCAGCCCCGGCCAAGGTCAGTTGGTTGGAGCATCGTCCAGATGCTCCCAAGTTGAACTTCAATCCCTGGTCAGGGCACTAGAGGAGTCAGCCAATGAATGCACAAGGAAGTGAACAACCAACCACCAACCGATGTTTCTCTCACTACCTCTCTCTGAAATCAATAAATTAAATTTAAAAAAAGAAAGTGGCCAGAGGCAGCCGGGCGATGCTCCAACCCTGCCATCGCAGGCCTGGGTTGGGCACCCGGCTCCAGGGACCTCGAGGACAATGAAAACACGAGATTCTGCCAACCCAACGTTGAAGTAGCGGCGCCGAGTGCCCAGGTGAGAGCGAGCGCGCGAACTGCACTAAAAGGCAAACGTGCCACTTGCTGGTATGAATGATGACCAGGCTGCGGAGAAGGCAGGAGGGGAGTTTATTCGTGGAAGGATGTCGCCCTGAACCCTCTGCCTGACCGAGTGCCTGTGCTAACACTGGGCAGGAACGTGCAACCTCCAAAGGGTAGGTGACAGGAGAGCCGCGCCCACAGGCCGTTCAAGTAGGTTTCTGGAACCCAAAGGGGCCCCAGGGCACACCTCCCGCACAGCCCCAGGTCTATAAACACTGTGGGGGCTGGGCTGCACCTGGCGCACCAGGAACAGAGCATCTAGGCAGTGAGGTCAAAGCAGGACAATCAGGGCTGGGTGCAGGGGTTAGGGTGGGGGTAGGGGGTGGGGGCAGGGCAGAAGCCCCTCCAGCCCTGGCCCCACCCCTCGCAGCCCACGGAGCCAGGGTCTTCACACTGTCCACAACTGGCGCAGAGTTAAAAGGGCCCCTCCCCGGGCCGCTGGGGCAGTGGAGATGTAGGCGCTGCCTACGTGCGGTTCATGGTCTGGAAGATCCGGGAGATCTGCAGCATGACCGGCCCCGTCTCTGGGTCGTTCATCCACTGGGTGCTGTTCAGGGGGTTCTCGAGCATGTCCTCAAACGCTGCGGGGACAGAGCCAGGCGGAGTGAGCCGATGCCCCTCCACGCGCACACATGCACGCACACGCAATGTGTTCACACTCATACGCACGTGCACACACACGTGCACAGTGTGCACACTCGCACACACAACACGTGTGTACAATGTGTACACATGCATAAACGTGCACACACATGAGCACACCCAACACACACACGCGTGCACGCGCTGGAGAAAACCTCCACAGCTTCTTAGTATAGACGCGGGCTGGGCACCCACCGAGACCCCCGGCCCCACCACACTGTCTGACCTGCTGTCACACCAGCAGCTCTGAGGTCAGAGGGCAGCGACCCAGCTCTGCAGGGAGCCCGGGCCTGTGTGCTCACCGGACTCCAAGTCTGGAAAGCAATTTGGCAACAGCTACCAGGAATCTTAAAAATAGTCAGGCCGTGACTCAGTAATTCCAGTTCCAATCAGATGCGGAAAGGACTTACATATAAAGACATTGTTGCACGTACCATACCATCACGTTGGAAAACTGTAAGTGTTCATCTCAAGAAGGTGACTTTAAAGAAACAGCGCATTAACAATGCACCTGAGCAGCTCTTTAACATGAGAACTCTGACCTCAAGTTTTGCAAAACTGTTTTCTCCAAAACCACAGGTGCCTCCAGCAAAAGCTCTGGGCCACAGCAGCCCTGGCCCCGGGGAGATGGGTCAGACCCTGTCCCCCAGTGCTCGCACACGCGCCCCCCTCAAATCAATAAATGTGTTCTCAGGTTTAAAAAATAAAATAAAATTGTCTTAAAATATAAATAAGCAAAAGTATCAGGCAAGTCTGAACAGGAGCCTGGGGGAAGCCGTGTGCTGGGGCGCAGAGCCCGGCTCAGGTCCATGGACCTGGAGCCACAAAGTAAACCCTCGTGAGGTCGCAGAGAGGGAAAGAGCAGCAAAACGGAGGTGCTTTCAGGGTTCCAAGCTCAGCACCCAAACCAGGGGAAGGGAGCTTCCTTAACCCGACCAAGTACATTGTGAAAATCACCAACGACCGGTGGCTGGTCGCAGCCTCAAAGCCCTTCGGAAGAGGCTGGGAGAGCCAGGCCGTGTCCCCGTCAGGGGAGGGGACCCGGAGGTGCTCCAGGGCAGGACCAGGGCCTACACACAGCACAGAGATGAGCTCAGCAAGACGCTCACTGAGCGCAGAACTGTGTACAGAGAAGCCCCGCCCCCTCTCGCACACCTTCCCGACCCTGGACCACAGGGCTTCGTGTCATCGAGACAGACACAGGCAACTGCACTGGACCCAGGACCTGCGGCCGTGGGAGTGAGGAAGGCGGGGCCGAAAAGACCAAGAGGAACTCCCGGGGAACAAGGAGAACAACCCACCAGAGAGAGAGGCCAAAATCGAGCCAACGGCCTTTCGGGGCCGAGGGCCTGGGAGTGCTGGCCTCCAGGAGGGCTCGGCCTTGAGGGTCAGGGAGACGGCAACGACCACAAGCACCTGGGCCTGCCGGGCGACCAGTGCCCTCCCATGTGCTGGGGAGCATGGGGTTCTGAGCGCTGCACCCTCCTCCCGCAGCACACGCCCTGCACGCACATGCCGGGCCCTAGGTCCCTGCCCAGACACCCATGTGTGTGCCCCGGAGGGCGGGCATGAGAATGAGCAGGGTAGCCCTGACAGGGGCCGTGTGAGCCGCCTCACCACCCGCCCTGGGCCAAGAGCAGAACGGAGCCGTGGCGCCCTGGCTTCAGGAAGGGCTTGGCTCCAGGAGGCTGAGTGCCTACAGCCAGGTGGGCCCAGATGCGTCCCACTCACACAGCAGGCACTGCCCGCAGGCTGCCTGGACAATGCACATGTGACAACACGCCCAGCAACAGCAGAGCCGAGGACCTGGGCGCTCTGTAGGGAGGGCGCCCGGTGGCTCTGAGGGCCTGGAATGCTCTTGGCTTTTTAAATAGAGTGTTTGTTAAGATGAAGGCAAGGTGCAAGCTTATTAGTTCCCCTGCAGCTGGAGGACCGCTGTGCTGGGTGTGCCCTCCCCTGCAGCTGGAGGACCGCTGTGCTGGGTGTGCCCTCCCCTGCAGCTGGAGGACCGCTGTGCTGGGTGTGCCCTCCCCTGCAGCTGGAGGACCACTGTGCTGGGTGTGCCCTCCCCTGCACCTGGAGGACCACTGTGCTGGGTGTGCCCTCCCCTGCACCTGGAGGACCACTGTGCTGGGTGTGCCCTCCCCTGCACCTGGAGGACCGCTGTGCAGGTTTTCAGAGTGTGGGGGTCAGCGCACAGGAGCTGGTCCACCACGAGCAGAGCCCGATCCCAGCCCCAGTGACGCAGGCAGCAGCACATGGAGGGCCCACGTGTGCAGGGACCGCTCTGGGCTGGGCTGCGGCGTTTATCACGCAGGAACATCTGGGTATTCTGGGCGGGTCTCCTGGGCAGCGCAGGGGAGGCACACATACCGAGCAGTGTTTTGGGGTTGGTGAGGCCCAGCTGCACAACGGGGTTATCCAGGATGGCTTGGAAGAGGGGGCTGTTGGGGTCGATGCCCTTGTCCAGCTCCTCGGGGGAGGGCTTCCGGTCCCCCAGCAGCCACTCGCACTGCAAGCAAAAGCGCAGCTGTCAGCCCTGGACGGTCACCACCCAACAGGCCCCGCGCGGACTGGGAGGGGCTTCCCAGGAGAGCAAAGCCCCGACGCGGGGCGCTGTAGGAGGGAGGACCCGCCCGGCCTTCTGAGCGCGGCCACCGCCCCATGGCTGGCCTGCCCGAGTGCTGGGAGGAGAGAAAGAAATGCGGACACTGGGGAGGTGGCCTGGGGCGTGAGCATTCCCCTGACCCACTCATGTGACCGCTGGCTCTGCCACCCGAAGGGACGAGCCGGCCACCGCTGAGACACCCCAGGCAGTGCCGTCAGCAGCGGGGTGTTTGCTGAACGGGACCAGCTCAGAACTTGTCTAACAAAGCGAATGGGTTAGAGCCCAGAGTCCCCCGAGTACTTAAACTTCTCATACAATTAGAATCTACCCCGTCTCACTTTAAAAGTGAAACAGCGGCCTGCCTGCGAGCCCCCCAGGAGCCTGCCGACACGGGGCGCCCCCGCGGCCCCTGCCCCTGTACTCACAGCGGCGCTCTGCTGGTTGTTGCTCACTCTCAGGGCGTCCATCACCTCCTTCTCGTCGAAGCCCATCTCCATGAGGGAAATGACGGCCTGAGAAGGAGCCACAGGCCCTCAATGCCGTGCACGGGGACCCGGGTCGTGGGGACCCGGTTCACGGGCTGACTTAGCAGAGCTTCACCCAGCACCACGGTCCACCTCACAGCTGTCTCCTCACAGGCTCCCTGACTCCGAGGGACAAGGCCAGGAAGGTGGAGGGCGCCTGCCCTGGGGACAGACCGCGGGGACGGGACGCCACTCACCCCAGGGCCAGAGGGGCCAGGCTCGCCTCAGAGCCCTCGGTGAGCTCCGTGGTTGTCGGGGTACAACCGTCTCACCACCCAGGCGGGCCCTAACGGCCTCGCTTTCAACTGCCCCCCCACCCCCCCGTTATGGTCTGACGCGCTGGGCCTGTGGGCGCAGGTGCTGCCATGTGGGGTGGTCTTTGTGGCGCACTGGCCTGGCCTGGGCGTCAGAGGCTCCAGAGAGCTCGGGAAAGAGCCTGTGGAGCCCACCTGCTCCATGAGCTCACAAGACAGTGTTTTCTTTACATACGTTTTCCTTGATTTTAGAGAAAGAAAGGGAGAGGAACAGAGAGAGACCCAAGCATCAATGATCCCCTCCTGGGGATCGAGCCCACAACCCGGGCCTGTGCCCCCGACCGGGAACCTGACCCCTCGGTGCACAGGATGATGCGCAACCACTGAGCCACACCAGCCGCAGCCATCAGCCAGTATTTCCTCCTCTCAGGCTCTTCACTGGCTCTCTGGCCCCTCCTAGCTCCAGGCCCATCATGAATGACCGGAGAAGCCATCAGAGTCGCGCACAATCACCAGGAACCCACTGCTGAATCAGGACAGGGTGGCCTCTTCCGCTAACGTCATAGACTGTCCTCCATCTCGGCCGGGAAGAGATGCCCAAACGTCCCGGCGGTGACACAGGGATGCCGCCCATTCTCATGGGAGCACCGGGCAGGGTCCTGGCACCAGGGCTGCCCGTCTGCACACGGCACACTTGCTGGACCTTCCCCCGACTGGACAGAGGCTGACGCCCGGCCCTCAGACCCCGCCCCTCGTTTACAGCTGCTCTAGGAGGAACACCGACGGGGTTTCCACCACCCAGAGGTGAACCTCCACGGCTCACAGGCCCTGGTTACGCGACAAGGACCTGCTCTGGGTTCAGCAGGTGGCAGATGTGCTGACTGGCTGCTCAGAGGAAACGGCCTCCGGGGCCCAGTGAGGACTGAGGGTGGCCCCAGGGCTGGCGGCTCGGCTCAGCGCGTGGCCCAGGCAATGCTACCCAAGGGGACAGTGGCGGGTCTCCCCGCAGGACACGTACCCGAGCATCAGCCCGAAACGCCCTTTTCCTTCGGATCTTCTTGAAGATTTCTGTGAGCTCGTCTCTGGCCTCCTCATCGTCCTCGCTGGAGCCAGCAGCAGCCTCGGCCGAAGCTTCAGCCCCCGTGGTACCTGGCGAGGTGTGGCCTGGAAGCGGCGTGTCTATGGCGGGGTCATCCGCGTGCTCAATCAGCCACTCCATGGCTTGGGGAACCGACATGCTGAAAGGTAAGAAGCTTTTCCTTCCAACATGTCCAGGGTCCCGAGGCCCTTTCCCTCCCGTCAAGAAAAGCCCTGCAACGGGGGAAGCCTCGAGCAGGTGCTGCCGACCCCCTGCGGTGAGGACCTTCACGCAGGCCAGTGGAGGCCGGGCCAGGCCACAGAGCCCACTTTGCGAGCAACAGGAGCCCGAGGGCTCAGGACCAGGGAAGAGGAACGTGGCCACGGCCGTCCTCTGGCTGACGGACCGTCCAGCTCTGACGTCCACGAGGACACGTAACCAGAGAGGGGACTGAGGACTGTTAGCGACCACACGGCCTCCCCCTGGGGCGCCCCCGACCCCACACACGAAGCAAGGCTGTCTCCCCAGACCGAGCGAGTTCTGACCCGCACACGTGGTCCAGGCCAGTGACTGCGGGGCAGGCGTTAAAGCACCTCTTTGAATTAACTCACACACGGGACCCGACTCAGGGCGTGTGGGACAGGGAGTCACCGCAGGGCAGACCCTCGACCAGCCCCGGGCGGGCCCCACGTACTGGTTCAGCCGAAGCGCCTTCACGGCCCTGCTCTCGGGGAAGCCCATCTCCGTGAGCTGCCGCAGGGCCGTCTCGTCCACCCGCTCCTCCTCGTCCTCATCCAGCATCGCTGTAGGCGACATGTGGCCGGTGAGGGGCCCTGGCAGGGCCGCCCACGAGGGGTGCTTCCCAGGCACCCCCTGGAGCTCTGGGGCCTCGTCTGAGCCCCAGGGGTTGGTGGCGACTCTGCTGGGCCTTGGGTCACCTGAGGCGCCCCGTCAGCTCTCTCGTAGGAGCAGGAAGGTGGGTGAGAGTTCCCCTCCCACGTCTACTGAGCACAGACAGCAGCCTGGCAGCTTTAGCTTCAGGCTGTGGGGAGCGGACGCCCAGACGTGGGGACACGCCACCCGCGCGCACGCACCGTTGGCCTTTGTAAATAGCTCCACGGCGCCGGGGCTCAGCGCCAGCAGCTTCTGCGCCACCTCGATGAGGGACAGCAGGATCTTCCGCAGCTCCGTCTGGAACTGCAGGGAAGGGTGGGAAGAGGGTGAGCAGGGAGAGGGTGTCTCAGGGCTGAGCGGAGGGGGAGGGGCGGTGACACAGACAGCAGCGGTCCCGTCACTGGGACCTGTACCTTGGAGGGACGGGGAACCGGCCGTCCCTTCCCACAACCAGCCTCAGCCACCGTGTATGACCCCACGGGGGGGCACGCCCAGGAGAGACAGTGCCAGGGCTGTGGCAGTGCCGGGACGGGATCGACGGGGCGCCCACCCTGCAGGGCACAGGCGCCCGAGGGCCGGGCACGCCCAGAGGAAGGCGCTGCTCCCTCACTTCGACTTCCAAGGCGAAGTCCCCGAGACCCCGTCAGACCTCGTCTAGGCTCCTGCCGAACTTGGGACAAAACTCGGGCCTGAAGCACCCGTCCTTCCAGCCCGCCTTCGTGTCTTTGAAAACTTTTACTTCAAAAAACTTCAGGTTTAGAGAAAAGTTACAAAAAGTACCCCGAGTTCCAGTGTCCCTGTCACCCAGCCTCCCCAGTTCTTCAAGAACTTCCGGGCCGCCCCCCAGCGGTGACGAGGACCCGGCCCCCCACCCCCCTCCTTCCTCCCAAATTGGTGACGAGGACCCCCCCCCCACCCCAGCGGCGCTCACGTCTCGGAGGCTGGTCTGCACCACGGCCCGGTCCATGTTGCAGGAGGGCAGGCCGGCCGTGGCTCGGGCGATCGCGTCTCTGTCGGGGGCTTTCTGCTCTTGTTTTTTCTACACAGAAACGGAACCAGCGTCAGAGGTTAATGTGAGGGAACAGTGGCAACACCATGCAGGTGGGACGGACAGAGCCTGACCCGGACAGTGGGTCTCTGGGAGCTGGAGAAGGTTCCGGAGGACTCTGGGCCACCCTCACAAACAGACCACGTGCTGTTCAGGACGCAAGCGCCGCAATCCCGCTGCGTAACTAGCAGTGGCAGGACAGGGGCAGCGCAGACACCCCTTGGGCCATGGCCGGGCTGGGGAGCAGCCAACCCCTGAGGAACACAGAACTGGGTCCCACGAGCCACGGGAAACTCACCTTTTGCACCTTCTGACCCGCCCCCCACGGCAGAGCCGATGAGAGAAACGGGGCAGGAAGCGAACCAGAGTGAGGGCACCGACCAACTCAGACCGAGACCGAGCGCAGCAGAGGGAGCGGCCCCGCGGCCAGGCCGGGAGAAGGGGCACCGCAGGGCAGGACGAGCTCCTCCACCAGCCGCTCACCCCAGTGCCCGGCCTGAGCGGGATGAACTCTCTCTGGGGCCGGTCTCTCCCACGGCACAGCCACTTCAAGAAAAGGTGCCGGCCCTGGCCGGTGTGGCTCAGTGGATAGAGCATCGGCCTGCGGACGGAAGGGTCCCGGGTTCGATTCCAGTCAAGGGCACAGGCCCAGGTTGTGGGCTCAATCCCCAGTAGTGGGCATACAAGAAGCAGCCAATCAACGACTGTCTCTCATCATTGATGTTTCTAATCTCTCTTTCCCTCTCCCTTCCTCTCTGAAAGCAATACAAATATATTTTAAAAAAATAAAAAAATAAAGATGGTGCCCACTGGTGGGCCGACCTAACCAGGCTGGCCTTGGGCCAGAGGGAGGCAGCCCAGGAGACACTGCTGCCGCGCTGAGGACACGGGGCTGTGGCAGGCACACGGCAGCCCAGGAGCTGAGGGTAGCCCCGGCTGACGCTATGAAGGAGTCGGCGCCTCCGCCCCTCAACTGTGAGCCACAAGACGCGGACCTGGCAGCCTGGGAGTCGCGGTTTTGCTGGGAAGTCTGGGCACTGATTGGTGCAACCGGACGCAGACGCAGACCTAGAGGCTCAGAGGCCCTGACACAGGAGGTCCGATGGGGGAGGGGAAGGCCGGGCTGCACACAGGCCTGGAGGCAGCTGGAGCAGACGACCTGGAGGGCACCCCCTGGGAAGTGAACTGGCAGGGCCTCACACCGGGACCCGCTCTCAGAGGGGTTTATCAGTTCTGGCAAGGAAGTGGAAAATCAGTGATGTGCCCGTAGGAACCAGACAACACGGCGAGGCAGCTCCTGGCGCTGGGAAGAGGGAGCTGCATGACAGGGTGACCTGGGTGCGTGTACTCGGAGGGAAGGGGTGGCTTACTGACAGACCTGACAGACCTGACTCTGCTTCAGAGAGCCGTGCTCTGACCCCAGGGGCGGGGAGACCAGATCTTCTGGAGCCAACAGGGTGACCCCAATCGCGTGGGTGGAGCTGGGGGAGCGTTACGGGAACAGGTGAATGGGGTCCGGGGCTGTGGCCTCCAGGATGCCTGGCAGGTGGGGAGCAGGCGACCCTTCCTAGGAGACCATGGCACTATGGGACTTCCACAAAGCCTGCTGTCCACTTAACACAAGTAACCACCCATGAAACAGACCAACATCACAGCGTTCGTGCAGAGAAAGGGGCTGCAAGTGGCAGAGCTGGCAGAGGCTGAGGATGGCCATCCACCCACAGCTCCCGACGTGGCAGACCCGCAGGCAGAGGCAGGCCCAGGCCTGTCTCCCAGAGATGGGCTGAGTGGCCTGCGGGGGGCAGCTGTGCTGGCAGATAAGAAGGGCCACCCAGAGGGCCCCTCCCTCGCCGCCCTCCCAGGAGACCCTGCAGCAGTGCCGTGCCCTCCCGGCCCCATGCCCAGCCGCGTCGGCCTTCTTCCTCCCAGTGAAGGCTCTCCCCAGCACTTCAGAGCGTGAATAAGAAACTCTGTGTCTGAAGATAAGGAAGGAACAGCTGTGAAGTTAATGTGGCTTGGCACCAGGCACAGGTCTGGACAGGGACCACGTGTACTGGCCTCCTGCACGCACCACGCAGCTTCGGGCGGCGTGCACGCCTGTGCCTTGAGGTCCCAGAGCGAAGGCGCAGGTGCAGGCGAATCCCAGGGACCTCGGGTTCTGCCCAAGATGCAGACAGACGGGCACCGGGCCTTCAGAGTTCGCTCAGGGACGCCGACACGCACCCCATCCCTCTGGAGTGGTGAACGTGCCCCCCACCCCACATGTACCCCTTGTTTTGTGGGGCTGTGGTCAGCAACGACCCGAGCTGTCAGCACAGGTTTGGGGCACACACGGCACACAGTGAATCTGCCGGGGACTCGGCACGTAGGCTCCACCACAAGAACATCCACACACTCCTCTCCGCTCCAGCCTAAACGCAGAGCCAGGTGGTCCAGGGCCAGTCACGTGACCAGCAACCGGACAGGCCTTGGTCACTCAGCTCAGCCCAGGCAGAACCCCTTGTGCCCACTTCGCCTGCCTGTGAACGACGGGCACACAGAACGTGTGTCCCCGAAGGCTGGCGGGGGGGCTCTCACTCACAAAGCTCTCAGTCCCACTGAGGCTCACCTTTTCCTCGGCCGAGACGTCAGCCATCTTAGGAAGCGGAGACGGCGCTCGCTTTTTCACCAACAGCAGGACATCTCGGGAGAAACAGCCGTCAAGCTGGTTATGGTTTCATGTCCACGAAGTAGCCGCTGGCCACGGACAGAGAAGCAGGGCTCCCCCAGGGGCCTCCTGCCCAGGCGTCCACACCAGCCCGCCTTCCCTCAGACCTCACGTCTGCACGCCCCTGGCTCACACACAGGCTCCAGGCTCGGCAAGAGCCGGCTGTGGGTCACAGAGGTCACCGGTGCCCAGGAGGCACACTCAGCACCTCCCGACAACCGTGCAGAAAACTGGGGGGAAATCGTGCACCATGTTCTCATTTCGAGAAGCCACTGGAAGTCTGGGAGGTTGGAGGCGGTCAGTTCAGCCACAGCCCCGCATGGGGTCAAGTCCCACCTGGTTCGGGCCTTGACCTCCACACTCGATGGGGTCAGCAAACGCTTCCAGTGCTTTGAGGACAGGTTTAAGGGCGTCCAGGGCCCAGACCGCCCTTCGAGATGGAAAACCGAGGTTTCGCCGGCAGGTGTGGCTCAGTGGTTGAGTGTCAACCTATGAACCAGGAGGTCACGGTTCGATTCCTGGTGAGGGCACATGCCTGGATTTCGGGGTCGATCTCCAGTGTGGGGTGTGCAGGAGGCAGCCGATCAATGATTCTCTCTCATCATTGATGTTTCTCTCTCTCTCCCTTCCTCTCTGAAATCAATAAAAAAATTTTTTTTTAAAGAAAGAAAACCAAGGTTTCTTCCCCAAATGCCTCTGACAGAGAACAGCGAGGACAGAGGGTGTGTAGAGGAGGAGCAGCTCCCGGGGCTGAAGCAGCCGCTGGACATCCCAGCAGCCTGAATGGAGCGGCCGCTCTGCACACCTGAGTTCTGCTTCGAAACAGCATTTACAATGGAGTCACCTTTCCCTTCTGACGGACGCTGCCTGTTCACGTCCAGTTTCCTTGGTTCTCACAAACATCCCGCCACGCACGCTGGTGTGAGTAAAGGGAGAAGACGACCCGGTCTCCCGCTCCGACCGGACGTGGCCACTGACGGCCCCTCCTCTGGGCCCGCCCGCCAGGGCTCCCGAGGCGCTTACCGTGGTCCTGGACGTTCTCCTCCGCGATGGTCTTGGCGTCACTCAGCACCCGCTTGGAAGCAGCGTGGATCAGCTTGTGTTGGGTGACACTTTTGGGGTCTTCTAAGCTCCCATGAGCACACTCGGGGGAAAATCAAATATTTCAAGACAGAAAACAAATAAATAGTAATGTTAGCAAGAGAGAGCCACAGCCACACAGGAGCCTCATGGGCTTCCTCACCAGCCAAGCAATGAAATGTCACCACCCCAGCTCCGGCCCGCGATCTGTCCACCACCCCAGCCCCGCGATCTGTCCACCACCCCAGCCCCGGCCGCGACCTGCCCACCACCCCAGCCCCGGCCCGCGACCTGCCCACCACCCCAGCTCCGGCCCGCGATCTGTCCACCACCCCAGCCCCGGCCCGCGATCTGTCCACCACCCCAGCCCCGGCCGCGACCTGCCCACCACCCGCTGAGGGTCCTGAAACGGACGAGCCGACAGGAAACGCTCTGGCAATCAGTGGCAGTGCCAGTCGCTCCCCTCTGGTCGGGGAAGACCTGAGGAGTCACTGTAACATGGAAACAGCAGGCCCTTGTGTCCTGAGGGTCTGAGTATGACTGCGCCTGCTTTTCTTTCTCACACAGAACGGGAGCGAGAGAGAGATGGCACAGAGAAGCTGGCCCACAGGGAGGCCCAGAGGGTCTGACCACCACATGCCCGCAAATCCCGACCGAGAAGACACCTGCAGGCAGCTCCGCCCTGGCTCACCAAGGACAGCCAGAGACCCCAAAGCTGCAGGTGCTGTTGGGGGGCCTCTCCTGGAAGACCAGAGGGACACAGTGGGTCTCACTGACCAGGGCTGGAACTCCAGAACACAGCGGGGGGACGGGACACACTGAAGACTCGCCCCCCGCCCCTGTGGAAGGCACTGGAGACAGCGTAAGGAGCAGGACAGACCAGCAGTGTGCCCCAATGCACACGCGCCCCTTGCCCTCCCCGCACTGGAGCCACAGCCCCAGGCCCCTGCCCTCCTCTCCTAGGCCCGTCAACCCCCCCAGGGCCTCTGCACACAGCAGGCGTGGCCTGTGGTGACATGCACCCTCACCGCCCCGGATGGCGGGTCCGGAGCTCGCTCCTGCTTCTGATCACCAGCAGCTCCCCTTCCCTGGGGAGCCAGCAAACACTGGCAGCCCTGGCGTGGAGACGTGGGAGCATGAGCTGCTCACCTGCACCACCAGAGGGGCACCCACCTGCCAACTGCGGCCCTTCCCTGAGGCAGAGCCCGGCTGAGCAGAGTGGGCACACCTGGGCACTTCAGGCAGCACCCACAGACGTCTCTGCAGCCCGGGCTGACACCCTGCAGCTCCGAACACGGAGGGAGCATGTCCTTGCCCCTGTGGCTTCCCCATCAGGTGGGGGTATGAGCACCAGGAAGCAGCACCAGGCCCCGCTCCCGGGCCCTCGGAGCACCTGCTGGCCGCAGCCAAGGGTGGGAGCACTGTCCAGGCTGGAGGCAGCTGCAACAACACGCAGGACCTACCAGCCCCGGGTCCTAGAACTCGAAGTCCCAGTCATCGAGCGCTGGGCCAACCCCACAGGAAGCTTCCTCATCTCCCTCTTGGCCCGGGGGAGGCTTGAGGAGCAGCAGGAAGAAAGCCTCACACACACTGCACCGCTCGGCCCGCCATGTCAGAGGAACGCGAAGTCCCAGTCATTGAGCGCCGAACAGAGAAAGGGCCACGGAGGCCTCGGGGCCGTGATCCATGCCCAGAAAACCTGCCAGGCTCTGCCTCCAGAGACACGGGGCGTGCTCCTTCCCATTCCGCATTGCGCCGCCAGCTGATGGGAATATAGCTCAGAATACAGTCCGTGAAGCACCCTTTTCCAGAACAATCCTCATACGGGTTCCTGAGAAACAGTGTACTCGGCAACACGCCTGGAGCACGCCAGGAGCACCACGTATGTGCGTGTGCGAGTCACCCACACGGCGCACGGGGTTTCCCTCGGTCAGAAGCGTGAGCAAACCCAGGCACAGCCACAGACCACCCAGAGCCGTGGCCGGGCGGGGAGGCAGAGGTGGAGCTTCTCCGGCACCTGCCGTAACTCGTCACTTGCAGACACACCTTCCCGTGACTGGGATGCCCCAGCCACACCAGCAGGTGCCACGTGCGGACTGCAGTGCCACGGGCGTTCACCAGACAAGCACACCCAGCACCTCACAGGGGCCATTTTCTTAAATGAAGTGCCTACGGACCTCTGTCCCTTCCTGAACTCCCAGGCGAGGGGGGCTGGAGCCCCGTCTGTGTAAAACCAAAGGGGAGTGGCAACCATGGGGTTAACTTCTCTCAGATGATGGGACGGCCCTCCCTAGTAAAGCAGTACAGCCCCCCCCACCCCCCGGCCGGTGTGGCTCCATTGGCTGAGTGTGTCCGAGGCACCGAAACGCCACGGGTTCGATTCCTGGTGAGGGCACCTGCCCAGGTTGTGGTTCAGTCCCCAGTATGGGTGCCTATGGGAGGCAAGTGATGGATGTTTCTCTTTCTCTCTCCCCCTCTCCATTCCTCTCTCTCTAAAATTAATAAAAACATTTTTTTAAAAAATAAAGCAATACAGCCCAGGAGAGGGGAGGGAGGAGGAAAGGGGACACCAGCTGAGCACACACCCGGGGACCCCTGGGGGAGGAGCCTGAGCTCACACCCACCCATCTCACTGCCCCTCGGCGGCAGCAGCAGGACAGTCAGCAACTAGTTTCCAGGGTGACATTCAAGTGCTCAGCTGGAGGAGTCCCTTGGCTGCCTCAGGCCTCTGGCCCCTGACGGACGGCTCAGCCCGCAGGCCCTTCTTGGGCTGACACCCCCCTGGGTCCGATCCTACCCCCTCCCTGCCCCCCCCAGCGCTCCCCCCCCAAGCCTGCAGACTGGGATGACAGCTCAATCTAAAGTAGGACAATGCCCCGCAAACCCCAAACGATACATCTCAACACTGGCTGGAACACTAAACCTCAGAAACAAAATAACTAGCATCATACTGAACGGGCTGCCTAATGAACCCCAAGTGCTCCTGAAACTCAGCACCCTCACTTCCTGTCCCCTTCGTAAAGTAACGCTACAATAGTTACATAAATCTACCCTCAGGGAGTGAAAATAAACGCCACGTGGGTTTGCCCAGACTCCTCCCCACCCGGTCCCTCCGGGGCAGCTGACCTATCTCCATGTATTCCTTGAATCCACACGTTTGCTTGGGGCCCGCTGAGAGCCTGGCCCTGGACGTGTGGCTGCAAACCCACCCTGGGGGGACTTCCTTCCTGGGGGGCAGCATTGGTGCCGGCTCTCAGCAGGTACCAGGGACACCCCCTCCTCTCCCTCCTGCTGGCCTGTGGTTGGCTCGATGAAGCCACACGGAGCAGCACGGTGACTGCGGAGGGCGGGGTGCAGGGGAACAGGGTACAGAGGGATGCGTGGTGATGGGAAAATAAAATAAAAATGAAACACACACACCGACGGGGTCAGAAGAAAACCAAGAAAGTGGCCAAAACGTCCCTGCCCCTCCAGCACGGGCCCCCTCCTCCCGGCCGAGACTGGGGGTGGGGGTGGGGGTCAGCGGGGGCCGGAGGCGCCGGCCCGTCCACAGAACCACACCCGCCAGTGGCTCCGGGCAGTCCCGGCTGGAGGGCTGCCCCGAGGGCACAGCACCGCCCGGCACAGCGCCCGGCACAGGCGGGCCCGCACCTCACCGGGACCTACGGCCCGGGGCAGCTCTCGGGGCGGCCAGTCCCTCCCCGGAGAGTGTGCGGACAGAGCCCGCGGACTGCCTCCAGCCCGAGCGCCGGAGCCGCCGGCTGGGCGGCAGCATTTCCGGAGACTCCGCTCCCAGGCCGCGAGGGGACCTCCCCTGGGGCCTCCGCCGGCCCGTGTGACGGCCACGGGCAGCCGGGCGCTGTTTCAGGTGACCCCGCCGCCAGGTCCCCGCGGCCGGCCAGCCAGCCGGACGCCGCGCCAAGGGGCCGGCCCCGCGGGGAAGGCCGGGCGACCCCCGTCCTCCTCGGGCGCGGGAGCTGCCGAGGACCCGGGAACCTCCCCGACACCAGTCAACACGCTGCTGGGCCCCCGGGCCGGCCCCGCGGCGCCCTCCCTCTGCGAGCCGGTGTCCCGGTCCGCCCCCGCCTCCCGGGCCGTAGAAGTTGCTCGGGAGGGCGGGACGGGGGGCGCCGAGGCGCGGGGGTCGGGGAGGGGAGGCTGGGGAAGGGGCGGAGGGCGGAGGCCGGGGCCCGCCGGCCTCACCTGCTTGAGGCAGCGCTCCTTGAGCTGCTCCACGGAGGTGTCCTCGGTCGCCTCCTCCAGCCACTCGGCGCCGTCGGACGCGCAGATGTGCAGCCGCAGCACTTTGCCCGCGAAGATCTTTTCCTCCTGCACGAACATCGCGCCGCCGCCGCCGCCACTCGGGCCCTGAAGGTCACCGGGCAGGGCGGGCAGGGGCGGGGCCAGGCCTCCCGCGCGCTCGCTCGCTCGCGGGCCCCGCCGCCCCGCCCCGGCCCCGTCGGCCGGCCGCCTGTCACTCGCGGCGGTCTGAGCTGTCGCCTTGCTCCGCCGCCGAGCCGCCGGGGGCGCGCTGTTGCCGCTGCGCCGGAAGTGCGTCACAGGGCGCGCCTGGGCATGCTGGGATATGTGGTTCTTCGCATCCGGCCTGCATCCGCCGACGCGCCGGAAGTGCGTCATGGTATGCGCCCATAGCTTCCCGGGAGATGTAGTTCTCTTGCCGCTCCCTTCTTCCTGCACCTGCTTGCCTGCGCTTTGCAGCTCAGCGCCACTAGCCACGCGGAACCGTTGAGTTTGCTGTAAAATACACACCGGGTCTCCGAGAGTTAGACGAAAAAAACAATGTGAAATACTTTTTAAAATATATTTTTATTGTTGATAGTATTACAGATATCTCACATTCCCCCCTCTTTTTCCCCCTCCTCCAGCCCCTCCCCTCTCCCAGGTCTTCACCACCCTATTGCCCGTGTCCATGGGCTGTGCATGTAAGTATGTAAGCTCTTTGGTTTAGCTCTTCTCGCCCCTCCCCCGCCCCAACCCCACATCAAGGTGTGTCAGCCTGTTTCATGCCTCCCTGCTATGGACCTTCAATGTTAAATACTTTAATGTTTTTATATTGACCCCACCTTGAAATAGTACTTTGGGTGTATTGGGTTAAGTAAAATACATTGAATTGCTCTCACCTGTTTCTTTATACTTTTTAAAGAGGTGGTTTCTAGAAAACGCTAAACTGTGTGTGTGGCGGCTATTGTATTTCTCTTAGGAGACACTGGCCTTGAGCAGAGTTTCTCAACGTGTGTTCCCCAGACCAGCAGCAGCGGCGGCAGCTGGGGCCTTGTCAGCCGTGCAGCGTCTGTTCCGAACCTCCCCTATCCGGCCTCCGCTCTGTCTGGCCTCTGCTCGATGCAGAGCCACTGACGACACTCAGGCCGGCCTGTGGGCACCCGTGGGAGCGGAAGCCGCCCAGGGCCTCTGTGCACACCTCTCTGTGGGGTGACAGATGTCAGTGCTGCCACTGGGGCCCGACCCCGACCAGGTGACCAACCTTCACTCGCTCATTTCACTCATTCAGAAACCTTGACTGAGCAGAGATGAGTTGGACCCAGGACCCAGGACACAGAGATGAGTTGTTTCTGGGGGCTGGCAGTTTCCGGGGAGCCCTCCCAGCACCTGTCACCCCCAGGCATTTACTCTTCACACAGTTGGTACACACGCCCTCAGTTTCCCCAGGCGATCATTCGACCACGTCCGAATTCAGTTTGTCTAGTGTTTACTCATGGCCGCCTTGAGCCAGGCCCGCTGCTCACGGAAAACAGTAATGATCGAGCTGGAGGCCAGGATATGCTCCTGGGAATGCGGGTCTCTCGCTGCTGGAGACAGAAGTGCTGACTGCAACACAGTCTCGGAGGACAGAGGGGACCCAGGCCGGCAGGGCCAACAAGAGCAAAACCAAGAAGGACAGGAACCCCCCAGCGGGGTGGCAGGGCACCATCGGTGCCACCACAGAGAAGGTTGGCGGGAAGCCTGCTGGGCCCAGCCCTGCGCGTGGTTACCAGGAGGTGCAGGGGACATCCAGGGGGATGTTGCGGGGAGGGACTTGAACACACAGGCCCGAGTCCAGGAGAGCTGGCCGAGCCCACCGGCCCTGGCTCCCACCCAGCACCCACCGTCTCTGAGAAGAGCCTGAGCACTGACTCAGCTCCTGGGCCCTGGGCAGCCACCAGCCAGGAGGGCTTCCTGGCAAAGGGACTCCAAGTCTGGCCCAGGGGCGCCCGCCCTGGTTCTCCTGGCGGCCAGCGTCCCACCCCTGGGAGGGGGCCCTGCCCCAATCCTCCAGCAGCAGCCGCTAGCAGTTCCTGAAATGGCCACGGGAGGGCAGGGGCGAGCCGTGTCCTGCTGGGGCAGCGAGGACTGGGGAGGAGCAGGTGACCGACTAGAGCAGTGATGGCGAACCTATGACGCGCGTGTCAGAGGTGACACGCGAACTCATTTTTGTGGTTGATTTTTCGTTGTTAAATGGCATTTAAATATATAAAATAAATATCAAAAATATAAGTGTTTTACTATGGTTGCAAATATCAAAAAATGTCTATATGTGACACGGCACCAGAGTTAAGTTAGGGTTTTTCAAATGCTGACACGCCGAGCTCAGAAGGTTCGCCATCACTGGACTAGACAGTGGGTTCCACTGCTCCTCTCCAGGGCCCTGCTGGGAGCCTGGTAGCAGGGGGTGGGGGGGGTGCCAAACTCTGAGGACATGGCAGCTTGGTCAGCACCCCGAGGGGAGGTCATGGAACTGGGCAGTGAAGGATGGCCAGGAGCCCACCAGGCATCAAGAGGGTGGAGGTGGGGCAGCTTGGGGTGCATTCCAACAAGAGGAAGCAGCCCCACCACCCCCTTCGGGGGGAACCCCAGACCCAGAGAGAGGAGGGGCAGTGTCTGGTCACTTATCCTGTTCCCAGCAAAAGCCAGCACCAGGCCCACTGCCGGGGCCTGGCCCCACGTCCTCCCCAGACCTCCCCTCTCCTGGCCCCAGCACCCCTTCCAAGGGCCACCAAATGGGGAGGGTCCTGGGGCAGTGGGAAGTCTCACAGACCAGGGGGCACCAAGCAGCAGGAATTCATCCCTCCTGGGTCTGCATGCAAAGGCCCGAGATCCAGGTGCCTGCAGGGCTGGGTCCCTGGGAGGCTGGAAGGGAGGGTCTGTCCGTGGCCTCTCCCAGCCCCTCGTGTCACCAGGCACCCTCGGTGTCACTCAGCCTGCCCCGTCTCCCCCTGTCCTCCCCTCTTCCAGCCATCGGATTGAGGGCCACCCTAATCCAGGTGACCTCACCTTGAGACCCTTAATTAACCACCCCTGCAGAGCCCTGATTTCCACATAAAGTCATTGTGAGTTCCCGTGCAGGTGAGTTTGGGGGCCACCCTATCACCCCCTGACTGAGGTCCCGGGCATTTGCTAGTGTGGGGTGTGGGCCTGTGCCCTCAGCAGGCAAACCTCCCTCCAGCTCCCAACCCTCCTCCGGGCTCCAGGGGAGGTCAGTGCGGCCACACGTGTGGGGCTGGGCCACGGAGGAGCCAGGCCCCCGGAACCCGGGAAACGCCTGGCCCCAAGGTAAATTAATTATTACATTAAATGCGCCCGCTCAGGCCCCGCAAACAGGAAAGTATTAATCACCCATTTCCTCGGAGTGACAGGTCCATTTCCCTAAATTCCTCCGCTGCTGACTTAACCAAATGATCGTCTTCCGGCTGCTGCCACTTCCCGCCAAGCCACGGCTCATGAATATTCTGGCGTCGCAATCTGCTTTATAAAAGAACAGACTTTTTATTTCATGTTTAAGTTTGCTGTCAGGCGTAGGAATTTTCCAGGCCCCCAAATAATGGGACGCGGTGACCGTCCTAGTCAGTCAGACCATTCCCAGGAGAGCCAGCCCTGCCCCGCGGGGCCCGGGTGGGGTGCCAGCCCCTCCTGCCCTGGCCCGTGGGAAACGGAACGCTGCTGAGTGGGCAGCCAGTGTGCCCTGCCCAGCCTGGGCGCCTCAGGCTCTGAGCAGGTCCGCCCTGGCTCCTGCCTCTGGGCAGCCCCTCCGTGGGCTGGGCCACAGTCTCAGCACCGCAGCAAGAGCCCCCCCCTCCTGTACCCCCCGCTGAGCCTACCCTGCCGCCCCTCAGCCGGGCTTGAGTTTGGGGTCCTCTTAGTGCCCCCAGATCAGGCCATGGGGACAGGGGTCAGAGCCCCTTCATCCTCCACGACAGGTTCATTCTGCACCCCAGCCCCTAAGGGGCACGAGGGAGAGCAGGCAGCTGCCAGGTTTCCGGTCGTCTGACTCACTGACTGACTGACTGACTGACTGAATGAATGAATGATGAAAACTGGAGGGAGTGGCACAGGCTCACCTGCATCTGCACAGCCTGGCCAGGGAAGCCCGTCATCCCTCCTCACGTGGTGAAGGTGGGATTTGGTGTCCAGGGGCCCACAGTGCCCTCTGCTGGAAGCCGCAGTGTGGCAGCCCAGTGGCCGGGACGGGACTGACCAGTCGCTCTCCGCGGTTGGGCCCTTCCGAGCACTCAGCCAGCCTGCCCTCCCCCTCGCCACATGAGCGAGCCAGCGCACCCAGCGTGGGGAGAGCATGCCGGTCGGTGACCAGGCGACCGCGGGGGGCACACGTCGCCATCGATGACCCGGGAGGAAGTGGCTGACCCAGGGCCAGAGGGTTTTCCTGCCACGAGGTCCCTAACCTTCTCGGGGTGGCCGTGCGGACCGGGGCCTGGGTTCGGAGCAGCGTGCTCCCTGCTGAAATGGCGTCTGCGCAGCTCGAAGCGAGTTGTCACAGGGACAGCGCCAGCCCTTTCCGGAGGGTCTCAGGGGGCAGCGCTGGCTCATGCACGAGGCCTGCCCCCCTCAATGCCAGAGCGCCCCCTTGCTTCCCTGTGATGAGAACAAGGAGCTATCCCGGGAGCCGGGGCCACCCCATCCCAGGTGAGAATGTAAGGGGGTCTCGGACAGGGGAGCACCGGGGGGACCCCCAGCCTCCCCTCCCCGGGCTGCCTCACCTGCGGCCCTGCCTGGGCAGGAATAGGCACCTCTGTGGCCCGGAAGACCCAGTGTCTGTGGGGGGAGTGAAGAAGCCCAGAGTTTTATAATTCTATTAACCAACAAATTCAATACATTTTTAAAATATTTTTATTGATTTTTTTACAGAGAGGAAGGGAAAGGGGATAGAGAGATAAAAACATCAATGAGAGAAACATCGATCAGCTGCCTCCTGCACACCCCCCACCAGGGATGTGCCCTTGACCGGAATCGAACCTGGGACCCTTCAGTCCGCAGGCCGACGCTCCATCCACTGAGCCACACCGGTCAGGGCAATACATTTTTTAAAAAAGAAGCCCCAAGAGCCTGGCCGGTGTGGCTCAGTGGTTGAGTGTCGACTTATGAACCAGGAGGTCCCGGTTCGATTCTTGGTCAGGGCACGTGCCCGGGTTGTGGCCTCGATCCCCAGCAGGGAGCGTGCAGGAGGCGGCCGGTCCATGATTCTCTCTCATCATCGATGTTTCTCTCTCTCTCCCTCTCCCTTCCCTTCTGAAATCAATAAAAATATATTTTAAAAAGAAGAAGAAGAAAGGCCCAGCCCGGCCTGCTCAGGGCCGCCCGCCCAGAGGTCCCACCGGCAGCAGGTGCGGCCGCCTCTCTCCGAGGTGCTGAAACACCACCGGCACCTGGCCACCCGGCTCCTCCCTCCAACCCCTCCTCCCGCCCCACTCTACCTCCTCGTCTGCTTTTCATTTTTATGCTGAACGTGAGGTGCTGGCCTGGCCAGCGCTGCTCAGTGATGCGTGTCCGCCGCTCACCACGCCTCTGGGGTTCAATTCCGGGTCCAGGGCGTGCACCTGGGCTGCCAGCTCGCCCCCACCCCTGGTCGTAGGCGGGAGGCAGCCTAGTGATGTGTCTCTCTCACATCGATGTTTCTCTCTCCCTCCCCCTCCCTCCCTCCCTTCCACTCTCTCCGAAAAGGCAATGGAAAAAATACCCTCGGGTGAGGAATAACCAAAGGAGATTGTGGTGCAACATCCGCCACACGAAAGTGACCAACGTAACCACGTCCAGCGCACGCTCAGCGGCTTCACGGACGTCCACCCTGCTGCGCGGCCACCGTCTCCTCTCCAGGACCCTCCACGTCCCACACTGGCTCTGCCCCACTAGGCACCCCCACTCCCCCAGCCCCCCCTTCCTGTCTGTGGGTCTGACTCCTCCAGGGTCCTCCCCCGAGTGGGATCCCACAGGACGGTCCTGTGTGACTGCTCCTTCCACTCGGCAGGACATCGGCGTCTCGCTCCTGGTGTGGCCGCGTCCAGACGTCCTCCCGCTCAGGCTGGCGAGCGCTCCCTCGCGTGCAGAGGCTGCATTTGGCTCCCTGTTCCTGTCATGGACACGGGGTGTTTGCGCGTTTGGCTTTGTGGCTCACACTGTGGGCGTGGCTGTGCGAGTGTCGCCTCAAGACCCACTTTCAGTTCTCGGGGGGGGGTGTACTCAGAAGTGGGGTTGCTGGGTCCTGTGCCCATTCTATGTTCAATATTTCGGGGACCGCCACATGGCTCTCCACGGCGGCTGCCCATTTTCCCTCCCCCCATCGCGTCCCAAGCGCCCCAATTCCTCCGCATCCTCACTGACAGATGTTCTCAGTGTGTTTGATGGTAGCGTCCCACGGGGTCCCCATCTTCTGGTTTTGTTGTTAATCCTCACCTGAGGCTATTTTCCATTGATTGTTAGAGAGAGTGGATGAGACAGGGGAGGACAGAGAGAAACATCCACGTGAGAGAAACACATCGATGGGTTGCCGCCTGCATGCGCCCGACCGGGGCCTGGGCTGGGGAGGATCCTGCAGCCCAGGTGTGTGCCCCTGACCAGAATCCAATACAGGAGCCTTCAGTCCACAAGCCGATGCTCTAGCCGCTGAGCCACACCAGCCACGGCCCCATCTTCTTTTGCGCCCAGCGATGTCGCGTTTTGTGTAATCGTGTGTTTGTTCAGGGAGGGCAGGTGGGGGGTGAGATCCCACGGGTGTGGGTCCGATCCTCCCCTGGACGCTCCCCGGCCACACGACCTTCGACTGTCAGGATGAGGCGACAGAGGCGTCAGGAGAAGCCCAGTGAGACCACGAGACCAGGCAGCGCGGGCACTGCGGTGGCTGGCGGGAAGGTGGCGGATTGAGGCGGCCTGGCATGTGGCGATCGCTCACGCGGGTGGCTGACGAGCAGGGAGGCCCCGAGACGGGCAGTGCCCCCATCCACCTGCCGTTCCCTGGAGACCGCACATGGGGCCGGGAGCCGGGCCATCGGTGGGAGCTGGAACCGTGGGGGCAGCCGGCGGGAGTTGAGGCAGCGACAGGGGAGGGAGGCGGCGGCCGCGCAGAGGCCTCCGTCACCCGCCCCGTCACCCGCCTGCGCGAGGCCGGTCCGAGGCGATGACCTCATGCCCAGCTTGAGCTAATGGCCCTGGAGATGCACCAACGAGCTGATGTTCGGGCGCCTGATGCAGGAAGCCTCCGGCACCGGTTCTGGGAACATGAGACATTTAAGCGACTTCCTTGCTGAATATTTCATGATTTACATTAATGGCTTTCTGGTGTTTTTCATAACAAAACTCTCCACATGGTGACGGGTTAAAATGTGGGTATTCCAGCCACCCTCCCTTCAAACGCCCGTCTTCCCGGAGCGCCAGACCCACGCGCCCCTTGATCACCAGGTCTCCTCCCCAGGCCTGTGGGACCCTCGTGTCCCAGACGAGGTCCCTCCTCCGGCCAGGTGCCTCCCACCTGTGCATCCGGTCCTGCAGCCGCAGGGGCTTGGACACAGGGAGGGTGGGGGACAGGGGCCTGGGGGCTGGGGCTGGGGGGACCTACACAGGCCCTGGGCTCAGCGTCCAGTCAGGAGGCCATGACTTGCCCAAGGGGACGTCTTACCCGACACCCCAGGAGCGTATGTAACTATGTAGATGTTGTTTAAATATGTTTTTATTGATTTCAGAGAGAGAAGGGGAGAGGGAGAGAGAGAGCAACATCAGTGATGAGAGAATCATTGCTCGACTGCCTCCTGCACGCCTCACACTGGGCGTCGAGCCCACAACCCGGGCCTGTGCCCTGACCGGGAATCGAACTGTGACCTCCTGGTTCATAGGTCGATGCTCAACCACCGAGCCACCCCAAGCCAGGCCCCCCAAGACATTTTCGACCAGGTTTTCATTGACCACCTCATCCAGTCATTTCCCAGGAGGGTGCCCACCTTCAAGGAGGTGTGCACCCCCAGACACCACAGGGGGGCTGTCCTGGACCCTCGGATCCACCGTGGCTGACGTGTGTCCATACATGGCGGTCGCTGGCTCAGCCCAGGCGCTGCTCTTCCTGCCACGGTCCCTCTCCAGGGCCTCCAGCCCCCGCCCGACCCCTCCAGACCCCGGGACCTGGTACATTTCAGGCACCCAGGCTGCCTGGAGCCCCCCCCCGCCCCCCCAGCCCCGAGGGAGCACGTGCCTCAGCCGTCTTCCCTTCTCCTTGGGCTGAGAGTGCAGCCAGCTCACAGGAGCCCGTCAGCCCGGAGCCAGGCGTTCCTCCTGTTTCGTGGGGGAGGACGGAGGGTCCCTCCTGGTCCCACGGCCGTGGCCATCGGGGAGTGGAGGCAGGATGAGTGCCCAGGCCATTCAGCCCTCCTGCCCCGGGGTGTCCAGTCTCTGGGGCCACCTGGCCAGTGGGGGAGGCCCTGGGGGAGCAGAGTGCAGGCACCACCGGGCTGTGTCCTGCCACCTCTCACGTGGTCACCCCTCCCACCTGGGGCACGAGGCCAACTGACTCGGAAAAACAGAGGCACAGAGATGGGGTGCCGCCTGTCAGGCGGCTTCTAGAAATTAACCGCTCCCCCTTGCATCCCCACCAGCAAGACCAGAGCTCTCAGGGCGGGGGGCAGGATTCTGAGGGGCCCCTCATCCCGCCGATTCTGCTCTGGGGGGACCTCCCCAGGCCACAGGACTAAGGGGGGCTGCTGGGGAGCTCACAGCCTCCCCTCCCCAACCGGGCGCCCCTCCCCCAGTCTGGCATCGCTGGACCGGCCCTGGGCCTGGCACAGGCCCCGCATTCAGATCGGGCCCCTGCCAAGGAGGTGGTGGGAACACGGCGTTCCCTGGGGCCCAGCCAGGCGGCCGCCGCCCCCTCCTCCTCCCAGGGCACTTGCAGCCGCAGCAGCCGGTTCGCCAGCACGGCCCCCCAGACACACTGTCCCAGCCCAGGCCCCGGACCTCTGGCCTCAGGCGAAGGAAGCAATGAAGACGGGTCCCGCCCACCCTAGGCTGGGGGGCAGGAGCCCAGGGCATCGGCCTGGCCCCGCGGCCCGCCAGGCAGGACTGGGCCGTGGTCACCCCCCATCCTCGGTCCAGCGGCCCTGGCCTCCGGCCTGACTCGGGTGTGATGCTGGCTCTGGCCCCTCTCCGCCTCTCAGGGGACACCTGTCACTCTGAGTGTCCAGTGCCGAGCTCAGTGTGTGGCCGTCCCCTGGCATGTCCGTGGCTGTCCACCAGCCACCAGCACGGGGAGCCTGTGGCACCCTCCCTGGCGGCCATGCCCGCTCTGAGCCGGCACCTGCCCCTTCCACCTGCCCTCCGCCCCGTTCCCCGCCCCCTCACGTCCAGGCCGGCTCCGTCCCGCCTCCTCACACGGACACAGGGCCTTCCCCACGGCCCCTCCTCCAGGAGGCCTCCGCAGACTGCCCCTCCAGCACCTCCCTGCGGAGCTGCACCTGGTGACCTTCCAGGGCCTGGGGTCGGAGCCAGGCCTGAAGGTGGCGTGAGGACAAGGGGTGGGGCTTGTCCGGGGCCACAGACTCAGCCTGGCAGGGGTGGTCCCTGACCACCGGCTTGCAGGGGCCCTGAACGCAGGGTCAGTGGGTCCCCCTTTGTAGGGAGGCTCCGGGGTGGGGATTGGGAAGCCCCCAAGTGAGCGGCCCTGGGGGGAGGGCCTTGTCATCCCCAGGGCAGGTTGGGAGGAGAGGGGGGTGGTGGCCTGGACAGGAAGGGGCCTGGGTGTTGGAGGGAATGGCGGAAGCTGCCTCGGCCACGTGGAGTATGAACCGTGGTTCTGGGCATCGGGCACAACCTCCTGCCCCTCCCACCACCGCCACTGACTGGCCACCTTGGGATGCCCCCGAGCCATTGGAACCCCCAGACCAGCCACCCGCCCCTCACACACAGCCCGGGAGCTGGGAGGCTGCTGTCTGCACCCCCCGAGTGGATGCCCAGGGCCCCAGCACGTGCCCCACCACTGTGCGTCCTCAGGGCCTGGCGAGGCGTCTGGCTGCCAGTGGACGGAGCCCAGGGCGGCCCACTTCATCCACGCGAGCCCGCGGACGACTCGGGATTATAGCAATATTTACTACGGAATCGAGATGGTTTGTCTGTAATGCAGAGAGCCACGTTGCCCGCGTGTTTATTACTGAGACTCTGGGAGCGGGAAGCACAATGATATAAGCTACTGTACAAATGACAGAAACGCCCATTTGGGTCCGCGCTCCGCACCGCGATCTCGCTCGACCCCATAAACATAATCTACGCGCTGACGCGGGAGCGGCTGCTGCAGTTTAATGTCGCCCGCTCGCCACAGCGCGGGGACGTGATTAAATAAGAAATAAATTCGGCTGTCATTGCATTTAAAATCAAATCAAGGGCCATTTGTTACCCCAAACGAACCCTCCCCGGCCCTGCCCGTAAGCAGGCTGCTGTTTGCCGAGCCATTTAGAAATGTATATAGAGTCAGCTCGGTGCATAATGGCTTGTGCCGTAATATCATCTTTACGGGGCTGAGCGCGGGCCGCGGGGGACGCCTGTAAGCACGCACGGCTTTTTAATTTAAAGTTATAGGTGTGAGGCTGGGCCTGTCTCAGCTCCACTAGAGCCTCGTTGGTAGAGGCCACAGAAGATATGGGGGTCGCTGGCCGCACCCCCCGTGGCCTCCCTACCTGCCCTGGAGGGAGGAGGGGCCGCGGGAGTGTGCCAGGACCCTGAGCCACCCTCTGGGCAGGAGCGACCTGGGCCCGAGGAAGCAGGCCCCGGAGGGGGCGGACCCCACGGGGGGCTGCAGGCTGACCTCCAGGTGGAAGGAGAGAGAGACAAGAGGGAGTTGAGTTAGTGTCTCCAGGCTTCAGGGGGATGGGGGGTCACCCCAAGTCTGGCGGCTGAGAAGCAGACTGGGGCTGGAGGAGACAGACGGAGGGACAGGGACGGAGGGACAGAGGAGGCAGGAGCCCAGGTCCTGTGGTCCCATGATGGCTGTTCATAGCCGCTTCCCCGGTGCTCAGGGGCCTCCTGGGAAGGCGGGCACCAGAGCCCCCAACAAAAGTGGGTGAACAGCCCTGGCTGGTGTGGCCCAGTGGATAGAGCGTCGGCCTGCGGACTGAAGGGTTCTGGGTTCGATTCCCAGTCAGGGCACAGGACCGGGTTGCAGGCTCAGTCCCCAGTCTGGGGCGTGCAGGAGCGGCCGACCAATGGTTCTCTCTCACCATTGATGTTTCTCTCTCTCTCCCTCTCCCTTCCTCTCTGAAATCAATAATATGTATATCTATTGTAAAAAGCAAACCATGAAAAGTGGTTGAACAGGGTCGAGCATTTCAAGGGGCCAAGGTCCAGGAGAGGCAGCAGCCCAGTGCCTGCCCCAACCCAGCCCCCCCCCACCACCCCCGTCAGAGAGGCCCCAGGAGAGGCCCACGGGCGCTCACCCCGCCGGGCGGCCCCTCTCCCAGGCCCAGAGAACTTGCCCAGGTCCCCACACGAGCAGGCCT
This sequence comes from Myotis pilosus, assembly GCA_036010255.1. Classification (NCBI taxonomy): domain Eukaryota; kingdom Metazoa; phylum Chordata; class Mammalia; order Chiroptera; family Vespertilionidae; genus Myotis; species Myotis pilosus. Next base: position 74,041,728 of record JASKON010000013.1, read on the forward strand.
GTCCCCCATCCGCACCCCTGAGCCCCTGGCTGTCCTCTTCATCGGGGCCTGTGTCTGACTCCTCACCCCAAAGCCTCTGACCTCTGACCCGCTCCAGACAGCCCTGCCTTCTGCCCCGCCCCGGGCAGAGCCTCCCCTTCCACTGGGCCCTCCCCTGCGTCTGCCGGACACGCAGTCCCAGGAGGTCTGTGCCGTCCACGCCGCCTCCGTCCCTCCCCAGCCTGGACGCCGTCTGCCCCCAGAGCCCAGGCCCCTGTCCCTGCCGGACTGGATGCCCGGTGAGCCCTGTGCTGGGCCGTCCCGTGCGTGTCCGTGAGCGTCCGGGCGGTGCGTGCCCGGGGAGGTCACGCCGCACGGTCAGGGGCCTGCCACGCCGCCCTGAGCCACGTGAGCGTGGAGTAAGCGCTCACCTTGGGCCGCGTCTGACGGCCTCTGCAGGGAACGGCTTGTAGCCGTAGCTTCACAGCCAGTTCTGCTTAGAGATTGTGTTTGACCAAAGGCCCTGTGTTGCTCATTACTTCCCACCGTCCCTCCCTCGCAAAGGTCTCTCTGTGCACGTTCTGACCCCAACTTTTCAAACGCTCGAGGGGAAAGGGCGCCTCCTCTCCCGGGCGCCACCTACAGACGCGGGATGGGGCCGCGCAGTCCCACCACCACCCTCAACAGCTCCGCCCAGCGCGGAGCCCTGGACCGTGCGGGCTCAGACCCCTGCAGGCCTCCGCGCGCCGTCCTCTGTCCCCCCAGGAGGCAGGGGAGTGGGCAGGGCATCACCCCTTTTCTGTGGGTGGAGAAACTGGGGTTCCTGGCGGAAGAACCAAAACTAAACCGGCCCAAAGGTCCCCGGGTCGGGCTCTTCCCCAGCCCTGAGAGCAGCCAGGGAATCTAACGTGCCGCGCGCGCGTGTGCGCGTGTGCATGCGCGTGCATGTGCATGCGTGTACATGCGTGTGTGCATGTGCATGCGTGTGTGCATGCGTGTGCATGTGTGTGTGCACATGTGGGGGGCACAGCACCCAGGAACCATCCACATTGTGTCACTGAGTCCTGCCTGGCAACCCCTACACACGGACAGAAAGGTCGGGGGCCACTCCCAGCCCCCGGGTGTCTGCAAAGAGCCGGGCAGAGGGCCTCGCAGGCCCACGGGAGCCGGCCCCCTCTCGGCCCCGCCTGAAGCAGGTTGAGTTTTTTTCCAGAGAACAAATCACTCTCTGACAATAATTGGGAAGAGACACTTAATTATGAGGCCGTGAGAGGAGACGGCACAATTGTTAACTTTAAATTGTGCAGCCCAGTCCTGAAGGCCGAGCAGGGAGCAGCCTGGAGGTGGGGGCTCTAGGCACCAGGCCTGGGGGCTCCCGTGGGGGTGAGGGTGGGGGCTAAACCTCCCCCTGCTCCAGCCAAGGGCCCGGGAGACGGGTGCAGAGCCAGCTGTGGTCTGGGCTGCAGGGAACTCTGGGCCCCCCGGGGCTGCCCTGCCCCGGCCCCAGGATCTGACTGAGCCAGGACCTCAGGCCCAAGGGGCCAGCCCAGTGGTGCTGATGCCCTTCCTGAAGGGACTGGTGACCCCCAACAGCGGTGGCGTCTCGGGCCCAGCCCCGTGCTGACCTCGAGCGGTGGCCTGGCCCCCAGGCTCTGAGGCCCTGCTCCCTCCTGGGGCTCCTCAGTGCTCCCCAATGCTCCAGCCACCCGGGTCTGATTCCTCCTGGGGCCCTGGGGCCTGAAGTGTCCTGCGGGGGAGGCGGGGGCGCTTGGGGACAGCCTCCCAGCCGCTCAGGGGAGGCCTCGAGGCTCCTGCGCCAGCCGGCAGCTTGTGCGAGGCCTGGGAGCCAAGCTGGTGGAGGCACTTGGCAGGCGGCGGCAGGAGCGGGAAGGGGTGTTTGCCGACTGCAGGCGACAGCTTCCCCTGCTGCAACCCCGTTACGCAGAAGTGAGCAGAGAAGAGAGCAGCGGTGGGAGCTCCCCTCCCCCGCCCTCTGCCTGGGGCGACCCCCCCCACTTCCGGGATGGTAAGCGCTGGGCTCTGGGACAGGTCGGGGGTCAGGCCGTGACCCCTCTGAGGGTTTCTTCTCAACCCGCCCTCCCCGGCGGCTGCCAGGCTGGGTTTCGCTGGGCACCCTTGCCTGCAAAGAAATGTGGGCAAACGCTGCTCGGCCCCATGTCTGCTGGCACTGCTCTCTGTGGAAGCCCCATCTCGCTGCATGGTGGTGCCCGCTGCCCCCCGTCTCCCATCGAGGGAGGGCTGGGTGCCTCCGTCTCCCCGAGTGAGGGCCCCCACCCCGGGCCTGTGGGAGTACAGTGAGGGCCCAGGAGGCTCCAGTGTGGGGAGGGCATGGAGGGGAGGCTGCCTTCCTCCTGGCCGCCCTGTGTCCTCATCCACAAGCAGGGCCGGCAGCGCCCGGAGGAAGCCATGGCCTCGGCCAGGATGGCCCTGCAGTGAGGGCCCCGGACACGGACGGTCCCACCAGGCTGAGCTGGGAGCCCGCTGCGCCCCTCCGAGCGCTCATACAAGGGCAGTTCCAGGAATGCGGAGGGGATTGGACCTCGCACGTGAGGATCATCGGTGGGTCCCTAATTTCCATACAGTAACTGTCTTATTAAGTCTAAATTTAATGTGCGTTTAGAATCCTTAATTTAAAGTGTTACTGCACCACCATCTGCTCCGCTCTCTGAACACAAATGCACGGAGCACGTGACTCAGCAGCGCAGGAGACGCGGCCGGGACGACGCCCACAGCTGTCCTCCTGGGCTGCCCAAGCCCAGAGCCGGGGAGGGGGGAGGGGGGCTCCTCTCCAGCCGGCGCAGGGCGGTGCTGGCTCCGGGGCCGTCCTTGCCCAGGCGTCCTTCAGCGCCCACGCGGGGCCCTCACAGGAAGTCTTTCCTTGACCCCTGACCACAGCCCACGGCTCCCACGGACCCTCTGCCGCCTCCCACACTCGACACGGCCAGGATGCCCCACGCATCATCGTGGTGCCTGGGGGCCCCAACGCTCCCACCCTGGGCCCTGGACGCAGAGCCGGGGACGGCAACTCGGCTTCTCGCAGGTGCCGGGCCCACCCAGGGAGCCCTGCCCACCCAGGGCCTGGCCCAGGCTCTGAGGGACCAGAGGGACCAGGGGAGGAGGCAGCAGAGCAGAGCCAACCTGTGTGCCCGTGAGGCCTGAGGGTCCAGACTCACCACATTCCTGCTCCCAGCACGGAGGACGGAGTGGCGAGGTGGGATTTGCTGCTCCATTCGTAGAAGAGGAGACTGGGTTCAGAGTGGCCCAGAGTCCTCCCCTTCACAGGGCTTGTCTCCACCCACCGCCTTACCTCTCGAGTCATTGGCTGCAGCCACGGACCCAGCTTTCCTGGATTCCGGGCACAGAGCCACCTGCTGAGTGTTTGCTGCCAGAGCGGAGCCACCTGGCCCGCATTCACCAGCTGTGCCCTATGCACCGCGCACCAGCGTGTCTTTGTAAACACGGCCCCTCCCAGGCCCCCAAATGCCGAGGGGCGGCACCTGTATGACCCCATTCTATGGAGGAGAAAACTGAGGCCCAGAGGAGCTCAGCACGCGCCAAGGCCCCGCAGGGAACCACGCAGAGTCCGTGGGGTGCTGTGTGGGTGGCCTGGCCCCTCCCTCCTTGAGCCCCCGGCCCCGGGAGCCCCTCCCTGCAGGCGTCTCCTCAGAAAGTTTCCGGTCTTGTGCTCTGCGGAGCCGGCTTCTGCGGGGATCGCCCGGTTCTCACGGGGATGACTGCTCCCTAATCAGACTGGTTTCCACTCCAGCGAGGCCTGCAGCCGCCTCTGCTCCAGGAAGGTCCTGTGAGCCCAGAAGCCCAATCACCCGGCCGAGCCGGGGGCACCGCGGGCCTCCCTGCCGACTGGATGCAGCTGGACGGCCGAGCTCTCGTCCGATCACATCTGTACCCATCGGGGCCTCCAGCAGGGCCAGGGGCGCCGGCTCATCTGGGCGTTTGGGCAGCAGGTCCCTGAGGTCTGCTTTGGCCCAGCTGCCGGGCAGCTGACCTGCTCTGCCAGAGCCCCTCCACCAGCTGTGGCCGTCGGGAGGGGTCCCGGCTGGGCGCCCCCTTTGGACCCAGAGCAGGGTGGTCATTCCCCTGGAGTGGACGGGGGCTGACAGGGCACTGAGCTGGTGGTGGAGACAGGCCCAGCACCTGCACCCCGCTCCTCTCTGCAGCCCCAGGACCCTGCAGCCCAGTCCTGAGCCCGAGGGACCCCTTTCTGCCCCGCAGTGCCTCCGGACTGGGGGTCCCCATCTCGCCTCCCCATCCCGCCCTGGCCCCTGACCCTGCGGTGGAGAGCGGGGCCTTCATTTTCACCCACGAGGCGGGCGAGGGGGGTGCCGCCATGCAAGGCCCGGAGGGAGGACAAAGGGATCTGGGTCCTGCTGACCCAGCACCTCCTCCCAGAGCAGCACAAAGGGCTGGGGGAGGGGAGGCCGGGCTCGAGGACCCAGGGCCAGGGCAGGTTCTGAAGCTTTAGCCGGTGTCTGCGGAGGCTGCAGGGCGGGGAGCTTGGAGCACAGAGCAGGGGCCGCTCCGCTCCCAGACCCAGGAGGCCTGGGTTCTGCCCAAGACGCCCCACGTCCCCGCCCCTGCCCCCACACACCGTGGGCCTCAGCTGCCCTGACCGCAGAGGGGCCGAGCTTGCCCGGTGGGGACTTGTGAGGGGCCCAGAGGCTGGTGTCTCCACGGGCCCAGGGGGGTGACCCGGAACCCACCCCGTCCACCGGCTGCGAGGCCTGAGGGGAGGGGCTTGCACCCGGCTGAGTGGATGGGGGGTGGGGGGGAACTGGGGGGCAGGGAGCTGGCGGGGGGGGTGGGAGGCTTCCTGGGCCTCCTGGGGAGGGGTGGCTCAGGGCGGCCCCAGACCAGCACCTGTTGAGGCGGAGTACCCTCTCGGTGGCGAGAGGCCCTTCTCATGACCATGTCCATCCATTTGAGACCCGTGCCTGCTCCGTGCTCCCGGGGGACCCCTCACCTGGGGAGAGCCCCACAAAGCAGCGCCAGAGCCTGCCCCCAAAACAAGCAGCTGTGAATCCCAGCTCGAAGACCGGGAGCTGCGAGGCCCGAGAAAGGGGGAGAGACCAGGTGGGGGTGGCCCCTCTGGACCAGACCCCCCACCCCCCGGGACAGAGGGAGTGAGGCCCTGCCGGCAGGTGTCCACTGTGGGAGGCAAATGCAGGGCCAGCGACCACACCCACCGAACACCCCGATGCCAGGCGTGGCCGCCAGGGCCCAGGGGGAGCTCAGGCAGACCCCGTGGCTCCAGCAGAGGAGAGGGGCCAGGCCTGAACCCCAGAACCCCACCCCGCCTGCAGAGGGACACTTCCTCGGCAGCTGGGAGGTGGAGTCCACGCCTGGCTCCAGGGCTCCCAGGGCCAGGTGACCTGCTCACCCACCTGCAGTTCCCCCTTGGTCCACCCGGGGGCAGGCCTGACCCAGCAGGAGGTTGGGCACGGGAGGCAGGCAGGTGAGCCAGGTGTGGACAGTGGACAGTGAGCCTCCCCTCACAGGGGCTCCCGGGGCCTGAGGGCAGCTCGGGACGGCTGGTCACTCTGCCCCTCGCAGCCCCGCCCGCTCCCTGGCTTCTCCACGTCCCCCCCACCCACCCGTCCAAGCAAAGCCCGGGCCAGCGGGTTTGAACTGACTTTATTATTCTGTAGATGTGAACTTTACAAAGCGCTTTACAATGACCAGTCACGTCCTTCTGTCTGTCTGTCACGAGCGTCCACTCTCCGGAGTGGCTCTGGGCACACCAGGAGCCCGGCTGGGCGGTGGCTGGCGGGCGTGTCTGTGGGTTGAGTTACTGGTACGGCGTCGGCCACGGCCAAGAAGCGAGGGCCCGGAGCCTGGCGCGGCGAGAACCAAGGTTTCCTCCTTAAAAAAAAAAAAAAAAAAAGCGAGCATCTGAGGCCGGCGAGCGCAGTGGCGCCTCCTCCGTGCAGCCGCCTCCTCCGTGCAGGCGCCTCCTCCGTGCAGCCGCCTCCTCCGTGCAGCCGCCTCCTCCGTGCAGCCGCCGCCTCCGTGCAGCCGCCTCCTCCGTGCAGCCGCCTCCTCCGTGCAGCCGCCTCCTCCGGCACAGCCTGCATGTTTGGTTACTGGTGGTTAACGGTCAGAGCTGCAGCGTCCCACACCCCACACCAGCTCACAGCCACCGGCTCCGTGAAAAGTCTTCGCCCCAACATCCCGTCCGGAGGATGGAGGGTCTGTTTGCGCCCAGTGTCATCCAAAGAGTCAAGTCAAAAATATTTATACGATTTTACACTGAGTTCTTTTTTTTTTCTGCTAAAAATAGTATTGCGAGTTTTGGCTTCTGTGGACATAAAAATTACAGTCATGTGCAAAACGCGAACAAGGAAGCGACTGATCAGAGTCTGAGCGGGTGGTCCAATCCGAATCTTTAGATTCTGCATAACTTTCCTTTTCAGGTTTTTTTCCCCAAAGAAACACAGCAAACAAACAAACAGCCCAAAACCTTTGCCAGGTTAGAAACAGCGTGCACAAGCCCTCGCGGCCTCGGTCCCCGGTGCCAGGTGGGGGTGCCGTGTGGAGGCGGCCGGTGCTCAGGGCACCTGCACTCCCGTTCTGCAGGGGGTGACTGCGGCCGAGGCAACAGGCTTTCTCCTAGTTTTCAGGTGGTTTGTGGGTCATCGGCCTTTCCCGATGGCAAGACATTACCATAAAAATCACCCCTCAAGGGGAATCTGAGCAGCCCCTGCCAGGAAGCCGGCCCCGGGCCAATCCTGCCACCCGCTGGGGACAGCCAGGGCCGCACCCGAGTCCCTCCCAGGGACCCCAGCCTCCCCGTCTCCCTCCCAGCTCTCAACACAAACACAGAAGGAACGTTCCTGGAGGAGGAGCACACCAGGCTCAGGAGCCCTGCCCGGCCACCCACCCGCCCGGGAGCCGGGAGCCGGGAGCCGGGAAGAGCCGCAGGCTCGCCCCGAGGGCTCTCCCGGCCTCGCGCCCGCTGCGTCCACAGTCAGGGCAAGTAAGACAACAGGCTCCAATGCACAGTTAGTGACCACAGAGAACTCTGGCCGAGGCCAGACACAGTGCAGAACACAAGACAGAATTCAAGTACCGAGGCAGCCGGCCGGGCGGCCCCACCGCACTCACAGCATCCATCCCATCATCCCATCGCCGGTCCCTCCCGTGGGACCCAGGGACCTTTTATCCACCACCCCAGCCGCCCCCTGCAGGAGGGTGGGGCGCGGCTGGACCCCAGGCCCGCGGCCGCCGCACCGGCGACACACATCAGTGCCCGCTCCTCCTCAAGGTGCTGGTAGGACTCGCTCTGACAGACCGCGTGGCAGGTGCGTGTCGCTAACAGTCAAGCTCGGGGTGAAGGCGCAGCTTCGCACAGATACTGAGTGGCTTGTTTCTCGACTACAGGGTGGGGGTCAGGGTCAGCCGACAGGACAGGAATGAGTCGTCGTGTAAACAGAGGAGGGGAGGCAGGTTGGTCACAGGGAAAGGATCAAGGTGCTAAGGCACTCTGGAAGGCCCCGCGAGCCCGGCCGTGCCCCCCGGGACGCTCGGGGCGGGGCGCCAGCACAGACAATCATCAGCCACGCCCGCCGGCCACCGCTCTGGACCCACGTCCACCGCGGGACACTTAGTGCAAAACTCGGCCTGGCCGCCCGGGGCCGGGAGAGCTCAGACCCATTCACATTGAATGATTCAAGTTCCACCTGCACGGGGCCTTCCTCACCCAGAACAAAGCAGACGGACGATAAACAATTCAGGGGCAGAGGTCACGGACATTGTGCTGGCCTGAGCCGCGGCCAGGCCTTCTCTGTGTGGCCACCGCCGGCCAGCGCACCCTCCCTTCCTGGCCCCGGGCGGGCGGCCGTGCCCGCTTTGGGGTGGAGGAGAGAGAGGGAGCCCTCTGTCCACAGCCGGGACAGGTGGGCCCGAGGGTCCCCGGGGAGGGTCAAATTAAAGTGCAAATTTGGGTGGGGGAGCAAATCAAGGAAACTCCAGGGGGAGATGGGGGGTCAGCCTCACCCATCACCACCTATAGGGCCGAGTGTACGGCCTCCTCTCCGTTCCAGGAGGACGCAAGTCTGGTCCCTCATGGGCTGGGTGGGTGGGCGGGGGAGCAGAGGCCAGGTGGCTGGTCTGAAGCCCCCAGAGCCGCAGCCCCTTTAGGTGGGACAGTGGTGGAGGGACTGAGCTCAGCTCCGGGTGGCTGCCCACCCAGGGTCCCGCCCCCCCCGGCCTCCACCCCCCAGGTGCCCACCCCTTCGGAAGCCGTCAGATCTCTCTGGAGGCCAGGCACACAGGTGGCAGGGGTGGGGGCTGGGGGCTTCGTGCAGCCTGAGAAGGAGCTCCCCCCACCCCAGGCCGCCCCACCCTGGGACCCCGTGTGGCCCGGTGCTGGGGGCCTTGGCTTTGTGGGTCCTGAGTCACACATGGTGGAGGGGCCGGGAGGCGGGGCCGGGACAGGGCACCTGGCAGCGCTGCCGGGACCTGGGAGGAAGGCAGCCCCTGGACCGGACACGGAGGCCCTGGAGAGTGGCCGCACAAGCCCTGTTCCTTCCCCAAACCAGCAGCTGAACTGCAGAGGGAACGTCACAGCCCCAAGCACACCGACCCCGTAGGCCCCTCCTCGCCGCCCTCCCGTGCCTCTGAACCTCCGCACCTGCTGTCCGGGCGCCCTGCCACCTGCCTGCTCGGCCCGTGCTCACTGCCCACCCCCGCAGCCTCAGCGTGGGGCACCCCCAAGGGTCAGAGCACAGCACGGGGCCCCCCACTGCCCAGCCTGGCTCCTGCCTCACCAAGCAGGCCCCCACCTGCAGGCTGGCCCCTGAGTGGCCTCCCCCTCAGCACACACTCTGGCTGCCCGCCTGCCCCCGGTGGGAGGTGCGTAAACCCTGGCCTGGGGGGCACACGGTGTACAGAGGGCCCGCCCCCAGGCCACAGTGGATGGGGGCAGGGACACCCCGTCCTCCCTCATTGTTTGCTCTTCTGGGTCTGAGAGTTCCCACGTCGTGTATGGAAGAGCTGACTTCAGACCCCCCCCCCCACACACACACAGAATCATAATAAGGCCGAGGGCCGGGCACCCGGGGGGCGGCCGGGCAGGAGCCAGAGGGGCCCAGGTGCGGGGGGGGGGGCACTGGGGCGAGCCCAGGTCCAGCCAGGAGCCCTTCCTCCTCCCCCGGGACAGCAGGCCCATCACGGCTCGTCTCCCTCCCACGCGCCTCGGGCCAGGCCGGCCTGACCCATCGCAGGAAGACGGAAACACAAGGCGTCTGGCCCTTGGGGCCCAGCCCCGGCCGTGGCCGCAGAGGGGCGGGCGGGTCCCTGGCTTCGTCCTGGCAGAGGGGCAGGAAGGGGTGGGGTTCGGGCAGGTCCCGTCTGAGAAGGGGGTGAAGCTACACGTGGAGACCGACCTCGCGCATCAAGGGGCTGGCCGTCCAGGCGGCAGCCAGCGGCCTACTTGCTTACAGTGTCCCGAGTGCGTCCGTCTCCTTCACGAGCCTTAAGTACAAGCAACAGAAATCACATTGTTTTCAGGCAACAGCCGTTCAGTAGGTGAGTGGCTTGATCACATTTGTTTGTATTAGTAACGCATGCAAGCAGCTAGGACCGTCCTGGCCCGGCCCTCTACAGAGTCCCCGCGTAGGCGCCGTCGGGCCTCCGGGCCGCGGGCGTCGGGGGCCGGGAGCCGGGGCCGCCCTGCTCGAAGGGCTGCGGGGGGCTCTGGCCGTCGGGGGGCAGCGGCTCGGGCGCGGCCACCTCCTGAATGACGGAGCCGGCCCCCTCCGCCTCCTCTCCGGCCTCGAAGGGGGGGTTGGCCGGGGCGCCCAGGTCGACGTTCACGGCGTCAGTTCTCAGGGCCACGATGGCGGCCGTGTCGCCCCGCCGCTCCGCGTACAGCCGCTGCTCGAACACCTGCGCGGCCGCGGCCGGGAACTCGGGGTCCAGGGCCACGCTGGCGGAGGAGCCCATGACCGTGCGATACATCTCCACGCCCTCGGGCAGCATGGACTTGATCTTGGGCAGCCAGCGCTTCCGGACGCGGCGGGCGTTGGTGCACATGTCCGCCGCGATCACGTTCATCTCGCTCTCCTTGAAGCTGGGCGCGAAGTTCTGGCAGTACACTGGGGGGACAGGGGACGGGTGTGAGGGGCTGCCCTCACTGGGGGGTGTGAGGGGCTGCCCTCACTGGGGGGACTGGGGGGGACGGGCGTGAGGGGCTGCCCTCACTGGGGGGACTGTGGGGGACGGGCGTGAGGGGCTGCCCTCACTGGGGGGACAGGGACGGGCGTGAGGGGCTGCTGCTCTCGGACTCCCAGCTGCCCACCTCTGCAGCGGCCGCACCCACACTCTACCGACTGCACAGGCCCCTTTTGCTCTGAAACAACAGATGCTGTTTAAGCAGGAAACTGACAGTGACCTGCGCCCACGGCCTGGGGAGGATGCACCCTGGCATGCGGCCCGCCCGGCACGGGCGCTCCTCCCCAGACGGGTGCGGGGCGGCGTCGGCACCCGTGGCTGGGCTCCACCCTCGTGCCCAGGAGTGGGAGGCAGAGCCACCAGGCAGATGGCAAAGACTCAAAATAACCTCCCGGGTCAGGAAAGGGTTTTGTTCAAAAGGGAAACTGGGATCCATGTCACGTGTTAAAGGCCCGCAGCTGCACTCGTCACACCTGGGACCCGGCTCCCGGGAGCCGTCCTTCCTGCTCCCCGACCCCAACTGCCCCGGGGCGGCCACCCCCCCGGAGCCCCGACCCCAACTGCCCTGGGGCGGCCACCCCCCCGGAGCCCCGACCCCAACTGCCCCGGGGCGGCCACCCCCCCCCCGGAGCCCCGGCCCTCACGTTTCACAGCGTTGAGGACCCGGCTGTCCAGCGGCTTGCGGCTGGGGTCGCTGGTGGACGAGCGGATGCCGGTGCCACAGCTGTTGGCCAGCGTGTTCCTGGCAGAGGGAGGGAGGAGGCGTGAGGCTGGGCCGCTCAGGACACCTGGCCTCCCCAGGGACTGTGCTCACCCCCAGGGGTAGGGTACAGTGGGGAGCAGCCCTGGGGGGAGGAGGCGGCTCCTCACTTTGGGAGGGTCCCCGCCCCCCGCCCCCGGGCCCCCCCGACCCTCTGCGTGCTCCGTGCTCAGGGGGGGGGTCAGGAAGGTGGGGCCTGGGGGCTCAGGGCGAAGCGGGAGCACCTACCTGTCAAAGAAGGTGGCGAGCAGCCGGCGCAGCAGCACCTTGTGCTTCACGCCCGCACACAGGTGGCAGTTCATGAGCTGGCCCCGCGTGATGCAGACGCCCGAGCCTGCGCCAGACACACAGTGAGGCTGCCGCCCGGCACAGCGGGGGGTGGGGGGAGGATGGGGGTGGCGGGGGGCAGGCAGGGGGTGCCTCCTGAGCTCTGTGAGCAGGACCGGCCCAGGCCTGGGGTCCCCGGGCCCTGAGGCCCTGTCAGCTGGGAGGCAGCCTCGGTGACTCCTCAAGGGCGGCCCCTGGCTACCCTCCCAGCCTCGAGGGAACTCCCTGGCTTGGCCCCGCGAGATGCCGATGCCCGAGGTGGGTGAGGGCAGAGGACCCTGGAAGGGCTGCATGTCACCAGCGAGGGCACCATGCCCTCAGCATCGTCTTCCCCCGAAGAGCCTGACGGCCTAAGAGCAAATCCCCCTGAAAAGGTAAATACTGCCCGGCCGGCCTGGCTCAGGGGTGAGTGTCGACCTAGGAACCAGAAGGTTCCGGGTTTGGGGGCACTCTGGGGAGGTCAGGGGGCCACTCTGGGGGTGGGGGGGCCACTCTGGGGGTCAGGGGGCCACTCTGGGGGTCGGGGGCACTCTGGGGAGGTCAGGGGGCCACTCTGGGGGTCGGGGGCACTCTGGGGGTCAGGGGGCCACTCTGGGGGTCAGGGGCACTCTGGGGAGGTCAGGGGGCCACTCTGGGGGTCGGGGGCACTCTGGGGAGGTCAGGGGGCCACTCTGGGGGTCGGGGAGCACTCTGGGGGTCGGGGGCCACTCTGGGGATCAGGGGGCCACTCTGGGGGTCAGGGGCACTCTGGGGGTCAGGGGCACTCTGGGGAGGTCAGGGGGCCACTCTGGGGGTCAGGGGGCCACTCTGGGGGTCGGGGGCACTCTGGGGAGGTCAGGGGCACTCTGGGGGTCAGGGGGCACTCTGGGGTCGGGGGCACTCTGGGGGTTGGGGGCACTCTGGGGAGGTCAGGGGCACTCTGGGGGTCAGGGGGCACTCTGGGGGTCGGGGCACTCTGGGGGTCGGGGGGCACTCTGGGGGTCGGGGGGCACTCTGGGGAGGTCAGGGGCACTCTGGGGAGGTCAGGGGCACTCTGGGGAGGTCAGGGGCACTCTGGGGGTCGGGGGGCACTCTGGGGATCAGGGGGCCACTCTGGGGTTGGGGGGCACTCTGGGGGTCAGGGAGGAACTCTGGGGGTTGGGGGGTCTGGGTGGCGGATTCCAAACTGTGTTCGACTTGGTTCTCTTCCACCTAAATCGCACCACCATCACGGCTGCCGCCCCTGCCAATCAGAAGCCGGCCCAGGAGATTCGATTAAAACGCTAAGTAATGAGGGGGGACTGACCCCCCTCGACGGCACATTCTTCTGAAAGGAAATTAGAGGAAGAAGATGCTCTATCTTTCCTTCTGACGGAGGATGAGGACACTGTTCCTGGCTCTGAAGGAAGTGGTCAGCGGGCATCGCACCCACGGGCCAGGGGGCGCCTCACCTGCCACCAGCTCCAGCTTCTCGCCGGGGTCGCCCTCCGAGTAGAGCTTGGGGTGGCAGCGGTACCCGATCTGGCTGATGAGGCTGGCGGGCAGGGCCACCAGGTCACGGCGGATGAGGACACAGGAGCGGCTCTCCAGCGGCACTGGCTCGGGCTTCTCTGGCACTGTGGGCACAGAACCCACGGTCAGGGGTCCCCAGGGGCAGCCTGGGCAGGGACAGAGGGCGGAAGAGCCTGCCCTGCCCGCCCAGGCCTGGCGGACCCTGCCGTCTGCAGGGAGGACCAGAATAAGCGAGTGGGTGGAGGAAGGCAGGTGAGGGAGGCCCGCTGTGCTGTGTGTGTCCAGAATAAGCTGCTGAGGCCCAGGCAGGGCCCACAGGTGGGGGCACCGCCCCTCCGTGAGTGGTACCTCCGGAGGCTGCACCATCCTAACCTGGCGAGAGGCGGCTCCATCGTGTCTGCTAAGCACTTGCCAGCCAGAATGACAGGCGGGCAGATGCGGCAGCTGCGAATGTTCCTGACAAGCACACGGGGGAGGGAGTGGGGTGCAGTCAGGGAGCCCTGAGCTACAGTGGGGGGATGGTGGCCAGGTGGGGGCTCAAGGAGGCAGGTCTACAGGGCACTTGCTGGGCACCCACTACGCCCACTGCTGCCCCAGGGCCAGGAGACGAGGGGGGAGGGCCAGGCAGGGTGGTGCCAACACTGAATACAGAGGGCCCGCCCCACCAGGTCCGAAGCTGGCCCGAATCCCCACCCAGGGGCCCCAGGCCACTGCTCCCCCGTGCCCTTGGCTCAGACCCTTGTAGGGAGGCACCGGCCAGTCCGGCTGCGGCCCAATTCCAAGAGGAGAGAGGGGATCCCCCAGTTAGCAGACCTCGGCCCACACAGATGAGGGCGGAGTCGGGGGGCATTCCCCATGAGGCATGTGGGGGGGGGACACAGCGGGTTGGTGGGGATCAGCCGAGAGCAATAGAGAATCTTCCAAACCCGGAATCCCCCGGGCACTTGGGGCGCAGGAAAACCCCACGGCATTTACAACAATTCCTGCCCCCCCCCTCCCCGCGGGGATGGCGCAGCAGACAGGCAGCCTGGCGCCCACAGCGCTGACAGAGCCCTGGGTCTGCTGCTCCGTCCTGCACTTTCTCTAAACAGCACGCCTTGTGCCCAGCCGACCCCCAGCGCAGCCCCCAAGAGCCAGAGACGTCAGATCCAGAGCAGGCGAGTGCTCTGCTCGCTATTCCTGCTGGGCACGTGCCAGTGCCACGCCAGCTAAAAATACCCAGCCCCCAGGGGGCGCATCTGGAGAGGTGCTCCGATTCCTCCCCGCTACAACTGGGTTCTGGAAATCGGGGAGCTTGTGCCCAGGTGGTGATGGGCGGCCGTGTCCCTGTGCCCTCTGGGTGGGTGGCGAGGGGGGGTCCGCCTCTGGCGGGCGGGGGCGTGGCCGCTGCAGACGCTCTGCCCAGGACACCGAGGTCCCCAGAGCAGGGGCCCAGTGGCCTCCTGCCACCCAGGACCGGCTCCTGAGCGGGGCTGCGGCCCTCACCACCCACGGCCCCACTTCAGCCAGCAGCCCCAGGGCCCCCAGGGCGTGGGCTCCAAACATGGGGCCCAGGACACGGGCGAGAGGCACCTGAGAGGCACTGAGCTGTCGTTGGAGGCGAGTGGTTGCTCTCGAGGTGGGAGGTGGGTTCCGGCGGGACCAACAGCAGCCATCTCACGAGCAGGCACCGTCACACGGCCAAGAAAACGCAGGTGTGGTCATGGGACACCGGGGCGGCCCTCAGGGCTCCGGTGGGCACCGTCACACGGCCAAGAAAATGCAGGTGTGGTCATGGGACACCGGGGCGGCCCTCAGGGCTCCGGCGGGCACCGTCACAGGGCCAAGAAAACACAGGCGTGGTCATGGGACACCGGGGTGGCCCTCAGGGCTCCGGTGGGCCCGGAAGGTCCCCGTGTGCCTTGGGCCCTGCTGTCCGGCCTCGGTGACCCTGTGACCTGCTGCATCGGCCAGTGAGGAAGACAGGACCTGGGGCAGCATCCTGAGGAGGACAGTCCTGTGTGGATCCCACTCGGACGAGGCCCCTGGAGGACTCAGATCCAGACACAGGAAGAGGACGGTGGGGAGGGTGGGGGAGGGTGGGGGAGGCAGGAGTGTTCAATGGGGCAGTTTGTTTGGGATGATGGGAAAGTCCTGGAGATGGCGGCGGCGGCTGCACAGCAGCTTGGAGGTACCCAATGGCGCTGAGCCGTGCGCTCAGAAAGGGGGAGGATGGCCGGCCGGCCTGGCTCCGGGGCTGAACATTGACCTACGACGAACCAGGAGGTCACAGGTCGACTCCCAGTCGGGGCACAAGCCTGCGTTTCAGGCTCGGCCCCCAGTGCGGGGCGTGCAGGGGGCAGCCAATCCATGATTCTCATCATTGATGTTTCTATCTCCCTCTCCCTTCCTCTCTCAAATTAATAAAAATCTATTTTTAAAATATGAGTAGGATGCCCTGGCTGGTGGCTCAGTTGGTTAGAGCATCGTCCCGAATGTCAGACGGTTGTGGGTTCAATTCCCAGGCAGGGCACATACCTAGGTTGCAGGTTTGATCCCTGGTCGGGGTGAGTACAGGAGGCAATTGATGCTTCTTTCTCACATCAATGTTTCTCTCTCTCTCTCTCTCTCTCCCCCTAAAAAAGCAAAACAAAACAATAGAAACATATTCTTGGGTAAGAATTCAAAAAAAAAGGTGAGATGGTCACTGTGGGGTGTATTTTACCACAATAAAGAAAAACACGTTCAAAGTGTCTGGGGAACCACCAGGTGAGACCCGGGGCAGCCCTGGCAGCCCCCCCTTTGGAGCCGGGCAGGGCTGGGGGGGTGCCCCCCCACAGAAGTATTTGCCTCTTGTTGAAATGGCAGAAGTAGGAAGCTGACCCCCTAGCCTAGTGGTTCTCAACCTGTGGGTCGCGACCCCTTTGGCGGTCGAAGGACCCTTTCACAGGGGTCGCCTCAGACCATCCTGCAGATCAGATATTTACACGACAATTCATCACAGCAGCAACATGACAGTGATGAAGTAGCAACGAAAATGATGTTATGGTTGGGTCACAACATGAGGAGCTGTATTTAAAGGGCCAGAAGGTTGAGAACCACCTAGTCCTTAATTACACAGAAAAATACAACGTGAAACCGGGCGGAGAGAAAGGCGCTGACTCACACCAAGTGGAGGCAGTTCGTGGCCCAGAAACAGGGCCACGCGAACACGCTTGGCGGATCCGTGACAGGCGCACACGGCTCTCCACGGAAGGGAGCGCCTGGTCACACAGGGACGCCCTGGTCTCAGCCTCCCCCCGCACAACCACAACCATCGTCGACCTGAACCTAAGACACAAAATGGTGAAGCCCCTCGAAGGAAACAGGAGACAATCTCTGTGATCTTGGGTTCAGCTACAAGCGCAGACATGGCTACAGGCACCCCATCAGCAACCCCTGGCTACACGGCTGATCGCAGTGAACAGCTCCTGTCCGGGGCTGATGGAGAGCCAGCTGGGTGTGGGCTGGAGGAGGGACTCGCCAGTCACAGGTCTTACAAAGGACTTGCGTCGAAACACCTCACAGAGGACTCTCAAAACCCAATGGTAAGAAAAGGAGCAGCCCAGGTTTAGAGACGAGCCAAAGACCGTCCCAGCTGGTGTGGCTCAGTGGTTGAGCGTCAACCTAGGAACCAGGAGGTCGGAGGTCACTGGATCGATTCCTGGTCAGGGCACGTGCCTGGGTCGCAGGCTCGATCCCTAGTAGGGGGCGGGCAGGAGGCAAGACGCAGCGGATCGATGACTCTTTCTCTAAAGATCAATGAAAACGTAATTTTTTTAAAAGATGCAGCGCGAGTCTACTCTGCGACCACAGGGCACTCGGCGTAGAAGTCAGGTGCCAGAGACAGAGACGCCACCAACGTGAGAGTGACACCCCCGGTCCTGAGACGCACCCCCTTCGAGGATGCTACAACGCGGGACAAAACGCACTCAGAGCCAACGAAATACGGTCTGTCGGGTGGAAGCTCACAACGTCGGGCAGGGGGCCAGGAAGGAGGGAAGACGAAGGTGGAAACAGAACCCAAACACCAGCTACCCGCCCCCCCTCCACCCCCCCGGCTGAGACAGACGGCCCACACAGGTGTCCAGGGTCCCCCTGCTCGGGAGGTACAGGTGCAGCTGCTGGGACGACACAGCACAGGGCGGGAGCCATCAGGCCCAGGGCGCGGGCTGCAGAACTGGCCGTGCCGCCCGGAGGTGGACAGCCCCACACGCGAACGTTGTAAAGGACCTCGAAACCCAAGGAAAGAGCACATTGAACTCAAAGAAAGAAGCAAAGTGAGATGACAGCACGTGGAAGTATATGCAAGAGAGAAAACAGCCCAGGGGCTGGTTCTCGGACAGGACTGGGATGATGGGGAACCCCTGGCAAGTCTCCATGAAGAAAAGGGGGGCGGGGAAGACGCAAACCCCACCATTACGGCACCACCGAGTCTGTGACCAGGTCAGTGCGTCCACCGTGACGGCCACGGTCAGCCTGCAGGCGCTCTGGCCACATCGGCTTCTGCTGCACATCTTTGTTCGTTTTCACTTACATATAAATACAAATTTATACATAGATTTCAGAGAGGAAGGGAGAGAGAGAGAGAGACAGAAACATCAATGATGAGAATCATTGATCAGTTGCCTCCTGCGTGCCCCACACTGGGGATCAAGCCTGCAACCCGGGCCTGTGCCCTGACCAGGACTCGAACCCTGAGCCCCCGGTTCATAGGTCGACGCTCACCCACTGAGCCACGCCGGCCGAGCTGAACTCGTGATTATGAAACGTGCAAATGCTCAGCTCTGAGCACTAAGCAGGCCCCCCAGCAGCAGTAAGCAAACTGCACAGAGATCCTGACTCCTCAGCTCTCCCGCCCCCATCCCCCCACCCCCCGCCCCACCACCACCAGGGCTGCGGACAGGAGGTCTGCCCCGGGACTACTTTGTTGAATTTGAAACACACTTTAGAATAGGAGCCTCTATATTAACACAAAGTAAATAATAGAGACAAATTAAGGAATAAGAAAAAAGTAGGGGGCCTGGCTGGTTTGGCTCAGTGGATAGAGCATCGGCCTGCAGACCAAAGGGTCCCGGGTTCGATTCTGCTCAGAGGCACGTGCCTCGGTTGCAGACTTCTCCCAGGCCTGGGCTGTGGTTGGGGCACGTGCAGGAGGCAGCCCATCGGTGTGTGTCTCTCACATGGATGTCTCTCTGTCTCTCCCTCTCTCTTCCACTCTCTCTAACAATCAATGGAAAAATACCCTTGGGTGAGGATTAACAACAACAAAAGAAGTGAGGGTGGGGGACGTGCTCCCCGGACGGCCAACTGATAAACGCAGAAGGGAGGGTGGGTGAGCCCTGCCGGACGGTGCAGCAAAGGGAAAGCAGTAACTCTACCAGCAGAGGCCACAGGTCACCGCACGGAACAATCAAAGGCAGCATCGCCCTCAGCGAGCCAGGCGGGTATCGGGTGCCTCCCCACGACACGGAGGCAGACACAGTAGAATCCCAGCCAATGACCCAACCTCCGTCCCATCACGAGACGGAGCCGGGCAGCTCGCAGAGGGACGTTCTGCAGAGTAACTGGACCGTGCGGGCAGGGAGGACCGTGCCACGCAGGACGGAGGCTGGGACATGGTCCCAGAAGAAAGCGACAGCGATGGTAACCGGAGGCGAAGTCTGACTCTGCGGTCAGCGCGGCCGGAGCTCACACAGCTGCGGGGCAGCAGGGAGACACCGAGGGCTGACCGGGCTGTGCGTCTCGCAGCCACACAGCCGGACAGCACGTCCTGGGTGTGTCACTTACATGTGTTTTTACTGATTTTAGAAAGAGTGGAGGGCAAGGGGGAGGGAGAGAGAGAAACATCCACCAGCTGAGGAGGAGAGCTGGTCAGAAACCGATCGAGAAACGACAAAGAGAATTAAAAAAATGTAAACATGGGAACTCAAGGGGCAAAATGAAAAAAATAAGTAAGAACAAAATGTAAGAAAAGACTGGTGAACAAGAAAACAGAGTCATGGAAACTACTCAACCTACAGCCTGGACAGGGAAGAGGCTGCCCCTGAGTAAGTGCCGGCCTCGGCGGCCCAGGAATGAAGACCAGGGCGCAAACCCCGAGCCCAAAAGGCCACGCAAACCCCGAGCAGAAGGAACACAAGGGAAACGACACAAAGTCACGTGACCACCGGGGTAACAGCAGCCTGAACGGGAAGACACACACAGAGGAGCATGGCTCCAATGTCCTTTGAGAAACAAACGCCGCCCAGGAGACAAGAGAACGACAGGGACTGAAAAAGAAAAGTACGGTCACCCCAGAATTCCACATCCAGCAAAAGTGCCCTTCAAAAGAGAGGGTGCCAACTTGCATGATGAGCCCTGGCTGGTGTGGCTCAGTGGATAGAGCGTCGGCCTGAGGACTGAAGGGCCCTGGGTTCAATTCCAGTCAAGGGTGCGTGCCTGGGTAGGGGCGTGCAGGAGGTGGGAGATCGGTGATTCTCTCTCATCATTGATGTTTCTCTCTCTCTCTCTCTCTCTTCCTCTCTGAAGTCAATAAGGATATATTTAAAAAATATTGCTGAAACCGGTTTGGCTCAGTGGACAGAGCGTCGGCCTGTGGACTGAAGGGTCCCAGGTTCGATTCCGGTCAAGGGCATGTACCTGGGTTGCGGGCACATCCCCAGTGGGAGATGTGCAGGAGGCAGCTGATCGATGTTTCTCTCTCATCGATGTTTCTGACTCTCTATCCCTCTTCCTTCCTGTCTGTAAAAAATCAATAAAATATATTTAAAAAAATATTGCATGATGAAATGAATTAATTTTATATTAATTTTATGCTTCAATCAGGCAGATTTTTTAAAAGGTGATATAATGACATTTAAACGTTTTTTCAGGATCCGTCACTAGGACGGCTAGAAACATGAGAGGAAACTCTTTGAGCAGAAGGAAAGTGATACCAGATGGAAACTCCAATCTACACAAAATATGTGGAACAGGGTAAGTATGTGGGTAAATAGAAAAGGCTTTTAAAATATGTTTTAAATGTCTTCCAAAGAGAATGGGACATCCACATAACAACACAGAACCTTGCCGGTCAGTGTCGCCCAGTGGTGAGTGTTGACCTACGAACCAGGAGGTCACAGGTCGATTCCCAGACAGGGCACATGCCTGGGTTTCAGGCTCAGTCCCCGGTGAGGGGCGTGCAGGAGGCAGCCGATCGATATTCTCTCTCATCAAAGTTTCTATCTCTCTCTCTCTTTCCCTTCTTCCCTAAAAAATAAAAAATAAGTAAAAAAAATAGAACCTTGGCCCATACTGTACACCTTATACAAAAATTAACTCAAAATGAATCCTAGATTAAATGTAACTGAAGCCATAAAATATCTAGAACACAGGAAAAAATCCTGCAATCTCATTTAAAGACCTAAAGTCAACACCAAAGCGTGATGTATAAGATAAACAACTGATCATCTAACTTCACCAAAATAAAAACAAATCTATAAAAGACACTGTTAAGAGAACAGAAAGACAACTGCGGTCTGGGAGAAAATGTGTGCAAGTCACATGTCCCACCTAGGACTGACCGGTAAGGTATAGAGAACACACAACTCTGAACAATACTCCGTCCTTAACCCAACAGAAAGGGCAGAGGCTCACGGAGGCCCGTGACCAGAAAGGTAAGCACAGGCGTGGACGATGTTCCTCGTTAGAGACGACGGAGGACAAGAGCATCACCAACTACCGCCCCACGGGAATGGCCTAAGAATAAGACGACAACACCCAGTGTCGGCAAGGGCACGGGCGGCCGGATGCTCAGACGTGGCTGGTTCGTGCACACGCTCACTAGGGGACCGCAGTCTCACTCCCTGGCCTGTTTATGCAGGAAAACGAACGCTGAGGTGTGTGCAACCCCTGTGCACAGGCGCCTGCAGCAGATGGACTCAGAGTCACGAAAAGCTAAACAGCCTAAATATCCTTTAACCGGCGAAGAAACAAACGGGTTCGGCGACTCAGCAGTAAAAGAATAAACACGAATTCAGGTAACGACACGAACGGGTCTCAAGCGCTTTCTGACTCAAAGGGACACTTCCTGTTTGACTCCAGGTCAGTGACAGAAACCAGCTCCGTGGAGGCGGGAGTTGGGCCCCAGGAGGGGCCTCCGGCTGGTGACGCTGTTTGTGTCCTGAGTGAGGAGGTGATCACGTGACTACGGGCAAGTGTTCAGACTCAGAGGACTGACTGCGTTTAAATTATAAAAGGGACTAAAAACGGTAAAAGGATCACGGGCTGTTTCAAGCAAAAACAGCGACATGGTAAGGCTCCTGGCACACGCGGAAGCAACGTGCACGACACGGCGCGAAGGGCCAGGGGCGGGGATGCAGGCGCGTGCGAAGGCTACGGTTTTGTTGTTATTTGGGGAAGTTTTTGTTTGTTTCTAAATACTTTTTTTAACATTGATTTTTAGAGAATAAGGGGGGGGAGAAACATTGATGTGAAAGGGAAACATCGGTCAGTTGCGGGCTGTGACAGGACGAGGAAGTGCCTGGGGTGAGTAGGAGGCCAGCGTAAAAGGGTGCCACCCTGAAGCCATCGGCCGGGGCGGGAGGAACGCTAGGAGAAGTCAATCCAGCACGTGCTGCAAAAGAGAAACCAAAGGCAAACAAGAAGCCAGCAGCCACCCGCGGACTGAGCCCAACGCCATCGGAAAACGCGTCAGAGGCAAAGCCGACGAGTGCGAGTGAAAGACTGTCGGCCGAACACAGACGCGAATCTTCTGTGGGAAACGCGAGCTGGGTCACAGGCGGGTTAAAGCGAAGAGATGGAGACGCCCAGGCCAGGGAGCAGGCGATGCACGGGGGCTGGAACGGCGGCACTAACACCAAGTAGATCAGAAACGGATCAACTCCACGCAAGACGCACATCACGCGCAGGGGCAAGATGAGCGGGAAGTGCACGCCTGTGTTTGCAGGGATACAGTTCGTCATCGAAAACTTCCCACAACGTCCGGCTGCTGTGCCTCAGGGGTTGAGCACTGACCCATGAGCCAGGAGGTCACCGGTTCGGTTCCCCGTCAGGGCACATGGGAGACATGCAGGAGGCAGCCGATCGATGGTTCTCTCTCACTGATATTTCTCTCCCTTTATCCCTCTTCCTTACTCTCTCTAAAATCAATAAAAATATATATTTAAAAATTTTTTAAAAACTTGACACTATTGTCCTGGCCAGTGTGGCTCGGTAGTCGGTTCGATTCCCAGTCAGGGCACATGCCCGGGTTATGGGCTCCATCCCCAGTTGGGTGCATGCAGGAGGCAGCTGATCCATGTTTCCCTTTCACATCAATGTTTCTCTCTCTCTCCTTCTCCCTTATTCTCTAAAAATCAATTTAAAAAAATCTTTAAAAACAAACAAGCAAACAAACAAAACTTCCCCAAATTCACAACAACAAAACTTTAGCCCTCAGTGGCCACACTGATGAGCCAATTCCACCAAACACGTGAGAAAGAATGAAGGTCAAACCAACACCAAGTGTTTCAGAAACGGAGGAGAAGGGAACCAAGGTGAGCCATGTTCTGTACCCAAACCAGACCCAGACCATGTGAGAGAACTGCAGATAATTCACCTTCACGGACACAGATGCAAAATTCCTCAAGAAAATGTTAAGCTGAATCCAGCAGCACACACACGAAGACAACACTGTGATGCATAGTGACCAGCGGGGTTTGCCCCAGGAATGCACGGATGGTTCGACAGTTGAAAATGGGCTGATGCAAGGCACCCCCTTCGCAGAATTAAGGCGGAAACCCACACCATCATTTCCACAGATGAACAGAAAACATCTGATGAAATTCCAACCTCTTTCCTGACTAAATAGAAAAGAGCACCAGTGAGCTGTTTGGCAGCGAGGAGTTGAACATGCACCTCTCGTGTGGCCCGGCAATGCCACCTGCACACAGTGGTCACAGCAGCCCGCCCTGGGGGGCACCTGAGGGGTGGTGACAACAGTCCCCCCTGGAGGCTACCCACGTGCCTGCCACCAGGGGCACATCCCCAGCATGGCAGGGACTGTGCAGCCAAGAGCACGGAGGACCCACCCTTAGACCCACACGACGAATCTCAAGATACAGTAAAATGTGGGACCCTGCTGTCCACTCTCACTCACAGACTCTAGGAAAGCCAAGCTGCCGTGGCAGAGAGTGGGGAGGGGGAGGCGGGGGGGGGGGACCTGGGGAACTTTTGGGGGGAGTCAAGCCTTCTGTGTCTTGACTGACTGGGACGCCGGACTGATGACAGCTGCCAACAGCGTCACCGGCACCTTTGAAATTGGCACCTTGAACGGCATATAAACACATTCATAAACAAAAGGGAGAAGGAAGGCAGGACTGACCCATGCGGCACTGAGTCTGAGACACACTCTGCTGATGAAAGAAGCCAGACTCTGCTTACGGGACGTTCCAGAATAGCCAGAGGACCCGGCGGGAGGGAGAGCAGGCCCAGCTGCCGGCGGGAGGGAGGGGGTGAGCGGGGTGGAGTCTCGGGGCCACGGAAACACTCCCCCCGATGTGCCAATGCGGCCTCTCCCCAAGGCGCAGGGGTTCCTGTTCACCGATCCCATAAAGTGTGTAAGCTACACCTCAGCTATTGGCTTAAGGACTCGCAGGGCGTCCAGGGGTCTGAGGGTCAAGGTGACGCTGCTCAGCTGTGAGGGCACCTGCGTCCTGGCAGCAGCGGCTGAGGCCCAGGCACCCGGGAGGCCGCCCTGGAGGCTCTCAGGGATGAGCCCCCATGGCCCCTGGGGTGCCCGCCGCCCTCGGGGCAGCCTCCTGGGTGCCTGGTGGGACGGACACAACGGGACTGGCACCTCTACCCAGAGGCGCTGCCAGCGTGTTATTTAAAAGGAAGTTACATCCCACCAGAGGCCCCAGGCCAGGCCAGGGGCACACACCCCTGCTCCCCGGGCCCCACCAGAGGCTGCTGGGCTCACAGGCCAGGAGGCAGTGGGGGGTGGGGGGGGGGCGGGATGATTCAAGAACAAATCCGCCTTCTAGGCCCTTCTTTGTGGGACAGCCCTGAGTTCCCAGCCTTGGGCAGAGCAGGCAGGAGGCCCCGCTGGAGGGACCACAGCTGTGAGCTCCCCTCTCCCCTCGAACCTTGGCTGCATCTGCAAGGTCAGAGGTGGCAGCATGGCCTTGTAGGTGGCACAGAGAGGGGCCGGGCCCGGGCAGGGCTCGCACACGCTCCTGCCTCCTGCTGCCCACACGGGGGCACGGGGAGGGCGGGGACAGCCGTGCCCAGGTGTGCGTGCGTGTCCGGCTGGGACAGCAGGGCCTGGGCCCACGGGCCCGGAGGTTCGGCACCACCGAGGCTCAGAGGCCTGTCCCAGGAGCGGAACCTGAGCGGCTCGCAGGGGCCGGTGGGAAGACCCGGGAGGGAGACCACATGGGGCTCAGGTCACCTCCTGGCGCAGGCACAGCCCCCGGGGGGTCCCCGGGAAGGATTAACGCGGCAGCCGTGGTTCCTAAAGAGGAGGGGGCCTGTTCTCAGGCTTCCTCGGGCAACATCTGCCTCTGGTTCCAACATCTGCTGGGGCAGAGTGGGCGGGGCCCCTGCAGTCCAGGCGCCGTGGGAACGCGGGGAAGGCAGGTGGTCAGACACAGGAGGGGGCCCTCTGCACGGGGAGCAGGGCGGGGGCCCGGGTGGTGCCCACCCATCCACCAGGTCCCTGTCGGTTCGCCTCCCACCTACATCTCCCCGGGGACCAGGGGCGGCTGGGTGGCCGTGGCCATTCGACCAGACACTTGTTCTGGGTCCTATCTGCTGCCTGTCTCCCCAATGTGAGGGCAGGGGCCACCCCATCTCAGTCACCGCTGCTCGCAGCCTGTGAGCATAGACCTGCCCAGGAAGCCGGGAAACCACAGGGGCAGGCCCCTTGCCCGCACCAGGGTGCCCGCCCTCTATGCCCGCCCACCCGAAACCAACACTGACCCAGCCCCCCACTGCCCCGACCTGCAGGCACACCCCCCCCCCCCCCCCGCCCCGCTCGCAAGCCCCAGGAGCTGGATGGAGCAGCGCTGCCCTGAGCCCCGCGGGGCCGGCCCCAGCTACGCCTTGCGAGGAGGGGGCCTGGTGAGAGGGGCGGGGAGTCCCACTCGGCCCATCAACACCCCAGTCAGGACCCCGTCCTTCGATGGGGCCTGGCACATGGCGTCACTGGCATCACTGGGCGCAGGGCATGCTGGGAAACAGACGGAAACAGGCAACGCGGGAACAGGCCGGGGCCGCGGCTCCAGCGCAGTCGGCTCTCTGCAGGATTTCATCCGATTTCCAAAACGAGAGGCTGGCCACACGGGCACTGCCACCTGTTCCCCAGGAGCCTGAGGGTGCAGGCGGGGTCACCGGTGTCCACGCTTCCTCTGGTGAGTGCTGCTCACAGACACCCCCGCCCTCGGCACGGGGGGAAACTGAGGCCAGAAAGGAGAAGGGAGTCCTGAGTGTCCTGAGAACATTCCAGCCTTGGCTAGCCCAAAGCGAGTCCAGCCCGACCCTTGGGTGGGGACCCCACGCTGCTCGGCCTCAGAGGAGGCTGAGAGGGTGTCCCCGGACCTGGCCAGGCCAAGGCACGGAAGGAGCTGGGGGAGGGGCCAGCACCCGGGGGCGGCTGCTCGCCCTCTCACCCCCATGGCCCCCTCCCCCACTACCCTCTTCCCAGCATGCCCAGCGCCCAACGATGCCAGCGACGTCACTGCCAATAACCTAGATTTTAACCAAGAAATCACACCCCCTCCCTGCCCCACTTACGGCTCGCGGAGGAGACGGCCAGGCTGCAGCGTCCTGGGCCAGCTGCAGGCAGCACCGGCCCACCCTGCCCCTCAGGTCCCCAGCTTCCCAACACCCAGGGCGGGGGGCCAGGGGGTGGGGGGCCAGGGGCTCCCTCCTGTCCCCCACACATGAGCGAGCCTCTGTGGGCACACAGCTTGGGGAGGGCCCAGGCCCTGGCCTCCGGGGACCGGCACCCTTGTCTGAGTACTATGGGGGGGCTGGGGAGAGGCTCAGGCACCTCAGGGCCAGAGACAGCTTGGCCTTCCCACCTTGGAACCCCACCCTGGCCATTGGCTCCTTGGGAACCCCACTTCCAGTGGCTCCTTGGGGACCCCAAGGACAGGGGTGGCCACCCTGACCAGGCGGAGAGGCTCCGGGCTCATCAGAGGGGCAGGTGGCCAGCGGCCCGGTGTTTTTCCTCCACGACATGCCACATGGCTGCCGGCTGCCGGGAGGGTGGTCCCCAGATGTGCACCTTCACGGGCCCCCAGTGGCAGTCCCAGCCCTGGCCTCGACAGATCCTGCCCTGACCCGCCTCCCCCTGTCCCCCTCTGGCACCCTCAGCTGCAGCATGAGAACAGGGAGCTCAAGGGCGTGGGTCTGCCCTGGGCCGGGGACCTGCCCACTGGGGAGGGGAAGCCGTAGGGCTGCCCAGTTTGGGGCTCACCGTGGCCCTTCCCGGCCTCCCCGGTGACTGTCCGCACACACAGGCAGGTCCCTGGCGGCCCCCGCAGGCCTGAGCCCCATGTGGCCTCAGGAAGGCCAGGCTGCTGCTTGGCTTCCTGGCTGGTACCCATGGGGCTCGTGCAAATACGACCACAGGCGTTTAAGTGAGGCAATGACACCTCGAGAGAAACCGCCTCCCACCCCCAGAGCCTGTGGGAGGGACCCAGCAGGCCAGCCTGGAGGCTGAGACCCAGCCACCCCGTCCTCGCTGGCTTTTGGGAACCAGCTGCCCAGGGCCCAGCTCCGCTGCCCTGCCCCCAGGACGGATGGAGGAGCCCCTCAGGGCATGAGGACGCAGGACCAGGGGGGAGAGCCGCCCTGCCCTCGGCCGGCGCTGGGCGCTGCTTCCCGCTGGCGCATGTGTCCGGATCCAGTGCCCTGGACGCGGGCCTGCGTGCAAACCAGGGCAGGCAGCGGGCCCAGGCACACCGCCAGATTTCGGGGAACACAGGAGACGGGGGACACCCGATCTGGGGCCCCAACAACGGGACCCTCTGCCCGACAAACCCTGAGCCCTCTCCAGGGACTGTGACGCAGTCTGCAGCGCAGGCGTCTGAATGAGGGCATCTCGGGTTTGTAGGTCCCAAGTGGGGCAGCCCCCCTTCAGCGGGGCCCCGGGAGGTGGTGGCCGACGGGGTGGGTACAGGGGGAGCTCTGCCTTGATTGGGGGCAGGCAGGGCCGCATGGGCGGAGAGAGTGCTGAGGTCAACGGGCTGTGGGTGACATGAAGCCAGCACTTCACAGACAGGACTCTGAGGCCTGTAGCAGGCGAGTGACTGGTGTGGGCCACACACACGGTGTCTTGTGAGCCCCCTGGCAGGTCCCTGGTCCACGGGGGCCCTCAGTCTCTTCATCTGTCCGATGGGAGGCGGGGCCTGCTACAGGCTTCACTAGCTGCCCGTGGGCTCGGCTCAGCTAAACGCCTTCCTGTGGCCCCTCATCTCACTGAGGACCAAGTTCAAAGCCCTCAGAGGAGGCCCTGGAGCCCGGCCCCAGCCTGCTCCGCTCAGGTCTCGGCTCCTGCTGTCGGGGTTCTGGGGGCCCCCCTGCACACCTCCAGCACCGTGGCCTCCAGCTGTCCCTGACCCACCTTCCCGACACCCAGCAGGGGTCAGGCTTGCTGGTGCCCCACGTGGGGCCTGGAGACGGGCCACGCGGCTGGGGCGGGCGCGGTGCGTTACCTGCGTAGCCGCCGGTGGCCTTGATGTACATCTGGCCGTACTGCTCCTCCACCATCGTGTCGTAGGCCTCGTCGTCCTCCTCGTCTTCCTCGTTGTGGTAGGAGGTGGGGCTGTCGGTGGTGGGCAGGCTGCTGGCGCCCGGGCTGGTCCGCTCCCCCTGGGGGTAAGGCACCTGCTGGATGCCGGGGATGAGGGAGGCCAGGCTGGGCACCCCGTAGTAGGAGACGCGGGGCAGCTTGAGCGGGGCCGGGCCGGCCGCCACCGCCGCGGCGCCTGCCGTGCCCGCGGCGCCATCCCGGGGCCCGGACTCCAGTGGGCGCTTGGCCGCCAGGCCCGGGCCGGCGGCCGGAGGCAGCTCCGTGGCTTCGTGCTTCACGCGGGTCAGCAGCGGGATGGGCACGGAGGGGGACACGACGTAGGGGGGCCCGGGGGCGGCTGGCGGCAGCTGGTGGCAGGGGCTCTGGGGCTCAGAGCTGGCGTCCTCCATGGCGGCGGTCTGCGAGTCGCAGTGGGGCGAGCTCACCTTGAACAGCAGGTCGGTGCCGCGCTCCACGATGTGCTGGATCTGCAGGAAGCCGGCCGTGTACATGACCACGAGCTGCTCGCTGGCCGCCATGGTCAGCCGGCCAGTGTAGCAGAAGGACAGGATCTGCTGGAAGCAGGCGGGAGGCACCGAGCCCGGCAGCTCGAAGGCGCTCTTGCTGTTGCCGCTGAACAGGTCGCGGAAGTAGAGGCTGCTGGCGGCCAGCACGGCCCGGTGGGCCTTGAAGGCCTGGCCCTTGACCACGATGGACACATCGCAGTAGAGGCCCAGCAGGCGCTGCTCGTTCAGGCAGCCCAGCACCGTGTTCCCGAAGTTGGGGATCTCAATGTGCAGCATCTGAGACATGGCGGGCAATGGGCGGGCCGGGGGGCCTCCGACTCTCAGCACGGGAGCGGCCCGAGCGGGCACATCTGTGGGAGAGAGGAGGGGGCGCCGGGTCAGCCTCCTGGACGCCCAGGGCCCCCCCTCCAGGCAGGGCCCCCCCCAGCCCCCTGAAACACACTCTACCCCAGCACACACCCTGCCCGTTGCTCCCAGACCCCCTGCAGCCAGAACCGTCCAGAGGTCTTGGGGGACCCTGGCCGGGCCAACACTCAGAGCTGCACAGGAGGCCAGAAGCCCGGAGCCCGCTCCGCCCCCAGGGGAGGGAGCGAGACCAAGGAGACACCCCGGAGAGCAGAAGACAGAGCAGGGCCATCAGCCCACCAGGCGGGAGGGGCCTGGGCGGGCGCTGCTCACACAACTCTTTCCCAGGAAAAAGTTAGCAGCAAAGCAGCCCCTCACCCGCCGTTCCCCAGGGAGGGGCCGGAACCCAGAGCAAGGGGCGCAGCCCCCCAGCACGCCCCCACCCCCCCAGGCTCTGGGTTTCTGGTTTGTTTTCCTCAGAGCAGCAGCGCAGGGGACAGCTGGGGGCGCCCGGGAAGTGAGCGGGGAGCTGGGAGAACTCCAGGGCTGGGCTCCGCCAGCTCTGCCCCTCCCTGTCCTGCAGAGGAGACTCCAGGGCCAGAGGGGCTCCGTCCAGAGCTGCCAGGTCAGGAGCCCGGCTGCAGACCCACCGGAGCCTATCCCAGCCCCACCTGCACAGCCCCGGCCCCTACTTCCAACCCCGTTAATCCGCACTGGCTGGAGTCCCCAGCCCAGGTGACTGCAGGGTCATGGGGAGTCTGGAGGCAGGGACTGGCGGCTGGGATGCCGCTGGGCACCGCGGTGCTGGGGCTGGGCTCCGGCAGCGAACCCGTGCGGATTCTAAGGGGCAGGGGTGGACGGGCGCAGAGGGCGCCGACTCAACTCCGTGCTGCGGGAGCCACACAAAGGGCCGCTCTGTCCTGGGAGGAAAGTGCCGGCAGCCGCAGAGGCTGGGCGACCAGCGGAGGGGGCACAGCGAGGGCGGAGCGCCCAGACCCTGACGGAGTTGGGCAGGTGGGCAGCCGCGGTGGGGGGCCCACGGTGCCCCCGCTGCGGAGAAGTTGCCTGCCAGGCCAGAGGGAGACCTACCTCTGGCCGCTGCCGCCGGGGGCCCCGCACCGCCCGCTCAGCCGGCAGGGGAAGGGGCAGGCTCGCCCGCGCGCCGGCCGCCTGTGCCCGCAGCCGCCAGCTGCTCCGGGAATGCAGCAAACGGAGCGGGAGCCCTTGGGGTGGGGAGGGTGAGGAGCCGGGAGGAGGGGGAGGGGGAGGGGGCAGAGCCGCGCGGGCTGGGCGGCCGGCTCAGCTGCACCCAGCCCGGCTCTCCCGGGCA
The DNA here is from genome assembly GCA_036010255.1 of Myotis pilosus. NCBI lineage: Eukaryota > Metazoa > Chordata > Mammalia > Chiroptera > Vespertilionidae > Myotis > Myotis pilosus. Next base: position 74,071,499 of record JASKON010000013.1, read on the forward strand.
GCGCACAGCATCTAAATGAAGAGGCCGGATGCGGACGGACATCCAGGCAGCTCGGAGATGAATAGCCGCCTTTGATTTGGGAGCCGGAGCCCAGGCCAGCTCCCAGCCCAGCTTTAAAACCAGTGGCCTGTCGTGCCAGCGGAATGCACGGCTCCGGGTGCTGGTACAAGACAGACTTTTGATGACTCACAGCAATGCAAACAAAGATGGCAGAAACACTGTACTGTAGCCGGACGCGCGGTGCCGCGGCAACCGAGACAGCCTGGGAATTTATGGTGCAGTTTTGCATATGAATTGCCCAGTAAACGGCGGCCCGGCCATCCAGCTCAGCCCGGGTGTCAAAGCATCTAAACTATTCCAAACAGTCTGCAGAGCTGGCAGAGCCGACGGAGGGGGCCCGGGGTGGGGCAGGCGGGGCAGGAGCCGGGCCGAGGGAGGGGGCAGAGGGAGGGGAAGGGGGCAGATGAGGATGAGGCAGGAGCTGGAGAGGCAGGAGACCCCAGACCCCATGGGGAGGCAGAGGCGGTGCCCCTTCCCTCCAGTGCCCCACTTCCTGCTTCTCCTTGGGGTCCCAGAGCAGCAGGCCCGGCAGGTCCAGCAGGTCCAGCCCAACAGCCCACCCAACTCGCCAGGGTCGTCACCATCCCCCAACCCTCACCTGGAGCAGAATGTAAATACTGTGGGGCAGCCAGGCCCCCTCGGAGGACCAGCCTGGCCCCTGGTGGACCTGCCCCAGCAGGCAGGGTAGCAAAGCCCCCCTCCGCCCAGGTAACGGAGCAGCCCGGGCTGCCCAGGTGGGCCACGGTGCCAACCTCCCCTGGGCCCGTCCTGCCCCAGAGCACGGGCACCTAGGCTCACGCCGCCACCTGCTGGGCTGCGTGGGCCCCGGGGCCCACCAGCCTCAGTGTCCCCACCTGCCAAGTACGGCCCCAGGAAGAGCATGGGCACCCACAAGGAGGGACCAGGTAGCCACTGGAGGTGGCCCAGGTCTGGTCCCTGCAGCGATGCATCACTGTCCTCACCTGAGGATTAGCCCTGGCGGCCAGGGCAGGAGGAGGCCACAGGGAGGAGGCGGGACAGGCAGCCCCCCCCTCCCCGCTGCAGGCCGCGGGAGAGGAAGCCATGGGGTTCCCCATCCCCATCGCCCCCCACCCCCGCTGTGGGCTCAGCTCCTGAGACCAGATGAGAAGCAGCTGGGTGGGGGGCAGGAACCCCAGGTGAGGGGTCCCGACCGCGGGGGGCGGGCAGGGCCGCAGAGGCTGTGCCCCCGCACGGACGGACTGATGGCTACAGGCGGGTCACACGGACAGGGACTGGGATTGGGGCGCTGGCAGGAGCGGCTCTACCAGCGAGGGATGGACTTGGACCCTCAACACGCTGCGACCGGCAGCGCCACGCCAGCCCGGCTTCGGATCCCACGGCGGGTCCAGTGGGGCCGAACCTTGGGCCTTTCCTTGCCTGGACTGGGAGGCAGCCCGAGTCCCGTGAGGCCTGAGTGTGCGAGCCCAGAGAGGCACACAGGGAAAGAGAGGGACACCCAGAGACTGGGATGGGGAGGGGAGGGGTGCAACCCTGAGGGGCCCCAGGACTCAGCCAGCCTCTGCTTGCGGAGCTACCGCAGACCCCCCTTGCCGCAGACCCCCCTTGCGGAGCCACCACTGCCTTCAGGCCCTGCTCCACTGCCGCCGCCTCCAGGAAGCTCACCGGGTGCACTCATGAGCTGGGAGAGTGGGTGGTCTGCCCAATGCCTATGGCCGGGGGATAACAGGAGAGGGGCTATGCTGCCAGCAACACACAGCACAGAGCGGAGGGTCCCCCAACGGCCCTTCTAGGCCCTCAGCCCTCACCATGGAACCTCCCACAGAGCAAAACGGGGTCGCCCGAGCCAGACAGAGGTGGGCTGCGTAGAGGCCAGCAGAAGTGTGCTGTGCACCAGCCCCAAGTGTCCCAAAGGCCGAGGGCTGGGCAGGCCCAGGGGGGGTCCTAAAGGGAGCCTGGGCAACAGCACAAAGCCTGGGCACCTGTCCCTTCCAACAGCGGGTCCTGGGTCCCACGGGCACCACCCCCTATGCCAGGCCCGGGCCCAGCCACACCACATCCACATCCACGTCCACATGCTGTGGCCTCGAGCGAATGACAGAGCACCTGAGACCTCACCTGGCACCAGGGTCAGGTGTGCCCTCGGGCGGTCACCGCAGGGTCCAGGGCAGTGATGTGAGTACAACCCTCGGCTGGGGCGGGCACACCCTCCACCAGGTGAGCTGTCACCTGCCATGACCTGGCGGGAGGGCGACGGACGGTCCAGGTGGGCGTCTCGGCCACACCTCCCACCCCTCCTGCCTGGGCCCTGCCTCTCAGGGGCCCGCACCCCAGGGCTGGGACCAGACCGCTCGCCCAGAGAAGGGACCATTCTTCCCCTGGAAGGTGCGGGGCTGTCTGGGTCCCCGGGGACCAAGGACAACTGGCGCTGTTGCCGCCGTGTCCTCGCGCCACCTGTGCGGGCGAGGCTGGCGCCCGAGGCTGGCCCAGGGGAGCCCGAAGCGAGCTGGTTTTAGGTTGCTTTCTTAGAAGCCTCGGCTGGGGCAGGAACAAAGCTGAACTTCAGGAGAAAAGAATAAAATAAAGGCTTGGCTTACCCTGTGTGGCAGCCAGAGGAGAGGGGCCAGGGCCTGGGCGGCCACCTGCCAGGAAGGGAGGCACCTCCTCACCTCCCCTGCCGGTGGGGCCTGCCTGGCACCTTGTCCCTCTGCCCCTCTGTCCCCCCGCCCCCCCACTGCTGCCCCAGAAATGCCCCCCCTTCCGTTCCCTCCACAGGCGCTCTCTCCTCCACCCCCACCCCCACCCCCACCCCCGTGCTGTTTGCTTACAGGTCAGGAAGAGCCAGGCAGAGAACCCTCAGTTCCCTGTGCCCATCCTCAAAGCGACTGCACCAAGGAACCCCCCCAGAATGCCCTTCAGAATGGAACCCCCTTTTGGCACCCCCTGCTGACACCACAAAGCCAGAGTCCAGCGCCCACAGCTGTGCCAGCCTGGGGGGCACCCCACACAGACCCCAGGACCTTCCCCAAGATGAGAAAACGTGGGTGACCAGGAGGCTCTTCTCTGTGGACCCTCCCTCTGGACAGCAGGGACCCAGGCCCTGAGGTGTCGGCCCCCCAGGCAGTGTAGCCCCAGCAAGAGGGAGCTGGGTACAGGCTCCAGGAGTGCAGACACACACATGCACTCGTGGAGGTACACACCACGCACATGCATGCACACACATGCGCTCACGGGCCCAGGGATCAGCTGGGCCGAGTCCCGGCCGCCCAGCCCCTGCTCCCCACCTCCCTCCCCAGATTCTAAACCACTTCCCGTGGCGAGGGCACAGCAAGGCGCAGGAATGCGGGGTTTAATTTCTGTGGGATCACTACCAGCAGGAAAGGGAGGTGAGACAAATTAAATTAAATAAAATGATTTTGCAGGATTTAATTTTGCCAATCTAATAAGAGGTCTGGACCTCGGCAAACACAGTCATCAAACACACCCACAGAAGGGGGGGCGGGCGGGTGCCCTGGGAAATGGAGCCCTGGCCACCCCACCTCCCCTGCCCCAGCTGGGGCCCTGTCCCCTCCCCGGACAGTCCCCCTGGCCCCCAGCCCTGCCATCTCAGCAGAAGCCGCTGTTTGCAAGGACACCCCCTGAAGAGTTTGGGGCGAGGACCCGTGGCCACACCCCCAGGACGGTGTCTGGCAGGGAGGCAGCAGGTTACTCTGTGAGTCAGCATGCACACGCACACACGCACACGCACACACACACACGGGAGCACATGGCCTCAGGAACACGCCCAGCTGCTGCGTGGAGGCTGATGCGGGGGGCGGGGGGCGGGGGGGTGGGGGGGCTCACTCTGGACAGCGGCCTGCAGAGCCACTGCCTCGCTTTTCCACTGCAGCCCGGGCTCCCTTACTGCCTGCAGGAGGGAAGCGCCCCGACATCCTAGTGCAGAGCAGCTGAGGGCGGAGGTGGGCCCTCTGGGGGCCAAGGTGCCCGTCGGCTTCGAGGCTGCCCAGCTCGGGCGTGCCAGGCCCCTGGGGCTGGGCAAGGCACCAGCTGCTTCAGGCTTCAGGTTTGCATTAAACTTTTAATGCATCACAAAGCAGGGCTGGGCCTCCACAGCCTCACCGCTCACAGGGGGCCAGCAGGGCTCCAGGACGGGGTCTCAGCTCTCAGGACCCCCTCCCCCGGACCCCCCCCCAGGTGGGTGCAGAGAAGGAAAGTGAGGCACTGAGAGGGCAGGCCTCCTGCCGAGGCCGCGGGGCAGGACCTGCGCCCCATCACCACCCTCCGTCCTCCTTTTACCTCCCAGTGGCCGGAGGCAGCGCCCTCAGGGCACAGGGCAGCTGAGGCCCGGATGTGCTGGCTAGGCTGCCGGGACTCCGCGGAGAGACAAGGATTCTACCCCAGCCTCCGCACCTGGCTGCTCAGGAGGCCCTGGGCGGAGCGGGGGGGACCACGGGCCTCGGAACCCTGAGTTTCTGAGGCCCATGGGCTCTGCCTGGGTCCCCACCTCCCAGACCCCGCCCGGCTCCCCGTGTCCCAGCCTGAGAGGCAGAGGTGAGAGGCCTTGGGCATCCGGCCAGGCACCTGGGCCGCCTCCGCCCCAGACCACAGCCTGGACGGCTGGAAGCATAAAAGCTGGTTTTAACTGCACTAACAAATGTTTGCCTGGAAGCGGTTCTTCCCAAACAGAGAAGGGCGGTGTGCCAGGGTCTGCAAATTCAGAATGCGCTCGTCAGTCCTCCTGGCCCCTGGAGAAGACACCGAGAGCACGTCCCCAGACACCAGCACGAACCAGGGGCCTTCCAACCCCAGCCCCGAGGGCCAGGGCACCCCTGCCCCACCACCACCAGGCCCCATCAGACCCCAGCCACAGGGCCCCGGGGTTGGGTGCGAGCTAGGTGGACACCCCGTCAGGTGGACAGGGCCCTGAGTCCCGCAGCACATGGCCTGTGCAGGGCTCTGCGGAGGGTCCAGGTGAGGGTCTTTGGGTCCACGTCGGGGGGGGGGCACATCCTGTGGCTCATCTGACACAACTCACCCACCTGCCGCCCTCCCTCTCAGACATGAGTGGGGGTGGGGGGGGCCAAGCAAACACGGGGTGAACCCAGAGCTACACCAGCAGCAGTCACTCAGCAAAGCAGCCGGGGCTAAGGGCCCACCCAGGAGCCAGCCCCGCCCTGTGGCCCCCACCCAGTCCCCTGCCTCCAGCCCTGAGCCCCACGGAGTCCACGCCGGCCACGAAAGGGTTCCAGAGGTTTCCCGAGAATTAAGCGGTGTTTTGAGCAGAGCCGACAATCTCCCCGTATTTGTAATTTAAATAACGTGAGCTTGAAGAGTGTCTCCCTGGGGCGCAGTTTAATAACTTAAAACGCCAGCTCGCTCCTGGGCTGGCTGCGCCCTCCTCCTCTCTCATCTCGGAGATAGGGTTGCCCCTCAACCCCTGCACATGGGGGCACTGGGGGGGCTGGCAATGCCAGCAGGGCTGCCCAGGCTGAGCTGGCGGGAGCTGGGCTCCCCCCTGGGCCCACGCAGCACCCCCTTCCCCTCCCTCTGCTAATGGGTCTTGGGGGTCTTTGGGGGGGAGGGTCCCAGAGCCACAGGAGGGCAGGGGTCCTGGAGCCCTCCCAGGCGTGGGCGGAGGGGCAGTGGGGGTGTGCCAGCCAGTGGGGTCACTCAGCTCATTAAGAAGCCGCCCCCACACGTTCCCTCGTTAATATTCATCACCCTCCTCATCTGCATATCCTGCCATAAATAGTCGAGGTAAGATACAAGCTCCTGCATTTCTAATTATACTTAAAAATCGAATGTAAATCAGCCAGACACACAAACACTAAATCAGCCACCGTGGGGGGCGATTACGGGAGACGGGTCCCAGCCCACCAGCCCCCACTCGGGGCTCGCAAGGTGGCGGCTGCCGCGGAGCCCACCTGGCCCGGAGCTGGGCGGCCCAGGCCACACCACGTTGCCCTCAAGAAAGAGACGAGTGTGGGGCAGGGGAGACGCCCACAGCACCTCAAGGACATGCCGCCCCTCCCCCGGGCCACCAGCCTGCCGCACCTTCTCCCAAGGGGCTCCCCTTCCAGCCCGAGACCCCAGCCCTGGGCACGCCCTGCGCAGGGACTGGCTCCGTCGTCCTGTCCAGAGGGGCATCCCAGCCCTCACGGTGGCACGGACAGATTCAGGCCCCGTGGGCCCGGTGGCAGCTGGAAACCAGGGCACCTGAGACAAAGCACCATCCATGAGCCCGGGAGGTGGGCAGCCAAAAGCAGTGACACCCCCCACCCACCACACACAGGTCCTGGCCCCCGGCCCCCAACGCCAGGGCCAGCCAACCTCCATCCGGGAGCTGGGCCCTGGGCTGGCCCAACCCGGCTCCTCCTGGGGGGGGGGGGTGGCGGGGCCACCTCAGGGACCCGCGGGAGGCACAGGCCTGGGGGACACGAGGGTCACCCCATCTGCCTTTAGAGAGAGATGCAGAGAGGCTGCCGCTGCCCGCATCTGCCTGGCATTGTGCCCAGACCTATTTTTAAGCCCATTTACTAGAAATCCCACAAATTAAAGGAAATACGGATAATGCAGTCAGAATCCTGGGGGCCGAATAAAAGCTGCACATAATTGTCCTCATGCTGCCGTGTGAGAATCTTAACCGCAGGCCCGGGCTCCCCGAAGCGCTGTGCAGCGGCTGTGTTAAGGAGAGAGCCGGGGTGGGGGGGGCTGCCCGCGGGTGTCAGAGGCCATAAAGGTAATTGCTGATATGAAAAATAAGGACCAGAGACACAGCCCCGACTTTATGGCCCAGGTACCGACACGTGGCAGGCGGGTGGGCGGCGCGTCCTTCCCAGAAGGCGGGTCCAGGCCGGGGCGGCCCCTCTCCTGTGCAGGATGGGGTGAGGGCGCCAGGCTGCCATGGGAGCCTCCCTCACCAGCGCCTGGCACCGCCCGCCTCCAGCACCCAGTCTGGCCCCAGCTGGTCCCCGTGCTCCCCCGAGCCCCGAAGCCAACGCGGGGGCTGCAGACACCGACTGCACAACCGGAGCCTGCGAGGGGCCAGGCAGCGATTTGCCGGGACCAGGGCCCAGTGCTCCCTCCAGAGGGACCAGGACACGCCGGTCCCCTCAGGTGAGGGGTGCAAGGCCGCCGTGGGTCCGAGGGTCAGGCCCAGGCCCATCGCTCACCAGCCTCGGAGGCGAGTCAGGATGGAGGCCAGGTAGCCGGTGCTCCAGACAGAGGGCACGGCGGACGCAGCGGGTGGGCAGCCCAGGCCGGTGGGGTCAGCCCCATCGAGTCTCCTCTCCGCTGCGAACCGGGGGGCGCAGGCCTCGGCCTTTGCTGAGCCTCTTTTTCTTTTTATTGTTTCTTTCCCTCCAAGACGGCTCTCGGTCTGGTTCTCAGCCACGTCCCCGGGGCCGTCTGTACCGTGTCACCTGTGGTTGGGGCCACGTCTCTTGTCCGTGGCACGGCCAGAGCCACCAGGCTGGCCTCCGGAGACCCTGTGGGGTGGATGACGGCACCTCGACCCTCCCGATCGGTCCGGCCTGTCTGTCCATGAGGACACGGCTCACGTCCCCGGAGAAGGAAGCCTGCCGGGGCCTCCAGGAAGCCCAGCCACTGGCAGGGGCCTCGGTGGCCGCACAGGTGACGGTGTGCGGTCCCCGTGCCCAGGCCCCACCTGTGGCTGAGGCTGGACCTCTCTCTGATGGAGCGCCTGCCCGCCTCCAGGGGTTTCACGACTTACAGACTCTCTAAAAGGGCCGCGTCCTCAGGGGCTGAGATAACGAGCCATAACCCAGTAGTTCAGAGTTCCCAGATGAAGAAACAGAACTTCTAACATCTTAAATGGGCATTTCAGGGTCAGGCCTCGGACTGAGGGGGAGCGTGTGGGAGGCAACCAATCCGTGCGTCTCGCCCCCTCCCTGCCACTTCTTTCTAAAAATCAGTGGAAAAAATATCCAAAAGTCAAAGGTATTTCTATAGTCATGACAATCAATCTGAAAACGAAATGTAGGAAACAATTCTGGCTGCCCCAGACCCTGACAGGGGACAGGAGGTGACACCCCCACATGGAGGTACGGAAAATGGGGGGACCTCTACTTCCCTCTGTTTATACCTCAAAAGAAGCCACAGAATGTTATCATTTTGGCTACATTTGCTTGGTTTTGATGAGTTTATTCATAAGGCAATTTTTACTTATTTATTTTTGTTTATTTAATACATTTTTATTGATTTCAGAGAGGAAAAGAAAGGGAGAGAGATAGAAACATCAATGATGAGAGAGAATCATTGATCGGCTGCCTCCTGCACGCCCCCTACTGGGTGTCAAGCCTGCAACCTGGCACATGTCCTGACTGAGAATCGAACCGTGACCTCCTGGTTCATAGGCTGACGCCCAATCACTGAGCCGCACTGGCTGGGCTGGCAGGTGGGTGCCGGGCAGTCCTGGTCCCACAGCCCAGGGCCCAGAGCGCAGCCCCGCACTGGGCAGTCTCCACCTCCTCTGGGGCCTGGGAGCCGCAGGGACGCCTGGGGGGCTGGGGCGGCAGTACCCGAGGGTCACCTGCCCGGCAGCACAGAGAGCAGGAGTCACCTCGCTGTCACCACCGCGCACGCCAGTCACCGTGGCACCCCGGTTTCCCAGCAGGTCCCACGGGAGCACTGACGGCAAATATGTTAATCTGAGCTCAATCACAGCTTTGAAACAAGGTGTGTGCTCCATTAGTTACAGCACGGCACCTGGAGGCGTCACTGAGTGCCAGGGCGTCCATCCAGGGCAAAGGGACCCAGCACGTGGGGGTGGAGGGAGGGCGGGCGAGGGGGCCGCATGGGGAGGCTGCCGCTGGCACCCTGAACCCCGGAGGCCAAGCCTTGCAGAAAATGCCCAGCGTCACCTTCGGCTTCTGGGGAGGTGACGTCCCGCAGCGCAGGCCGGACTCCGGGGGCCAGGCAGGTGGAGCAGGGCCTGCGCCCAGGTCACTTCGGTCCCTTGTCCTCCAGCCGTGACCGGGTCCAGGTGCAGCTGGGAGGCAGGACCTGGGTCCGTGGCCTGAGGGACCTCTGCCTGCCCCAGAGCCAGGCTGGCAGGAGCCACTGTGAGCCGTGGGCAAGCCTGCTCCGGGCCTGGGACGCCACCCCCTCCCCGTGCCCCCCGGAGGGTTGGGGACAGCTGGCTGGTTGGCTGCTCAGATGCATGGATGTGGCAGGAGCGTTGAGCTGAGACACCACAGCCCAGGTCAAGGATCTCAAATCATCTCGGGAAAGAAACATTCTGTGTCCGAGCTCACAAATTCCGGAACCGACCGGGGCACGGGAAGGACTTGCCAAGGAAGGAGAGCGACCAAACTCTGACCGAGGCAGGCACCGTGGTCCCAGCAGCCCCAGGGGCTGGAAACCCAGAGAGAAAGCAGCGGGGTGAGCCGGGGGGGGGGGGTCAGCGTGGGGACTTGACCTCGTTAACCTATGACCTGCCCTGCATACCGTGCTCCCCGCTGGGGCGACAGTCTGGCCCGGGCATCGGGCACCGGCGCTGGCACCTCCTCCCGCTGGCACCTCCTCCCACCGGCACGGGCGTCCGGCGCCACGCTCCCTGCCCGGCGTCCCGAAGGCGGCCTGGGCGCGCGGCCTGGGGCTTCCGCCTCTCGCCTCTGACGAACTCCCTCACGGGGCTTCTTGGAAATCAGCGGCAACGTAATCACAGCTGCCGGCTGACAGGCCGCCCGCGTCTCCCGTTCTAATTATTACGAAGTCGGTGAAGACACAGCGGGAGGAACCCACACCCTGAGGAATGCCCAGGGGCTGAGGGGGCACCCCGCTGCCCTGCCCTCCCCTCCCCCCCACCCTCCCCGCCTGGCCCGGGACCAGGAGGCGCCGTCCTGCAGGGCCGGGCTCTGTCTACCTGGTGCACCTGGCCCAGGTGAGCAGGCAGAGCAGGTGAGGGCGGGCGAGGGGCAGCTGAACCGGCTGTCTTTGTCCCACCCCGGCCCCTCCAGGGCAGCACCTGGAACCCAAGGAGGCCCTCTGCTCTGCGGCCCAACTCCTCTGGACTGTCTCCCTCTGTGAAGCGAGGGGTATCGGACACCCTCCAACGACCCTGGGTCCTGGCTGACCCGCCAGCGGCTCTGGGCAGCTCATCACAGAGCCAGACCGTGACCACAGGCCGCCGCAGCGAGCAGGGGAGGGGTGGGAGCGAGCAGGGGAGGGTGGGGCTTCTCGTCAAAGGGCCACAGGTGTGATGCCATCCCAAGCCTCGGGCTCGTGGCCTCAAGCCCACACCCAGGACCAGGAGAGCCAGGAGGGACCAGACCCTAGAGCAGTGGTTCTCAACCTTCTGGCCCTTTAAATGCAGTTCCTCATGCTGTGACCCGACCATAAAATTATTTTCGTTGCTACTTCATAACTGTAACGTTGCTACTGTTATGAATCATCATGTAAATATCTGACATGCAGGATGGTCTTAGGCGACCCCTGTGAAAGGGTCGTTCGACCGCCAAAGGGGTCACGACCCACAGGTTGAGAACCGCTGCTCTAGAGCCTGGGGAGGGAGTCCCCTGATTTGGGACTTGGGACCTCAGAACCGGGAGAGCATAAATTTCTGCTTTTATTTATTTACTAGAGGCCTGGTGCGTGAGATTTGTGCACTTGGGGGGGGGTGGTCCCCTTAGCCCAGCCTGCGCCCTCTCGCAGTCCAGGACCCCTCGGGGGATGTCCACCTGCTGGCTGAGGCCTGATGGCCCTGGAGATCGGGCCTAAGCCGGCAGTCAGACATCCCTCACAGTTGGGGACCCCTCGCTCCTTACGGCTGCAGGCAGGAGAGGCTCCCCCACCACTGCTGTGCTGCGGCTTCTGGCTCAGCGGAGCTCCCCCTGTGGGAGTGCACTGACCACCACGGGGCAGCTCCTGCGGTGAGTGTCTGCCCCTGGTGGTCAGTGCATGTCATAGTGACCGGTCGACCGATGGTTCGGTCAACTGGTCGTAACTGTGGCTTAGGCTTTTATGTATATCGATTTCTTAAAACATGGATTTTTAGAGAGAGAGCAATTGATTTGTTGTTCCACTTAGTAATGCATTCATTGGATGATTTTTTAAAAATTTCACTTGTTTTCTTACTTTTCTACCTTTTTAAATATATTTTTATTGATTTCAGAGAGGAAGGAGAGGGAGAGAGACAGAAACATCAGTGATGAGAATCATGGATTGGCTGCCTCCTGCACGCCCCCTACTGTAGATCAAGCCCACAACCTGGGCATGTGCTATTGACTGGAATCGAACCCGGGACCCTTCAGTTCATAGGCCAACACTCTATCACTGAGCCACACCAGCCAGGGCCAGTGGCTGATTCTGTGTGCCCTGACGGGGATCAAACCTGCAACCCTGGTGTATCAGGACGACCCTCTAACCCACTGAGGTGCCCGACCAGAGCCCATCCCACCTCTCTACGGACCCCACTTCTCACGCTCGTCGTTCTTAGGAGGGGACACCAGGCTGGGGACACCTGCCCTCCTGCTTCACCACCTGTCTGTCCGTGTGTCTGGCTGTCGCCCTCCTGAGCAAGCATAGGGCTGAGCAGGTGGCCGTGCCTCAGCAAGGCCTGCCCCTCCAGGCCCTGAAGGTGTGTATGTGGCCCGGCCACGCTGGTTGAATAGGGTCTCCCCGAATTCGTGTCCACCCAGGACTTCAGAATGCGACCTTATTAGGAAAGAAGGTCTCTCAGGATTAGTTAGGGTCTCACGAGATCCCCTGGACCCGGGTGGGCCCCGCATCCAATCCGGGTGTCCTGGTAAGAAGAGGGACCTTTGGGCACAGACACAGAGGATGACAGCCACAGACCGTGGACATGAAGACGGGAGGGACGCGTCTCAGGCCCAGGGAGGCCAGGGCTGCAGGCACCGCCAGGAGTTGGGGAGGCAGGGGTTCCCCCCGGAGCCCCAGGAGGAGCCAGCCCTGCCCGCACCTCGATGTTGACTGTGGCTCCAGAGCTGAGAGGGTATCTGTCTGTTGTCTCAAGCTCCGGGTTTATGGTGGGTGAGCTCACAGGCTCCCGCCCCCTCCCACAGAGGAACACATCACTGCCCTGTGTCCGGGGGCTCTCGCACCCACAGCAACCCCCGGAGCAGTGGTCACGGAGGAGGCGGGCTTGGCAGGAAAGGGGGAGGCGGGCGGGGACCCCTCCTACCCTCCAGCCAGGATGTCCGCACAGAGCCCCCCAGGGGACAGGAAGTGGGAGGCACCCCCTTTGTGTCTGCTTCAGAGCTCACCGTCCGCACCCTCCACTTCACACATGGGGAAACTGAGGCCCAGGGTCCCCCAGCAGCACCGTGAGGGGTGGGGTTCAAATCACAAGACAACACTGGCCCTATTCCCGGGCTCTGCAGCCACCGCTGCTCTGTGGACGATGGTAGGGCACGTCCCCACGGAGTCCTCAGAACTGTCAGGCCCCATCCAGTCCCAGCAGCCCCTGAGCTGTGCCCGCCTCTCCTCTGAGCTGCTGGGGGGTGGGCGGGGGAGAGCATCTAGCACCAGGCCCCCTGCTCCCCGCTTGCCGTTCACGGTGATTTGACCAGGAGATGCAGTGCGGCACGAAGCACGATTGGCGGCCGGCACTGGGGTGCAGGACCCCCTAAGATCCCATGGTTGCCAGGCGGACACTGTCTCTGAGAGTCCACACGTGGTCCCGCTCTGTGGGGTCAGGAAGATTTTCACCCCAAACCTGCTCTGTCCAATTTCTTCAGTAAGTGGGACAGAGGGCGACGGAAGAACTCTTGCAGCTGGCGGACTGCAGCCCGGCCCCCATCAGAACCAGCGGGGCTGCTGGTGACGGGATGAAGCAGCTACCGTCCGACCAGCTCCTGCGCCACCCCCTCCCCCCCCGGGAGGCACTGCTTCCCCGGGGCTGCCCAGGCCCTGCACCTGCAAGACCAGGTGTGAGTCCGTCCCAGGATCGCCTGCTGCACGGAGGCCGGCCTGGGACAGGAGCTGAGGAGCCAGTGCTGGGAGCTCGGAGTCCCCGGCCCAGCTCCCTCCACGCCGGCCTGCAAGGGCCAGCACGCACCTGCCGGGTCACACACTTAACAAGCATCAGGACCCAGCGACAGGCCCGGGGGTGGGGGACACGGCGTCCTGCCGGCTCTCACCCTGCTCCAGAGCCTCCCCTGGGTCCACCTGTCCCGATGCCCCTCGTGTCCCTCCCTGAGTCCCCCTCACCCCCTTCCGCCCCGGACCAGGGACAAGGCTGTGGGGAGAGAGGGCACTGTCCTGAGACAGCCCAGGGACCGAGGCTGGGGGCCAGGACAGCAGTGCCCCCCCCGGGACCCGCCCCATCCCGCCCTGGGAGCGTTGCCGGCGGGCAGCTTGCATCATACGCTGCCAGTAACGCGGCCCCTGATGATGCTCTGGCACCAGTGGAGCCGAGGCGGCTGCTGCACAAGAGCCGTCCTCTAGACGCCGTTTCCCTTTATAGGAAGGTGTTGCAAACACACAGACACGAAATCCGTCAGTTGCAGCCCCACCGCCAACCACCTGACTGGCTTCCCCGCGAGACCAACCGTTGTACCCTCAGCCCCTCCAGCCAGCCTCACCCAGCGGCGCTGCCCAACCCGAACCACCGCTGGCTCCGGCCAGTCAAGGGCACGTCTGTGCAAAGAAGGTCACGGGGCACTTGCTGCCCACCTAGCCGGGTCCCGACCGCCCTGGAGGTGGGCAGAGGGGCTCCCTTCACACCGCCCAGCATCATGCTGGACACCCCAGTGCCCAGGAAGCCAGGCTCCTAGGAGACTCGTGGGCACCACAGAGTCCTGAGAACTCAATCTGGAGGCTCGGGCGCCACGGAACTGCCACGAAGCCCCGAGGGCCTGGCCAGGGGCTCCCGTCGCCCTCCCCCAGCCCCCTCCCCCCAGGACAGTGAGCTCACCCTCACTCTCGCTCAGCCACACCCAGCTGTGGCCTACGGCACCTCCGACAGCCAGGAGACATCCCTGGCAGGTGACCGGGCCTGGCAGCGTCCACACCCCAGGTGTCCCCTGGGGCAACAGTGGGAGCAGGGCGCCTGGGAACAGAGCCGTGGGTATATACAGGCTCCATGAGGAGGGGAGAGGGCGAGGCGGGCTGGAGGGGCAGGGCCTACCACTTGGGAGCCCCCCCACCGCTCCACGAACGGGGCAGAGGAAGCCAAGGGCTCCCCTCTCCTCCCTACAGTTAGGAGCCAGGCCACCCTCAACCTCTATTTTCTTAAAAGCTTTTTTTTTCTTTTTTATTAAAAAAAATCCAATTATAGCACAAATCTCTCAGCAGGGGTCAGTGTAGAATAAGAATAGCCAGAGTTAATGGACATGACACAGGCAAGATTAATGCCTAAAGGGTTTCCAAAGTTGTATGATGCAGATTTCATTAACATTTTAATTGTAATGTATCTTTTTAATCTTCTCTCACCCTAATGGTTTTATATCCAAAAGAAAAAAAAAATAGGAAGAAAAAACTGCTGACAACAACAAAAAGTATCAATATACAGAATTTAACAAAGGCGCTTAGCAGTGCAACGGAAACCAAATTAAATGAGCAAAACTATGTTAACATTCTGATTTTCTAACAGCAGGAAAGTCAAATGCAGCAAAAGCCATCCCTTCTCCCTTCCGGGCAGGGACGGGCGAGGACGGAGCCAGGGCCCGCCTTTCTGTTCTCGATGGTGGAGGGGGCTCCCTCTTAGGCCCCAGCAGCCCCCTGCTCCCCACTATCTGGACGCCAGAAAACGCCAACCTTCCGAACAGACCGGCCATCAGGGCGGGAGCCCCGGTACCACAGGATGGGGAGGGGTGCCACCATAATGAGGGGCCGTTGGTGGGCAAGGGCTGGGCTGAAGACAAGCGGGCACCCGCCCCCAAGGCCCACGAGGGGGCCCAGAAGGCCCTGGACGGCACGACTACCTCCAATTTTCAAAGGCGTTTTCTCCAGAAATACAACCAACCCTGACCACTCAGGGCCCTGGGTTTTTATTTATTTATTTTTAATATGTTTTTATTGATTTCAGAGAGGAAGGGAGAGGGAGAGATAGATAGAAACATCAGTGGTGAGAGAGAATCATTGATCGGCTCCCTCCTGCACGCCCCCTACTGGGGATCGAGCCCGCCACCCGGGCATGTGCCCTTGACCGGAATCGAACCCGGGAACCTTCAGTCCACAGGCTGGTGCTCTAGCCACTGAGCCACACCAGCCAGGGCCAGATTTTTATTTTCAATCAACAGACGCTCCCAGAGTGCCAAGCTTGTGCCGACCCTCCGCCCCCAATCCAGCTCCCCCCGGACCACACCCCCAGGTCCAGGCCACCTCAGGGACCCGTGGCTGGGCCTGGGACACAGCCCGAACTGTGGCTCACCCCAGTGACTATATATGGGCACTTTCAGCCCCTGAGGTCCCCCGCCCCCCCCCCCCCCCCCCCCCGGCACTGCCTGCTTCCCAGGCTCCCGGCAGGCACTGGGCGGGGCCCAGGAGCTCCCGGCCCATCCATGGCCATGTGCCCTCCTGGATGCCAGGGCCCCGGGCTGCGGGGGAGGGGCAGGATTCCTTCGGACAGGCCAGAGCCAGCCTCCGCTCCCCCTGAGGCCGGGAAGCTCTCAGAGAAAAGAACGTTTCCATCCTCCCTGGAGACTGGGAAGCAGCCTCCCCTTAAAGGACCATGAACCTCACTGGCTCCAGCCCATTTCCCGGGAGGGGCCCTGGGGAGGCCCCCAGGCCAAGCCCGTGCTGCACCGAGGCCCCAGGCCAGGCCCACTCACCGCAGCCTCCCAGCACCTAATAAGGAAGCTGCCAAGTAGCATCGGGATGCACAGGGAGGGCTCAGAGAGGGTGAGTTGCCCACCGGAGTTCACACAGCCGTGGGGCGCACGTGACCTGGGAGACTGAAGAGCTCGTGCCCTATCTGCTTCCCTGGACACAGGCCCGGCCCGCGGTGGGGGCGGGCGGGGCCCCGAGAGCCCAGATGCCCTCCCAGTCCTTCTGCTCCCAGGGCCCCCAGCCCGGGCAGCCACGGGGCACGGTGTCCCTCCCTTCCCCCAGGATGCCAGCCACAGGCACCCGGAGCCATGCTCTAAGTTCCTGTCCCTGACCCTTCTAGACCCTCTGTGCCTGCCCCGGCTGCCTGGGGAGACCCTCACGAGGGCACCCGCTGCCCAGGCCTGATCTCGAAAGACGAAGGCCAGGCCCGCAGAGGAGTCCGGCACCACCCTGCCAGCAGCTGCAGGTGCAGAGGGAGCCGCCCAGCGTATCTCACTCATGATCTCATCCAGGCCCGGCCGGGTGAGGGCAGGAATTCGCTCACAGAGAAACCGAGGCCAGGCCAGGGCTGCCCGGCCCAGAGGTGAGCAGTGCCTCAGGCAGGTGAGTGAGGAGTGAGGGTGTTTTCCCAGCCGGCACCCTGGGTCCAAGGCTGGGAGGGCGGGAAGGGCGGGAAGGGCATGACCTCTCCACACACAGAGAGGAAACCGGGAGGGGTGGGGCCTCACGGGTGGAGGGGGGCAGACTGTTCCCCTCAGGGAGGAAGAGAGGGCGCCCAGGGAGGGCCCAGCTCACGGACCCAGGAGGCAAGTGGCCGGCTGGGCTGGGGAGAGGCCCAAGGGAGCCCGTCCCAAACAGGCCCTGCCGGCCCCTCACCAGCCCGTCAGACCCCAGGCCCAGCAGGAGTTCCAAGCCCCTCAGTGCACAGGCTCTGGGCAGCCTCTGCTCACCCGGAGCAGGGAGCAGCCGGGGACGCTGCCCCTGCCCCTGCCCTGGGAAAGCCCAGTGCACCACCCCACGGGGTCTGCTCCCCATCAAAGACCAGGCCTGGAAGCCAGCCCAGGTTCCTGGGCCTGCAGGCCGCCCTTCCTTAGTGTGCCCGTCACACGTGGGGGCGGCGGGCGGCGGGCGGGGGGTGGGGGCGGGCGGGGGGCGGGGGGAGCAAAGGGCCTGGTTCTCCTGAGGAAGGTGCTGGGGTCAGAGGAGGGGCCTGATCAGCTCTCGCTGGATCTGAGGGGTGGGGCAGACACTCACCACCGCTCTCCCCAGCCCCACCCCCGCCAAGGCGGCTCCTCTCACCCCCACAGCCCAAGGGGACAACAGGAGCCAGGAGTGACAAGGCCAACCAGAGCACAGGTGAGAGCACAGGTGAGAGCACAGGTGAGCAGGAGGGGCCGATGGGCGGCGTAGGGAGGCGTGGAGGGAGCCAGGCCCCGGGTGTCTGAGGTCTGTGTCCCCTGCATTTGGGGAGCACAGGCCTCAGAGGGCGAGGTGCAAGGGGAGCGTGGGAACACCCCCGAAAGGGTCAATGCCCCAGTGCTTACCTTCTGTCCCGTGAGGGGCCCTGGGCCCAGGACACAGGCCTGGCGGGCAGGACCCCAGAGGTAAAGGTCCGAGGGGACCCGGCTGTGAGGGCCAGTGCCATCGCCCCTTTTACTGGAACAGCACGCTCACGTTTGGGTGAAAGACAGGAGAGGTTTGGAAGGTTCTGCACAGTCACCATGAGCCCACCTCCCCTCGGGCCCCTCGGGCACACGTCGGTGGCCAAGAACCCAGGGGCAGCAGCCTGTGTTCCAGCATCAGTCACCGCCCAGCACCGGCCCCGCTGAACATCCTGCGGAGACGGAGGGGCTCGAGCAGGGCTGGACGGAGCGCCACCAGCTGGGTATCAGACAATGCGTCCAGCGCCGTGCGGCCTGGGTGTGACCACTGACAACAGATCTCCGGCCACTGCGCAGGGACAAGTGATACCCCAGTTCTACGTCTGCACTCCTTCCGGCGGCTCCCGGGGACAGGGGGGCGAACCCCTAGGTCTCATCTTCTGTTTCCCTGGCTCAGACTCCAGCTAAGGTGCCCCCAACAGTGGAATGGCCCCAGGGAAATACCCACAGGCCTGGGGTCACCATGGAGCAGTTGGGGGGGGGGGCTTGGCGGGGGAGGGGGGGTGGCGGGGTGTTGGGGGGAGGAGAAGGGAGGGGGTGCTGGGAGCTGGGAGCTGAGAGGAGCGCCTGACCCTCTCCTCCTCTTTGCTGCCAAGCCCCGTTTCCTCATCCGTAAAATGGGGCCAACAAGGGAGGCAGCCGCTCCGGGCGGGGGAGGGGAAACCTGGAGAGAAACCTCCGCAGACCAGCCAGCCACTGGGGGGGGGGGGCGCGCAGGGAGGCCCCGTTACTGGATGGTGCGCTCCGAGCTGGGGTGGGGGTGGCAGAAAGCAGCTATCCCCCACCTTCCGGTTCACCCCCCCACCCCCACACGGACTCAGGGACCACAAGCAGCCAAAGGGGGCCCGGTTGGGTCCCAACAGTCCCGGGAAATACCACTGGGAAGAGGGCGCCACATGCCCACGGGGCAACATCTCGGGCCTGGAGGCCCCGAGGGGGAGGGGCGGCGGCGAGGGACCAGCTCCAGGGAACCGGCCTGCAGCCATCCCGGGGAGAGCGGGCACTCACCAGCCCAAGACAGCGCTTCGGAGAGCCCGGGCGGAACCGGAGGTGACCTCTGACCTCGTGACCCGCTCACCCCACTGACCGGCGGCGCAGGTCCCCTGCCCCGGCCAAGAGTTGTGCGCAGCCGGCGCAGGGCTCACAGCTGGGCTTCCCGGGAGGGGCCCGCGCCCTAGACCTCCTCACGCAGGACACGACCGCGATGGCAGGGGACCCCGCTTGGCAGTGCAGCCGCCCCAGGCTCCTGGGGGGGTACCCTGATCCTCCCTCCCCATTGGGGTTCGCGCGAAGACGGAACAGGGGCAGTGATGCCCACGAAGGGTCCCACCGGGACCGGAAGGAGTGGTGCAAGGCCCGACGGATGGGGACCCGCCTGGACCCCAGCCAGGGTGCGAGGGTGCGTCCCCAGCGCCGGCCCCGGGCCCAACGCACCCGGCTTCCCCGCCCCGCGGGATGCGCTCGGTCGGCCCGGTTGCGGGGAGGAGAAGGGGGGGAGGGAGACGCCCGGGGAGGGGGTGCGGCTCGGTCGGGGCGCCCCCTAGACCCCGGCCCGGCGCACCCCGGCTGGGCGGGCGCCGCGCGAACTTGGGCTGCGGGCCGGCGGCGGACACTGCGGCAGCGCGGGCGGCGCGGAGTTCGGGGAAGTGCGGGGACCCCGCGCCCAGGGGGTGCCTGCGGGCGCCGAGGGGGCGCCTGGGGCCGAGGGGCGTACCTGCGGGCCCGGCCCGGGGCGGCCTGCGGCGGGGCGGCCGCGGCGGCAGGAAGTCTCGCGTCCGCGCTGCGCTCACATGGACTTTCTCCGCCTCGCCCGGCACCGGCCGCACCGCGGGGCGGGGCGCGGGGAGGCGCGGGCGGTTAAAGGGACAGCGCCCGGCCGCGCGCGCTCGCCACCAGGCGGGCCCGGGAGGGGGAGCCCGGACGGGTGTCCCGGGGAGAGGGGACCCCGGGTAGGGAGCCAGGAGCGGGTGGCCCGGGCGTGGGGTCGGGGGCTCCGTGGGAGGCGGCAGCCCCCCGCCCCGAGCGCCGCCGTCCGGAGCTCCAGGGGTCGGACCCTGCACCGCGCACTGGGCCGGGCAGCCGGGCAGGTGAGGGCCGCGGCGCCGACCTGCACGGACCCGGGAGGCCCCGGCCCCTCCACTCCCGCCCGTGCGCCCCTCCCCGCGGCGGCCGCGCTGGCACGGAGCAGCCTGCAGGATGCGCGCCCAGTGGGGCTCCGGGCCGAGGGGGTGCGCGCCTCGCGGAGGCTGGCACTCGGCGGCCGGGAAAGCTGCGATGCGGGAGCCCTTGGGCACAGGCCTGGCACTGCGGGCGGCGGGACGGTCTGCTTTCAGGCGGTGTGAGCACCCGCTCACTGGTGAAGAGGTGCGGCTCTAAAACAAGTGCAGAGATACAGCCGCCCACACACCCGGAGGGACCCACAGACGCCGCCCCCCAGTTGCCTACACCTGCCCTGCAGCCGGGGGTCAGGACGGCTGCAACGGTCCCCCCAGGGCTGAGTTGGCCTGGCTCCCCCCACACACACCAGGGGCCTTGCAGGAAAATGGGGGTGGCACCAGACAGTGGTCCCCAGCACGGGGTAAGTGAAGAGCAAGGCGCCCCCTACCCTCCCAGATGACATTCCGGCCCGTGGGGGTCAGACGCTAAAGCCCTGCAGGACAGTTAGCCAAGGTCATTCCTAGGACACATGTCAGAGCTTTCGTCCAAATATTCCTGGTCCCCAGGCTCATGCTAGGCACTTGACCGTGGTCGCAGACTGACCCCCAGTCCCAACTTGAACCCTCAAGGACTCTGGGCACCCCTGGAACCCCACTTACTCCTAGATGTGGTCCCAGGTCCCACTGCCATCCAAGCCCTCAGGGTAGTCTGTGTTCCTGAGACTGTCAGGTGGTGTGGCTTGTGCTCCTGGGCCAGGAGGTGCAGGTGAGAGAAGCAGGTCAACTGCCCACCCCAGGGGCCAGCGGAGCTCGGGGGCCAGGTGGGAGGGACGGTGCCTGGGTCCCGCAGCTCCGCCGCCCAGGATTCCCGAGGCTCCTCAGTGTGTTCACGTCGGCCATGCAGACTCCCCGGGGTCCTGGGAAGTTGGCTTCCACATATGACAGGTGTGAGCAGAGATAGATGCTACCTGCTTCCAGCCATAAGCAGCCATCCACTCCCTCAGGTCCTCCCCTAGCCAGGGGGGTCGCTGAGGACAACCTGCCAGGACCTGGAGGGGTGACTGCCTCCCTAGCAGCAGGTGGGGGCAGGGTGAGGGGGTAGCTGGGGAGCAGCCCCAAGTGCTTGTACACTCAGGTTGTCATCGCTTATTTTCTAAATGTCCATGAAATGCTTCCTTAGTGAAGGACATGTGGAAATATTAAAGTATTTAGCAGACAGCAGATAACCAGAAACCTCCAGCCCGTGGGGCTGGGCGCAGTGTCCGTGGGGCTGGGCACACCTGCCCTACACCTGCATCTGCACGTCTTCAAGCCACTGCTGCCTGCTCTGTGTGTGTGTGTGTGTGTCCACCAGAGTTTTCATAATGATCTCTTTTTTTCCCCTATTTTACTGAAAGGCAGCTGGAAGGGCTCATTCACACAGGGTCCCCGGCATGCCTTCCTGGGTGGAGAGAACCTGAGCCCCCAAGGGATGGAGCTGAGAAGCTCCTGCCCTTCATTTGATCTGTGATTATTCAGGTACTGGGGGGAGGGGGAACCCCTCAGCCTGACCTGCGCCCTCTCACAGTCTGGGACCCCTCGGGGGATGTCCACCTGCCAGCTTAGGCCCGATCCCTCAGGGGATGTCCAACTGCCAGCTTAAGCCAGCAGTCAGACATCCCTCTCCCAGTCCTGGCTCTCAAAGTCTGGGACCCCTTGTTCCCCGCCTGCCTGTAGTGGAGGTGAGAAAGGCTCCCGCCACTGCCCCCCTGTGGGAGCGTACTGACCACCAGGGGGCAGCCCCTGCATTGAGCATCTGCCCCCTGGTGGTCAGTGCGCATCATAGCGACCGGTCATTCCGCCAGTTGTTGCACCGTTTTGTCGATTTGCATATTAGGGCTTTATTATACAGGATTGTGACCAGTCAGCCTGCTGCTGGCTGATATGCAGGCGTGGCCCTGCGGGGTCCGATTAGCTCTGAGCCCTTCTGAGGTGCCCACAAGGGTCAGGGAGGCCAGCCTGGCATCTGGGCCTGAGCTTCCTGCCTTGAGGCTTGATTCCCCCCCCCCCTTTTATTCAGAGAGCATCTGGCTGGGGGGAGGGACATCACAAGAAACAAATCTGCACGTGGATGAGCCACCAAGGGGAGGGGGTGTCAGGGTTGGGGTGCTGGGTGCACTGGAGCCATGCTTTGGCCTGGTCGCCTGTCTGTCCTCCACTGGATGGCTGAAGCCTTTGGTCCCCGAGGGGTGAGGGGCTCTGTGTGAACCAAGACCCACTGGGCCACACTAGTCCCTGCTCACTCCTCTCGCTCCTGGGCTCCAGGCAGTTCAGAGCCCCCCCGCCCCCCCCCACGTCTGCAGCCACCAGGGCTCTGCGTGGACCTCAGGCGTGCACGGCCCTTGCTCTAAAAGCAAGTGGGTGGGTCCCCGTGCCACAGCCCTGTGCTAGGAAGAGCTCACTTCCTCCATCCGAGGTTCATCTCAGAGAAGGACGAGGGTGTCAAAACTCACTCAGCCAGCTGCTGCCTCGGCCTGTCCGCTTGGGTGGGTGGCTGCCGCCTGGAGTGGGACAGGACCCCATAGAACCCCTCACCCCACAGGACAGGTCCTCATGGAGCCCCTCATCCCGTGGGACAGGGCCCCACGGAACCCCTGACCCCCAGGGAATAGGGACCCATAGAACCCCTCACCCCACAGGACAGGGCCCATGGAGCCCCTCACCCCCAGGGGCAGGAGCCCCTCACTGCGCCTCAGAACTGCCCCCCACCTCCATGCAGAGGACGCAGCTGGTCCTGGAAGCCCCATTCCTCCCGCTGCTGGCCAAGCACCTGGGGCTTCTTGTCATCTTCTGACCCCAGACACAATCTTTCCCCAGGCTGACGGCTCCACCTTAAAGCTGGGGCAGGAACCCAACAGCTACCCCCTCTACTGGCCCACTGCCCTGCTCAGGTCACTGCTGCAGCCCCATAGCTGACCCCCTCCTCTGCCCAGTCTTTGTGCACAGGCAACGGGAGACGCTTGTGACCATGGCAGAGCACACCCTCCCCTGCTTGGGCCCCTCGGTGGCCCCCACACTCAGCCCAGCTTGGTCCCTCAGCAGCTCTGGCCCCAGGGGACAGGCTCCCCCAGGGTTCAGGCCCTATCCCTGGCCCCAGGTGGTACCTGGCACAGCTGCATCACAAGGGCCCAGACTGCTGCCCACCTGTCTGAGCTCTGGTGCCTCTTCCCTGTCCGCAGTGTCCAGGGCACCTGGTCAGCAGGCAGGGCCAGTCCTTTGGCCGGGACTGCTGGCCTGGGAACAGACTCAGCACCATGGATGGCACTGCCCCTTGTCCTGTTGACCGGTCGGAGCCCACAGCACACCCTGCACCATGGCCCCCTGTCTAGGGTGGGAGTGGATGTTTAATGGGGCAGAGTCAAGGGCATGGGATGGAGGGCCCTGCCGTCCACAGCGGTCACCATGGCCCCAAATCCGACAGTGTATCTTGTCTTAATCTCTCCTGTTCTGGCCCCACAGCTGACCTACCCTCCTCCTCCCAAGACCTTTGTGTGGCTTCTGGAGCCTCCCCCTCCTTTGCCCTCCCCTAGGCCCTACCTGAGACCAGAGTGCCCCACTGACCACCAGCTGTGGCCAGGTACTCGGGTGGACGGGACAAACACTGGCAGCTCAGACCCTGGCTCCAGGGAACCTAGTGCCCAGGTAGAGTCTCCAGTTGGGGGTCTGCAGGGCGGCAGCAGGGCAATCCCAGGACCCTTGCATTCAGATCGGATCTGGTTCTGTGAGGCAGACTGGGGGTGGGGGTGCCCTTGGGGTCTGCAGTGATGTGGCTGTTAGCAGAGCCCCCTCTCTGGGCAGGGCCGGGCTCCCCCCATGTGGTATTCGCTGCTGGTGTCCTCGGTCAGGGTCAGCCCACACCATCCACTTACCCAGGGGGTGTCCTCAGGCTGAATGCTGGCCCCTGACCTCTCTGGACCTCATTCCCGAGACCCTGCCGGCCACCCCTGCCACCTGAACATCTTACCAAGGATCTGGTGCCTCTATGACATGGGGAGGACTGGGGGGCATCCCCAGGACGAGGCTTTGGTTCCACAGGCTGGAGCTCAGGCCCATGAAGCCAGCGCCGCTGAGCCCCTGCCTGGGGCCACCGCCCTGCCCTGCCAGCGACACTGCTCACCACGCCTGGCCGGACGGCCAGGAGCCCGGGATGCGGCTCATCTCAGGGAGCACGGCCAATGAGTGCTCATCACCGTGCACCCGGGCACCGCGGGAGAGGAGCGGTGATTGCCGGCTGGAAGGAGCCCACAGGGCCCCCTGTGCCGATGGGGGAGCCTGCCCTGCCCCTGCCCCCACCCCCCAAACACACACACTGCCAGCCCAGTGCCCCTGGGGCAGGACGCTCACCTGCTCCCGGGGCGTGAGCAGCTGCAGACACTGGAGCAGGGCCTCTGTGACCACCCACAGAGCTGCCCCCCAGGGGAGGGCTCCCTGGGCCGTACTCACAGCTGAAGGGTGAACAGGCAGCTGGGTTTATACCCTTCACCATGCAGCCCCTCACTTCCGAAACTGGGAGAGCTCGCCCGGTTCTTCATTCACCGTAGAGACCAGGGCGGGAACACGTCCAGTTCAACTCCTACTCAGGCCCTCGACCCGGCCTGTAACTGAGCACAAATGGGCTCCTGAGAGCAGAGGTCCCTCCACTGCCAAGAGGCCGCAGCTGCGCCACCCAGACAGGGACGTCCTGCACTGGGCCCAGCGTGGGGCACTGCCTGCACCTCCACCAGGGCGCAAGGGAGCCTGCACCAGGGGGGCCCCCACTGCCCTGGCTCACCCCAGCGGCCACACTGAGAGCAGGCCCTCATCCTGCCGCTGCAAGTTGCTCAAGGCGGCCTTGAAGGTGGAGATTTGCACACCTGGGCCCGACTCCTCCCAAAAAAGCCTCCTCCGGGGCGGCCTCTGCTTTCACAACCACCTTGTGCAGCCCAAGCTGACCACTAGGCACGGCCAGCTCTAGGCATCCCGACCCAGGCTCCGCCTCCCAGGCCCTGCAAGGCCTTGGGCCCTGTGTCCTGAGCCAAGGCAAGCAGGGCCTGGGAAGGGGTAGGGTGGATGGGAGGGGCACCTGTCTGCACAGGTGTTTCATGTTCCCTACCCCTGGGCCTCAGCCAGGCCTGGGGTCGGATGACCCGGTCTGAGTGAGCGGGGCATGCTCTGGGCAGCTGAGGGTGGCCGGGGACCAGGGGGCATCTGTGAGCTCTCCCAGGCAGGTCTGGACTCGCATGGAAGGAAACTGGGTGAGTATTTTGGTTCCTGAGCGAGAATCAGGGCAGCACGTGTGCCTCTTCGGTTTAAATCGGATCCTCCTAGCTTCTCCCTTTTTTGTCCTAAATTTCCCTCCAACATTTGGAGCAGCTGTTTGAGCAGCTGCTGCCTCCTGCTCTGGAGAGGCTGAGGGTCGGGTGGCTGCCGTGGTCACCTCCTCCTGGGCACGCAGGGTGGGCATGCAGCCTGGACACGGTGCGAGCTGGGCACACCCAGATGAGGCAGGTGGAAGGACTTGCGGGGCCAGGCCCTTCAGTGGGAGACGTCCTGCCTGGGAGGCCCAGCTCCAAGCATGGAGTGACCCTCGATGTGACCATCCATTCAGTGAGGAGGGTCCTACCGACAGGCCCGGGGCACAAGGGACATGCTACTGTCTGCTGGTGTGTCCCCCCGAATCCATGCTGAATCCTAACCCCCAGTTGGTTAGGCTGGGCTCCTGGCAGGGAGGTGGTGGGAGGTGGGCCTTTGGGAGGTGATTGGGGTGTGAGGGTGGAGCCTGTGACTGGATCAGCACCTGAGAAGGAGGCTCCAGGGAGCCCCTGGCCCCTCGTCCCGAGGCTGGCGGTCTGTAGACCAGGAAGCCGCGCTGACACCAGCTCAGCCTGGGCCTGGGCCTGGGCTTGCAGCCTCCGGACTGGGAAGTAAATGTCTGTTGCTCCTGAGCCCCCATCACAGCAGCCTGACGGACAGACGAAGACCGGGCGACCCCCCATCTGTTCATTCAACTGTGTGTGGGCGCAGTGCTCAGGGGAAGGGCAGCTCCTCCTCCAGGCTGACCCCTAGAGACCTGAGGTCAAAATAGGAGAATGGGTTTGGGCCCTGAGGGCCTTTCTGCCCAGAGCGGGTGGGGGGGTTGGGGGGGCACGCAGCCTGGGCCCTGGCTGCTCTCCCCCCGGGGATGCTGGCCTCGGGCTGCACTCCCCAGAGCCCTGTCCACTCCAGGCTGCGAGGCCCCGAGGCCCCGGCTTCCTCTCCCTTATCTCACAGGAAGCGGCGGGCGTGGCGGGAAGCAGACACCCTTGCAGCAGGCGCCCAACAAGGCCCTTCTTCATGCAGATCAGCTCCGACACTGGCCATCTGACCCAAATGCGGTGCCCCTGCCTCTCAGCACCAGGGGACTATGACCACGGGGCGCGGCCCCCACCCCTTCCTTCTCTCCAACAGCACCCAGAGGGAGCGCTGAGCATGGGGGGGGGGGTGTGGGGGCAGGGCCCACCACCCTGCTCTGCCCAACTCAGGTGCACAGCCCAGGACTGGAACCTGAGGACAGCGGAAAGCACACATAGGCATATGTGCACAGGCACGTACGTGCATGCACAGAGACATACCCAGGCATGTACACACATGCACACACAGGTATGTACACATGGGCGCACACATGGGCGCACACGTGTGCCACCCCAGCTGCACGGCGGGAGGAATGTGAGGACCCAGGGGCTGCTCTGGCTGCATCGCTCAGGTGTGGCCTCACAGAGGAAGAGCATGTTCCTTGTCTGCACGGAGGCAGCGGGGAGCACAGAGGGTTATTCCAGGACAATGTGAAAACATACAAATAATTCATGTCACCATCACGTCTGTCACAGGTTGTTGTGCATAATTAATTCACACTTCACACCGCTTTCCGTGGCCGGAGGTGGCAGGAGGCAGAGCCCCCTGACAGCAGGCAGGAGCCTGGGCCTGGAGGAGCCCCCCACCCATCGTGGGACATGGGGGAGCAGGGTGCCACTGGGTCCTGGAGCCAGGCCGCCTCCTAAGGCCACTCGGCTGCCCCCTGCTGCTGTCCCTGGACATCACGGCTGGGCTGACGATGGCTTTCTGTGTGAACATCCACAAGGCCTCTCAGCCTGGCTGGCTGCTCATATTCTAAGAAAGCAGAGTGGGGCACGTGCTCAGAGTGGGTGCGGCCAGCGTGCAGCTGATGGGAATGTGGCCGTGGACATTTCAGACCCACCCTTCGGCGTCAGGGCTCCTGTCTGACCACGGGGCGGTGGGGCAGGACCAACTGTCCATGGGGTGCCTGTGGCTTCTCCTAGTCTCCTCCCACGTCCCCCACCTTCCTGGGCTCCAGGCCTGCACTGCTCTCCACCCTTCTCCAGGTGTCTGTCCCACACCCACAGCCCTGTCTGCAGTGGGGACACGGACCCCTTTCTGCACCATGTCCACGGGGGGTTCCCACCGCAGTTAGGAGCAAACCCAGCCCATGCTGGGCCCTTGGGGTTCAGGCACATCCTCTGTCCCCCTCTGGCCAGGGCTGCTCACATTAGCTGGCTAGTCTCCGCCCTATCCCTGCTGGGTGGCAAGTGACAAGGGTTGGATGGGCCCCCTGGGCATCTGGGGTACTGCATGGGCCCCCACGGTGTATGGCCATCTCTCGGCTTAGGACGCATAGTAGCCCGAATACCCATGCGCTCTCCTGTGGGGCCACTTCTGCTGCAGACCGTGGGGGGTGCTGGCAGCTGGCCCGTGGCAGCCGCCCCCAGCACCAGCCCCCATCCCCAGGCACAGTGCGGGCCACACACCGAGAGCCACAGCAACCTGCCAGAGGCCCGTGTGGCACAGTTGCCAGCAGGCCTGGGCATGCTGCCCGCTGGGGCTGGGGGAGGGGCCAGCCAGGAGCTGCTGAATCAGCGGCTCCCTCCTCTGTCCCTGTGTGTCCCTGCCCCTCCCAGGAAGGATGCTGGTGAGGAGGGAGCGCCTCCTGCTCCTCTTTGGGGAGCTGCTGGGAGGCCTGCCAGCTTGCGGGGCTCCGGACAGTGGCTCCTGCAGCCAGCGCCCCTGTGTGGAGCCTGGTGCAGGAGGGGCAGGGCCATCCTGGCGGGTGGGGAAGGGGCCAGCGGAGAGGCCCTTCCAAACAGCACCAACAGGGAGGCAGACAGGCCTCTGCAGATGGAAGCACGTTCCCTCCAGAAAGTGCCGAGTCAGCACAGCGCCCTGCCATCCTCGCCCCTCCCCCATCACAGGCTGGACGCGGGGACGCTCAAGGTCAGGGCACATCAATACCGTGGGCGGCCCTGTCCTCCGCAGGGACTCGGTCACTCTAGGCCGCCAGCTTCCCGCGGGTGGGGGCTGTCCCTCCCCCAGGCTGTCCAGCCCGCTGCCACCACCTGGGGGGAGGGAGGTGGGGGACATAGGAGCCTGGACAGCACCCAGACTTTCTCAAATCAGCCTGTGGTTTCTAGAAACTTCCAAAGCATCACCCCATCTCGCCCCACCCCCAGCCCCTCACACCTGGCTGCTCATTTCCATCCCCGGGCCTGGCAGCTGGGCTGGCTCAGCTCTTCCTGCCCAGGCACCGCCCGCACCTGGCCCCAGGGAGCCCCACTGAACTCTCAGACCTTTGTTCCAGGGAGAACTGCTCCCTCCTCCTGTCCCTTCTCTGCCCCAGCCCTGACCTCCGACCCCAGCCCTGACCTCCCTCCCATCTTGAAGTTGGGAAGCCTCCTGTTGTCCTCCTGCCCGGCAGCTGCCCTCCCCCAGACGTGGTCATCTTCTTCCTGGGCCTCTCGGCCTCCTGTGCCCGACGCCCACAGCCGCGGCACCCAGCTCCCTCGGGGCTGCTCCTGGCCCACAGCCACTGCTCTCCCTGGGGCCCCCATGGTTTGGTCCACGCTGCCCACCCTCCACCCTCCAGGGTGAAGACGGGGCTTCAGTGCCCAGCTCCTGACCCCAAATCAACAGCCCGTGCTCTCCAGCCACCAGCCTGCAGGTGCTGCCACCACCAGGTGGCACTGCCAACTCCGGTCCTCTGGGCACTCCCTGGCCTTGGAGTCCCCATCGTCACCCACCTGCCCGTCCTGCTGTGCACGGGCAGGTGGCCCTCCTCACCCGTCCCAGTCACGGACCTGACTGCCCGTCTCCTGACCACTTCTCTACTCAGTGCAGCCGGGCCTTGGGGGGGGCGAGGAGGGAGCAGCAGCCGAGGCCTGGAGGCTCTGCAAGGATCAGTCCTGCCCCAAACCTGCCCCAGCCCCTGCAGCTGCTGGCGCCTCACTCCAGGATCAGGAACCCTTCAGAAGCTCCAACCACACAGGTCACTTGCTGTCCCGAGGCCTGTAGGCCCTGTGTCTCCCCCTCCAGCAGAGCTAACCCGCCCCCCCCCCCCCCCCCGCGTGCCTCAAGGGCCCAACCCTTCTCTGGCAGATCCCTAGCTGGCAACTAGAGCAGTTTGGGGACCGCGGCTCTGTGCAGGCCCAGCCTTCCCCGCCGGCCACTCTGCGTGAAAGTGGTGACAGTCGTGCAGGGGACAGGAGGGGCGTGCAGCACACTGAACACGACGCTATCATCCTGTGAGGCGACCTGAGCCAGCTGGGGCCCAATCCGTTCAGCCTCGAGCTGCTCGGCCACAGCAGCCCCTGGTCCCAACCTCAGGGCTCAGGGTCCGGTGCTCCCACACTGAACAGCACTGACCCACAGGACCCCTGGGGGAGCCACTGCAACCCCCCAAAACGAGGCAGAGCGGGTGGGGAGGCCGGTGTGGCAAGACCAACCTGGGACAGCACTGGCAGCCCTGCCACCACTCCAGGGAGGCAAATGCCTGGGAGGGCTTGCCCTGGGTGCCCGCCTGTGCCCACACCTGGGCTCCCAGGCCCGGCAGAGCACCCCGAGCTCACTGGGCTTTGTCACAGGCTCACCTGTGGCTCCGGCTGAGGCTTTGGTGAGGATTTCACCAACTCCGCCATCAAAAGCTGGCCACACAATGAGTCGGGTTTTCCTAAAACGTTTAGCTCCTCAAAGGTCCAGAAACAGCAGGCAGGCCTCAGGTCACTTTCCGGCCATCGGCTGCTCTGACGGACACCACCCTGTCCCCTGCATAGAAGCCAGGGAAGCCTTCACAAGGCGTTTTCTGAGGAATCGTGTCTCATGTTTCAACCTGCTCTCTGGTTAAGCGAGACTGTCACTTGGGAAAATGCCCTCGACACAGGCAAGTGTGGTGGTGACCAGAGGGAGGGGGTGGGAGGTGGAAGAGGGCGCAGGGCTGATCAACGGCGACGGGAGGAGATCGACTGGGGGTGCAGAGCACAGCATGATGTACTGGTGCCGTATGTAGAAGTGTATCCCTGAAGCCTATCTGACTGTATTAACAATGTCACCCCAACACACACAACTCAAGAAATGGCGACTTTCTGCCTCCTTTCCTGCACACCCTGTCCCTCAAGGTGACTGCCAGACGCCCTCCCCACTCCCCGGTCTGCGAGGGTGTCCCCCATCTATTTAAGGGCCCACACCTCCTCTGCTGGTGGGACTCAGTTCCGGAGCCCAGGCAGGGCCGCTGACAAGTTCTCACTGCCATCCTGCCACGTCTGCGGGGCAGGCTACCGCCGTGGACCCGTGGCCTCAGGTCAAGGCAGGCCCTCCCCTCCTCCCCCGAACCCCTTTCCCGCGTCGCAGATGACTGTTCTAAAATGTGCCAAATTTTATTTGTTTGTTGTTAATATCCTTAAAAAAGAATCAGCTTTTTGAGCCTCAAGCAATCACTCCATCAACACATTAAAAAAATAAGTTTAATGCAGGTGGCTCGTTTCATAAAGAATTTCACAGGCACTCGAGACCCCGGGCAACTGCTCGTTGAGCGTGTCAACTCCTAGCACTGCCACGCAGACACCACGGTGGCACACACCAGACCCTCCTGCCACCCCCATGGTGTGCTCACGCCGACCTCAGTCAGGGGACTTCGAAGGATCTGAGCAGTGTGAATAATTAACACAAAACAAAGCTTATAGGAAACAGCATGACTTAGTGCAAAAGATGCTCCGCAGTGCTGCGGGCTCCCCGAGGGTCAGCGCCTCAGCTCCTTCCTCCAGGAGCCCCCCACTGACCTCAGGCTGACCACCGTCCAGCAGAGCCGGCCACAAACGGAGGGGCATGGTTACAGCCAAGTGCCTTTTGCTTTCTCTGCCTGATTTGGGGTTCCTCCAGTGGCACATAACTGTCCTGGCAGTCCCCCTGGGGCCACTGGCCTCCCCGGCCAGGCAGGGTCAAAGGGGCCCCTCTGCCTGTCGTCCCAGCAGAATTATTCAGAGTGCCCGCCCACTGGCCAAGGAGACCCACGGTGGCCACTGAGCGACATGGCCACCCTGTCGCCCTCACTGCAGGCCAGAGAAGGGTCCGGATAGAAGCTGGCTCTGGAGTGCGGTCTCTGTGACCAAAACAGTCCCCCAGGACGACCGGCCCTTTGTTCTTTCCTGGCCACAGTCCCCGCCGACATTCATTTTTGCTTTCCACTCCCCAGCTGCTCTAACTGCCCCGGGGCAGGAGCAAAGGGGCGGCCTCGCCACTCACCCAGAGATCCAGCCCCAGGCCACTCCTCCACGCTAAACACAGGTCTGCCCAAGTTTCGTGGTGCACACTCAGCTCACCGCCCGAGATCTCCAACATCTGCTCCAGACACGCGTCCCAATTCTGTGTTCTGACCAAAAGCAGCCCCCAGAGCCAGAGAGGGATTGAGGTGCCTCCCCAGAAACCCACAGGTGATGGGGCCTGACACTCTCCGACCTGCCCAGGAGGAAGACGGACCTGCCCTGGGCCAGACCCGTCTCCCACCTGCTGGGGCCTGGACTGCGCCTGCACAAACAAGGCCCTGAGACTGGCCGGGACTCAAGACCCCATGGTGGTCACTGAGCAACATGGCCGCCTCTCAGGGTGCTGTCGGGGCGGCCGGGTGGCAGTGTGGTGAATGGACCTGATGCTTCCCTACGGCTGGGGCCGGGGCGAGTCCAGGAAGACCCCTCCAGACGTGCTCCTGGGCAGCACACCCTGCACCACTGGGGACGCCTGTGTCCTGGGGAGTGGACGGGACACAGAGGCTCTCCAAGTACAGACTGATGTGACCGCCCCCAAGCACGGCCTGGAAAAGTGCGGGCTGGAGCCATGGGGGGTGGCCAAGGGTGAGTGGCCCCTGAAAGCACACACAGGAGGGTCAGCGGACGGGAAGGGCAGCGTCCATGCACAGAAGCCACAGCCCATTCCTCTCCTGGGCAGAGAACCAGCTACTGGACGTAGCGTGAAAGACAAGGCCCTGAGCTACCTGGTCAAGAAGCGGCCGGCCGCAGGATCGGCCCCACTGGTCACAGGAACCGAGCCCGGCCCAGGCCGCGGGCGCTCACATGTCCACGAAGACCATGAAGCACCAGCCCAGGCCGCCCACCAGCAGCAGGGTCACGTGGATGCCGTAGACCAGCAGCTCGTTGAGCAGGCGGAAGTCCACGCGCCGGCGGCCCAGCAGCAGCAGCAGCACCGACAGCTTGAGCTGGAAGCGCAGCAGGACGCGCACGCCCAGGTACTGCAGGCAGAACAGCGCGGCCAGCGCGCCCCACAGCGCGGCCGTGAAGAGGCTGCAGCTGAAGTAGAGCAGGAAGCGGATGAAGCCGTAGAGCCAGCGCGCGCGCACGTACACGTCGAAGTTGTTGTACTTGGTGCGCGCCAGGCGGGCGGTGCGGAGGGGCCCGGAGGCCGCGTGCAGGCAGGTGGTGTGCGGGCCGTGGAAGGAGCGCACCCGCCGGGGGATGGGCATGACCGGCATCGGGGCCTCGGCGCTAGCTGGCGGCAGACGCAGCGTCCAGGCGGTGGTCCGCGTCATGGGCACCTAGGCCTGCGAGCCCGGGCGGGGGAGGCGTGGGCCTGCAGGGAGCGACAAGCAGAGGGGCCGGGTCAGCCCAGGAGCAGCCAGCGAGGGAGCCCGTCCCGTCCCTGCCGGGCACCTGCCAGCCTTGGGCGCAGGGAAACCGAGCGCAGGCTGCCGGACCTGCACGAGCGCTCATGAGGACACTCCCAAGGGACCACGGGCACGTGCAAACAAAGTGCTCATTCCACCGGTGACTGGGGCTCGGGCCACGGTGGCGGGGGGCCCCTGGAAGCAGTCAACGCCGAAACCGAGGAGGAACGACAGGGGCCCCGGCTAAGCTCGCCCTCCACTGGCTCTGCCAGTCCACTCACTAGACTCACCCTCTCGCTTCCATCTGGGTGCCTAGCCCTGCCTGGACCGGGGCCCCTTTTATCCAGGGGGAATAAAAGTCCCTCAGGGGCACCCTACAGAGCCAGGACGGGGGAGGGGGTGCCCCCAGGCACACGCGGAGCAATTCACTTCAGCAAACTGTCACCCAGGTGCTGGGAGCCAGAACGCTCTGCAAAGTCTAAGAGGTGCCGGTAAGGACCCACCATGCCTGGCAGGTGATGGCAACCGCCTGCTGGTGTGTCCGCAGGACCCGGGCGTGCAGACCGGCCTCGAGGACAGGACAAGCGGCAGTGGCTCCAGGTTACGGGGGAATCGCCACCGGAGGTTGCCTACATCTGTGGATGGAAACAGCGCTGGAGGGCAGAATGTGTACAGGTGGCCGGGAAGCACCCGAGGGTGCCTTCAGGGGGGCGGCAGCTGCGGGCCGTGGGGGGCCTCTCCAAGTGCCCTCTCCGGCGCCAGTCCGAGCAAATGGCCACGGAGCGGTCCGGCCGGGGGCGGAGGAGTGGGGAGGCCGGCACCCCGCCCACAGGCCCGGCCCTCCCCGCAGGGTTGGGCCAGAACCTGGTCTCCCAGCAGCTGCCCGCGCTCCGGGCGTCTCCTTCCAGCTCCGCCTCGGCCTCGCCCGCCCCCGGGCACGCACGGCATTCAGAGCCGGTGCCCTGGGCGGGAGGGTCGCGCACCGCCGCCCCTCACTTTACGCTGCGGGACCGGCCCGCCGCCCATCTCCACGGGGCCCGCGGGCAAAGCAGCGCCCGGTGCCCGCAGACGCCCACGCCTCGGGCTTGGAGGTCGGGGAGGCGGCCGAGGCCGCACGCGGGACCCAGGCCCCATCTTCCCGGGCGCTCAGCCGCGCCGGTGGCACCGACTCCCGGATCAACGCGTGCCGGGCGTGAGGCGACTCTGCCCTCGGGCCTCTGGGCGCACCGGCGTCCGCGAGGGCAGGACCGACGCGCCGGGACCCCGGGAGCCGCCCGCGCCCGCCCGTTGCCCTGGAGACGCCCGGACCGCCCCGCCATCCCGCTCACCGGGTGCCCTCTCCGCGCCGGCGTCCCGGCCGGCGGGCTCCGTGGTCCCTCGGGGCTCCCGGAGCAGGGCGGCCGCATGGTGCCCACGCACGGTGGCTGCGGGCCTGGCGGCTCCCGCGTCCCCACCCGCCCCGAAGGGCCAGGGCTCCCGCGCCCGGCGGCGTTTGGCCCCGCGCGGCCGCCGTAGCACTGCCCTGGCGCCCTCCGCGCCCTCCGCCCCCTCCACACCGCGAGCGCCTCCTGCCCCCAGTTCGGGGCGGACGTCCGCGCGGGGCGCGCTCCATGACGTTACCATCGACGTCTCCGCCTCGCGTACGTCGCTGGCGCAGCTCTGACCGGCGTGCCGGCCCCGCGCAGCTCCTCTGCGCACGCGCCGCTGCGACCCACGCGGCCAGCTGCGCGCAGGCGCCGCTCCGGAGGGCGGGGCTGGGGGTGGCGCCGCGCCGAGGGCACCTGCAGGGGCGGGGCCTGCTGGCGGGGGAGGGGGGGCGGGGGAGGGGGGAGGTGGGGGGGGGGGGTCTGCGCCCCTCGCGCCGGGGCGTTGGGGTGGAGCCGGGCCTAACCGAGCCTGGCGCGTGGACACCCACAGGCTCTGGGGTCGCCCCTGTTCTTGGAGAAAGGATTTTTATGCAGATGTTTTAATTTTTTAATATGTGTTTTTATTGATTTCAGAGAGGAAGGGAGCGGGAGACAAACATCAATGATCAGAGAGAATCATGGATCAGCTGCCTCCTGCACGCCCCTACTGGGGATCGAGCTCACAACCCGGGCCTGTGCCCTGACATGGAATCAAATCCCGACCTCCTGGTTCATAGGTCATGCTCAACCACTGACCCGCGCAGGCCAGGCTATGCAGACGTTTTTAAAATATTTTAATCCCTTGGCGGGGTCAGGATACAGGGAGACGCTTCTCCTTGGATGTAGTCAGCAGGTGACATTCGCCTGAAGTCCATCAAGTTCAGAGATTGTGCAAGTTCCACACCCTCGGGAGCTAAGTGCCTGCCTGTCGCCTAGTTGAGTCCTCATGCCCCGCCCCTGTCGTGTCGGAAGGACCCAGTGTTGAAGGGTCTGGCAGGGTCGGATGGGAGGGAGAGAAGACCCGAGGCCCAGAGCAGCTGTGCAGCAGCAGAAGAGGCTGAGAAAGGAGCTGATGTGCAGTGGTTCTTACAGCGCATCTTCTCTGCAGGGTGGGGCTCCCCTGCTCTGCACCCCCACCTGCCAGTGCCAGGCAGCCCCCCCCTCCGCCCCCTTGTTCTAGCCCCTGAGCTGCCCCTGCACACTTGCCTTTACTGCAGTCGCCCCTCCACCTGCAGAGCTCCTACTCAACCTTCAAAACCTGGATCAAATAACCCCTTCCTGGGAAGCCGCCTCCCACCCTGTGCCACCCCTTCCTGGCCCCCACTACCCCTGGCGGGCAGGATTCTTACTCAGCCCTACTCCTTCTCCACCCCCAGAGCTGCAAAGATTCCTGTCTCCCCTGCTAGCTGTTTTCTCACCACAGTAAGATGTGTTTCTGCCTTGCCATCCAGTCCACACATGCACGTGTTTAAACAACTCCAGGAGCCTCACAAACAATGCTTCTGACCACACGCTGCAGAAGCCAGGATGGCCCCCGCCTGCAGCCTGACCACCACCCCTCATACAGTGGCTCTCAACCTTCTGGCCCTTTAAATACAGCTCCTCATGTTGTGACCCAACCATAAAATTATTTTCGTTGCTACTTCATCACTGTCATGTTGCTACTGTTATGAATTGTAATGTAAATATCTGATCTGCAGGATGGTCTGAGGCGACCCCTGTGAAAGGGTCGTTCGACCGCCAAAGGGGTCGCGACCCACAGGTTGAGAACCGCTGCCTCAGGAGGACCTGGGCAGGGCTATGTCCTTGGGCAGGCTCAGGGGCAGGGCCTGGGGAGCCCCTGACGTGCTGTGCTTGGTTGCAGGCTTGCCCTGGTGTGGGGGTTCCCAGCTCTCCATCCTCCGGGGTCCCCTGCCCTAGGTCAGCCCCAGGCCTCCCTCTGGCAGGGGCCTGGCGCCACCTGCTGGGACAGCGCGGGCAGTGCGGCTGAGTTAGCCGCAGGTACTGGTGATTGGGGCTCAGAGTCTGGGGATAAAGAGGGCGCCCCCAGCGGAACCCGGTTGTCGATGGCAGAGCTGAGTCACCCCGACACAGAGACGCAATGGCCTGCAGATCCGGAAACCTGGTCTCTGGCCTTTCAGGGGCATGTACTGACTGGCTGTAAAGGACATTTATTCTTGCTGTGCCCGGCGCCTCTTTAACGGCCCTGCAGTCACCTCGACAATCAGAGATTTCCCCCTTGGTTCTGTGCTGCCTTAGTGACCAGATCCTGAGACCTCAGGGACCCCATGATTTCCTGGGGTGGGCGTCACAGGCAGCTGTCCAGCATCCACTTCCCTCAGCACCCAGCTGCTGTGCTGAGGGGGAGTGTGGGGGGGTGGCGAGGAAGAGAGGGCACAAGCGGGGGCAGGTGGGGACTATGTGGGGAGCAGGCAATAGTTACGTAGGGGGCACGTGGGGATCCTAAGGGAGGAACGTGGAAGTCACATGGGGACCATGTTGGGGGACCCAGAGGACATGTTGGGGAGCATGTGGGGTGTCATGGTGGAAGTCATATGGAGAGCACCTGGGGAGCAGGTCGGGACTATGTGGAGGTCTGTGGGGGTCTAGTGAGGACCATGTGTGTTGTCATGTGGAGGGAAATTGGGGACTATATGGAGGTCATGTGGGAGGCATATAGGGGCACCTTGGGGCCACATAAAGGGCACATGGGGGCATTTGGGGGTCATGCTGGGGCACATGGGCTTATATGAGCACACGCAGAGGAGGCCATGATGGGGCTCCAGTGCTTGGCCCTGCTGAAGCCAGCCTTTGGGTGTTTGGTGTCAGAGTCAGACCTGAGTGAAGGAGCCTCCAGCCCACACACTGAAGGGTCATGGGTTCAATTCCTGGTCAAAGGCATGTACCTGGGTTGCAGGTTCGATCCCCAGGCCTGGGTGGGGCGCATGCGGGAGACAACCGATCAAGGTGTCCTCACAGCGATGTTTTTCTCTCTCCCCCTCCCTCCACCCTTTCACTTTCTCTAAAAATCAATGGAAAAAATATCCTCTGGTGAGGATTAACAAAAAAAAAAGGAGGCCCGGGCTTTGGGGAGCAGCGGGCCTCAGCCTGGCATCTCCAAGTGACGTCCATGACATCGACCCGCCAGGCTCTGTCTGGGCCCCACACACAGCCTGTGCTCAGGGCAGGACGCCAGGCGCTGGGCAGCATCTTCGTGAGCGACGTTGGGGCTGTGCCGGGCGGCTGGGTAGACTCTTAGTTTACAGTTTGCCCCCATTTTGGAAGTGTGCCCCTCACCCACCCTGAGCTCCACCTTCCGAAGTGTAGAGCCTTCTCTGTGCCGGGCAGCGCGGCCCAGCCTGGCACAGGGACAAGG
Source organism: Myotis pilosus (assembly GCA_036010255.1). Taxonomy (NCBI): domain Eukaryota; kingdom Metazoa; phylum Chordata; class Mammalia; order Chiroptera; family Vespertilionidae; genus Myotis; species Myotis pilosus. Next base: position 74,108,842 of record JASKON010000013.1, read on the forward strand.
AGGAGAACACACAGCCCAGCTTCTTGGTGGCTCTGACCTCCTCCCAGGCAGCAGGCCCCTAATTATCCAAAACCCAGACCCAGGCCATGAAGGGGCCACGGGAGTCTTGCTTCCAGGTTGGCGCCCACTGCCCAGGTCTGTGCTCACTTCACAGAACACACACTCGTCCTCCGTGCTCTGGTGACGGAGCGGTGCTGGGCTGACAGGAGGGAAGACCCGTGGCCGAGCTATCGCCCGGCATGGGCAATCTGTCCGCGCCCAGGAACCTGGCCAGGCGGATGTATTTTACTGCAGGCTCGGAAGACAAACATACGCATTTATATGTCACTTGTTGCCACATAAATGCGAAACTGTACTCCTTTCAAAACTTTTAATGGATTGTACACATTGAGGGAGATTTAAAGGGTAAATGCAATGGCTCAAAATGTTACTTTTAACATATTTGTCACTTTGATAACAGCACCAAAAAAAAAAAAATCTGGAAGACATTGCCCTCGGAAATGAATTATAAATAAATGCATCTTAAAAGAGGTTTATTTTGGTCATTAATGGTTGATGGGCCCCCAGCGCAGGATTTAAAGCTAAATTATGCAAAATCCAAAACCAACCTTATAATATGTAATCAAACATGCATAAAACTGTCAGACCCAAATAAATTCTCTCAATTAACTTGCTTCAGACCGTGATTGCATCCGCTAATCTAATCAGCCCAAAGTGATCTGAAGGTGGGGAGATGGATGACAGGTGGCTAGATGGCCATGAGGGCGAACCCCATGGGGAGCAGGCGCAGCACACCCCACCCCACCCCACCCCACCCCAGCGGGCGTGGGGCAGGACCTTGGAGGGTGGAGGTTGGGCCCATGTTTACTGGATGGGCATGGAGGCAGCGTCTATCAGCCAGGCGCCAGCTCCAAGCCACATAGGCCGGCTGTCCTGGGCACACCCGGCCTCACCTGCGACACCTGGATGAGCCGGGCCTGGAGGCACCTGGTCTGCAGGGCTCCGGAAGCCCCGGTGCTCACGTCAGCTGTGAGCTCTGGCTCCCTCTGTCTTTTCCAGAACAGTGAGAGCAAATGTGCGGGGATAGTCCATTCTCACCCAATCTGCCCACAGAGCCGCCCAGTTCCTGACTTAGAGTCTTTTACCAAAAATGGTAGACAGATAAATTTCAGAGAGGAAGGGAGAAGAAGGGAGAGATAGAAACATCAATGATGAGAGAGAATCATGGATCGGCTGCCTCCTGCACATCCCCTCACATCCCCCATCCCCTCTGGAGATCAAGCCTGAAACCCAGGCATGTGCCCTGACCAGGAATCCAACCGTGACCTCCTGGTTCATAGGTCAACGTGTGGAGTGGGGGTTGGATGTCTGGGACGATGGAGAGTCCTGGAGAGGATGGTGGTGTCTGCACTACAGTGAATGTCCCCAATGCCGCCGAGCTGTGCCCTTAGAAACTCTCCCGAAGCGGCTGGAAGGGACCCTAAACATGGCTCCCTAGTCTCTTAACCCAGAACCGCCCCCCCCCATATCATGCAAATCAACAAGATGGAATCTTACTGTCCACCGTAAGAGCACTCATGAAACGGCCCAGGCACAGGGTACGCCTGTCCCCAGAGCCAGCGAGTGTCTGAAGGATGTCACTTGACAGAAGCAAAGTCGTCTCAACAGTGGAGTCGGCAGGCGAGGCCGGTTGGTGGCTGAGTTTTTCTGCAAACGGCTAACAATGAGGAGTCCGGCTGAACTTACGGGGGTAGGTGGAGGCCGTCCCGGTGAACCCACGCTCAGATGTGCTGGGACGGACATCGGGGCTCGAGGCGGCCGCCCTCCATCCCTCCTGCCCTGGGGCCCTGGGGAGCGCCAGGGTCCGCAGGGGCGGGACTCAGGGCCCATGGAGCCGGCCCTGGACCCGGCGGGCCTGCGCACCGCCCTGGGCGCGTTGTGCTGTGCGGCTCCCTCCCGGGGTTGGGTCCGGAGGGAGGCCTCCGCCCCGCACAGGCCGGTCCGGGCAGGTTCTCTGGATTAAAGCGGCGCTCTCGGGCTGCCCCTCGTAGGCCAAAGGCCACGTGGACGGACCACAGGCCCAGCATCAATGCAGATGCAAAACGAGTGCCCCGCAGCGCTCCCTCCCCCGGGGCCCGGGCGCTGTCGGCACCCACAGGTGCGCGCCTCCCGGCAGCAGGTGCACAGTGTTCGCGCCTGCGCAGTGTGGCGGAGCGCTCACCTCGCCAACCGAACACCGGGGCTGTGGGGGCGGCGCCGCGACACCCGGCACCGCTGAGGGCCGAGGGGGGCCACCAGGGTCCGGCCCAGCACCCCCGCTCCGCCTGCTGTGCGCGCAGCGGCCGGCAGGGGCGCCCCGGGCCAGAGCGCTCGCTCCAGCCGGGGGTCCCCGAGGCGTCCCGCAGCTCCGGCGGCCAGCACCCCGGGCACCGGCTCCCCTCCCCTCCCTGGGGGCCCGCGCGGTCGCTCCCTTTCTCTGAGTCTGTTTCCTCCTGGAACCGGCGAAGCTTGATGGGCCCTGGCTCAGGGGCGTCAGCAAAACGGGGTGCGTGGGCAGCACCAGGGGGCTGGGCTCCCCGCCACTCCCGGGCTGCAGGAGCTGGCGTGCCGGCCTGTCCCTGGAGACGTGTCTGCCTCCCCCGTGGGCTCGGCAATCCCAGCGTGTGTGTGTGCGCGCGCGTGGAGGGGGGCGCGCGCACATGGGGCCTCGAGAAGCTCCGCCCGCGGGCGCTAGGGGGCGACCAAGCCCTTTCCCGCGGGTTCCTCGGACCCGTGGAGGTGGAGGACAGGCCTTCCCCGGCAGCCCCTGCTCCCAGCACTGAGACCCCCCCCTCCCCAGGGAAACAGGGGTGCCATCAGGCGGCCAGGAGGGCCAGGGCGCACCTGTGTGGATGAGGAGATGCAGGCTCGGGGTGAAGGACCCGCACCCTCGCCCAGGCAGGCAGCCAGGGTCCATGCAGGGGACACACCTGGGACCCACACTCACCCGGGCAGTGGGGCTGAGCCACGTCCTGCAGGCGGCCCTCAGCTCCCGGCACAGCCACGGCTCCCGGGGATTGTTCAGACGCTAAAGTGACGGCCAGGGCAGCGGAAGCTGGGCCCTGAGGGAGGTGCCAGGGGAGTCAGCCAGTGCTGAGCGGGCAGATCTGAGGTCAGAGATCACTGGCAGGGGCCCCCTGCTCCTGGGTCTGGAGGCTCCCCTGGGACCCCTGCCAGCGCCTCGCTTGCTGCTGTACCCCACACTCTTGGTGGCCCGTGGACATCTGTGGATGAATGAATGGTTGCATGAAGGAATGAGTTTCTCCTCCCACGACCCACTTCTGCCCTGGAAGGCAGGACCAGAGGCCCCCCCTCCGGCTGTCAGAGCTGAAGGGAGACCCCGTGACTCCCTGGTGTCCACCCCCCACCCCCCACCCCAGGGCCATTTATCTGCAGACCCTGTCCACACGGGGACTGAGCTCTGCAAGGGCCCCTTGGACCAGCACAGAGTGCTCACCCACCCGGCACCATCTCAGGGTCACAGTTAGGGTCTGCCACCTCCGGGGGGCTGGTCCCGGCCAGGACAGGGTGTGGGGTACCCCTGCATTAGCATTGAGCCGGGCCCCTGGGCTGTTGATATCAGCACTTCAGGCTTATTTATGAATTCATCTATTTGCTGGGACAAGCCTTTCTGCATTCCGTTGCCATGGTTTCCTTAAAGCCAGTCTCTTATTAATTCTGCATGTTCTGAAATAAATATACATCAGACAATCACAGTGAAGGTTTGGGTTCTCAGCACCAGGTCGGACGCTTCCACACAGTGTCACGTGGACACACACTCATCAGATTCAGGGGCCGGTGGGGGGTGCAGGGGCTGCTCAGGAGCCTGAGAACAGGGAGGGGGCAGTGAGGCGTTGCCAGGGGCAGGGGCAGGGGCAGGGGCACCTGCAGGACCCCAGGGTCTCAGCAGCTCCCGATGGACCCCCACAGCTGGAGGGACGTGCCCACGGGAGGAGCTGGGCTTCCTCTGGCGCTCCAGTGGGGTTGTGAGCTCAGTGGGTTGGAATCGGCCGACCTGCCGGGTGGCCCTGCCCAGCCGAGGGTGCGGAGTGAGGGGCCGGTGCTGCCCGGGGCCGCCTGAGGCCACCGTTCCTGCTGAGTCAGCCCGAGCAGCGGTGACAGTGCATGGGAAACAGCACAAGTGCCCTAATGTCCAGGGTGTCAGCCTGGCCCTGGAGCCGGGGCAGGAGGGCCTGGGAGAAGCCCGTGCGCTGGGATGGCTTTTGGTCAAGCTGCCTGTGTGGACTCGAGCTCTGTTCCTTCTGCCGCTGGGCACCTGAGAAGGGCCTGACGTGCCCGGGACGGCCCTGGGTCCTGTTTGCTCCTCCGACTCACAGAAGCTCCCATGTGTGAAGTCAGGCTTGGACGCGGTCCATCCACTCCCCATGCAAGGCACCTGCTGGTGCCTCCCTCATGCACCCCTGAGCTCTCAGCCCCCCAAAAGCCACCCCTGGGCTGTGCCTGGCCAGTAGGTCACTCCTCACCCTTCCCCCCTCCCAGCAGCCCACTGAGCACCTAGGCCTGGGCAGCAGATGGTTGGAGGCCCAGCCCAGCGCAGGTGGCATCTACGGAAGCACCCGCTTGGACCAGGCCAGGCCTTTGCATCCACCAGCCACCGGGTCCCAGGGGTCAGAGCCGGGCGAGCTTGAGGAGCCCGGGGGGAGGAGGGCTGCACCAGCACCAGGGCCCCATAGAGCTCCGGGCAGAGGTCGGGCTGGATGCCAAGCCCAGGCTGAGCTCTGAGGCTGCCACTGTGCCAATGACAGCCCTGGAGAGAGGGCACCGGCTGCCCCAGGCAAAGGACGGGAGGTCCGGTTGCAGCCAGCTGTGTGGCTTGTCAGACCCGGCTGCCTGCAGGGTCGTCCAGCTGGGCTGGAGTCGTTGACCCGCTGCAGGGCCAGGGCTTTGGGACAGGAACATGGGTGCGGTGCCCGCTGCCCAGTGACACCCGCCACACCTGCTGCCGCCTCCGGGTGTGGGACCCTGGGTCCCCTCCCGCCAGGGCCGACGGGGTCTCCTCTGAGGCTCCCACCCCCGCAGGACCTGATCAGGGCATTGACAGCCTCGCTCGCCATGTAATTAAGCCCAATTTAATTAAAACCTGGGTTCTTCATTACACTCGGTAATTGATTTAATTTTCTGTGGAATTCAAGTGCCAAACACCTCTATCGAGTGAACTCCCAAATTCTGGGGGTGGGGCGGTGGGCTCCCTTAGCTCTGTGACATGGGTCCCCCCAGCTGCCCTCAGCACTGCCCCCTGCCTCCGCCCACCCCTTCACACACGTTAGGCTTTGTCAGTTTCAGGTCCAGTGAGCTGCGGGCTCCCCTCAACCAGGCAGTTCCCCTGGGGAAAGCGGGCCTGGCAGGAGGTATCCCGGCTGCAGCAGGTTTCTAGAAACCTCTCAGTACAAGTCGCTGCAGCAGCCCAGGCCTCTGTGGGTGCCCCAGCGGGGGGCGCAGGGGTCTCCTCAAGTGGCCCCAGAAGACAGGGGCACATGTTCTGACTGGATGGCCTCTGGATGGGGTGGTCGCAGGGGAGGGCCACAAGGAACCCTCTTTCTTCTTGCCCAGCTGTTCTGAGCTGGGGGCGTCCTGGTCGGTCCCACAAAGTGCTGAATGCCCTGCCGGGACCCCCTTGTGGGCGGCGTGCCTGGCGGTGGCTGCCTGGGGCTTGATGGCCGCAGGAAGCAGGGGCACCAGGAAAGTGGCCGGTGTTGGCACGAAGAGAATGGCTTCCTGAGGCAGCAGCTGCGTGGTCACAGCTCTGAAGCCTCATCCTGGTCAAGTGCTCATGCCCAGGGGTCCCTGCCTCCCGGGGCCACAGCCCAGGGGCGCCATGCCCTCCCAGCAGGGGGGCAGGGGACCAGGGGGTGAAAGCCCTGGCATGGCTGGTGCCCAGAGGAGGCTGGAGGGACCGACATGGAGCAGGCCTCCTGCCACGTCCGTGCGGGCGCTCCGTCTGCAGGCGGAGGCGGACGTGGGCTGTGTGGTCGGCACTGGCTGCCAAGCTGGTCATCGGCGGAGCTGAGAGGCGCCTGTGGCCCCTTCCCCAGCTCACCACACTGGTGAGATTGAAGAGGCTCCGGGGTGCAGGGAGGCCCCAGGTGTGGGAGGCCTGAGGCACCGGCTCTGGGGCTCACCCCATCCACCAGTCCCCAGGTTCCCCCGAGGCTGGGAGGACCCCCCCAGATGTGCACTGTCCACCGTGTGCCCAGCCCTCCCCCAGGCCGCAATCTGTTCTGTCGGCCTTACATCGTAACAGACTGGCTGTGCTATGTCCTATGGGCATTGATTTTGCTGTATTTTACTGGTTTTAACCTAATGACTAGAAACCCCAACAAATAAAATTTCCTTTAAAAACTCCAGGAGATCAATGACTGAGGCCAGAATCACTATTCGCAAAGCCAAAGGGACCGTCCCTTGGGCTGCCCGGCACCATCGGTCATGGAGAGGCTCCGGGGCTGGGGAGCGTCCTGGGGTGGGGGCGGCATGCGTGTCTGGACCCCCCACCTCCCTCATAAAGCAAGACCCCCACCCTCACCTCTGCTGAGGCCATTTAAAAGCTGCCTCCAGGTTGTAAAACCGGGAATCCTCAAACGTGATTCATGTCCCCACTCGTCCCAGGCGCCTCTGCCCTCAGTGGCCTCGGGGCTGACCAGGGCGCCCAGGATGCTGATGTCCAGGGAGGAGGGTTTGGCCATGGACAAGGGGGCGGGCTGTTGCACCCAGAAGGGCCTGGGATGTTGTCCTCGGGGACATGCGCAGGCCGCCCTGTGGCAGGAACTGTGGGTACCTCTGCTGGACCCCGGCACCCAGCTCCCCTGGCCCCCTGTGTGGCGTGGACGCCCTGGGCCCAGCTATGAGGGTCCTGCCTTTCTCGCCGATGGGCTGGGGCCCTCCCCCTGCCCCTCCACCTCAGAGGGTCCGGAAAGACGCCAGCTCAGCTCTGCCAGCTGCTGCTCCAGCTGAGGTGCAGGCCCGGGTGAACGGGGGGACAAGAAAGGAGGACCTCAGAGTCGGGGCGGAGGTGGCAGGGCCCTCGCGGAGGGAATGTGCACGTGTGTGTGTGTGTGTGTGTGTGTGTGCGTGGGCGTGTGTCATGGGGGTGCCTGTGCGAGTACGCACGTGTGTGGGCATGTGCACGCAGACCCGTGTGATGCGTGTGACCTGCGCGTCTGTGTGAGCGTGTGTGCCTGTGCGAGTTGTGGGAGCCAGCCCAGGAGCCGGAGCTGGAACATCTGCCCCGGCACCCTCACCTCCACCGGCACCGCTCCCCCTGCTGCCGTCAGTTTCACCTGATGCTGCGGGCGGCGCGAGCGCTCCACCTGCCAGGTGTCCTCTGGGTCGATTGTTGAAGCCTGTCATCAATTATTTAAGGGTCGGGTCCCCCTTTCCTTCAAAAAGCAGCAGAGTCGCAGGCTCAGGTTACCTGCCTGCAGGTGCCCACAGAGGGTCCAGGTCAGAGCAGCCACCCATGCGGGGCAGCCTGGGAGACTCCCGGGCCCTTGGTGAGCCCTCTGCACCCTGATCCCACGCGGCCTGGACTTCCAGGGACCCACCGGCTCCGGGACACAGGCTGCAGCATGAGGTCCTGGGGAGATCGCGCGACCATGGGTGGTCGTGAATCTGGGTGCCGAGACCTGGGCCTGGGACGTTGTCTGGGAGCCACATGTCAGAGGCAGGGCTGCCTCTCCAGGCTCCCAGGGTGGAGGCATGGCGTGGGGAGGGCAGGTGGTGCCACGGGCCAGCCAGGCTCCAGGACTCCAGCCTCGACCTGACTGCCGTCCTCATACCTTCCAGCCCTGAGCAGGGGCTGCCCTGGGTTCTTTTCACAGATGAGGAAACTGAGGCCCAAGGGCTGAGTGTGCGGTGAGGGGCCGGGGTCCACACCCGCTGCCACACACCCTCTGAGCAACCTGATCACAGGGCTGTGTCTCAGGCCCCAGAGCCCCATTCCCCGGGGAGGAGCCCACCCACGCTGCTCCCTGCCCAGCCGTCCAGTGGCCCGGACAGGGCGACAGGACACATGTCCTGTTCCTCGCGTGTCCAATGTCACGACACCCGATCAGGCCAGTCAGGCCTCGTCAATGCTGCTTGCTGGGGCCTCTCCAGGCACTTGAATTATGCAGGAGGCCCCGCCCGTAGTGGCAGATGGCAGCGCCCACAGTAACCGGAGCCCGGGGTGGGCGGGCGGTCAGGGGGGCCCCTCCGCCCCCAGATCCTGCCGAGAGGGATGTGACTGCAGAGCTGGGCCCGGGGCCACCCTCCTCCATCTCTGGCTGTGCTTTTCGTCACCGCGGAGAGGGTTGTGGTTGCGGCCTGGTCCCCACGGATCAGATGGGGACATGGGCACCCAGAAGGGCAGGCTCCTGGCCCCACCTGGGAAGGGGGGGGCAGGGCATGCTGGCTGGAGCCCTGGGTGCCCTGGGAGAGGTGGTGGCCTCGCTGAGCAGCCGGGACCGGGCTAGCGGTGAACTTGGGGCCTGGATGAGGCTGGGACAGGGGGCTGGCATCCAGCTGTCCCCGGAGCTGGTGCTGCCTGCCCCCAGGTGCCCCCTCGCCCCCCTGCCACCAGGAAGCCAGCAGCACCTGCCTCTCGTGGAAACGCCAAGGTTGCCACGTCCCTCTGGCATCACTGGGGGAGGGCCTGTCCCAGCGAGTGAGCGGCCGCAACACCAGGTCCTCGTGGGTCAGGAGGGCCTGAGCCTGCAGAGGGGGTGGCTTTGCCTTTCAGGCCTTGAGGGCAGCAGTGAGCCCCCCAGTTCCAGGCCAGAGTCCTCAGTGGGGGTGCCAGGCACAATGCGAGGAGACTCCTGCCACTAGCACCCCCAGGTCCCCCCAAATCACTGGTCTCCCCACACCCGGAAGGACACACTCCTGGGAAGGGCCGACCACTCCCGCCGGCGGGGGGCACGATGTAGTGCCTGCCCCCGCGTCCTGCTCTCCGGGGAGGGCTGGGCCAGCGTGTGTCTCCCCAAACAGTGATTCATTCCAGAATTAAGTGTATTACATCGAGAACGTGCCAGTTCCGTCCGCCAATCTGCGCGGGAAGCCTGGCTAACTAAGTGCTACACAGCGTAGCCTTGATCGTTGGGAATGAGTCAGTTAAATTACGGGTGAGACTCACGCAGCATAATGAACGGTTACGGCTCTAACGCCCACCCTGGCCCGGGGACACGGGGGTCCCGTGAGACCTCGGACGCGGGCCTGTGAGAACAGGCCTCTGGACACCACCCACTCCTGGTTGGCCGTTCCCTGCTGGAGGGACCCCTCTGCTTCCCGGGGCCGTGAGCAAAGCTTGGGTTCAGTTCTGTCCGTAAAACAGGGTAATGACCGAACCGAGCCCGAGGGGGGCCGCTGGGAGGATCGGATGGGCACATGCAGGGGCCAGGGGCCGCCAGGGGCAGCGCCAAGAGCCAGCCCTGCTCACCATGAGGGCACGGCCAAGTCGACAGCCTGGAAGGCGAGGGTGTCGGGAAGAGGGCACAGGCCACTGCCGGGCGGCCCCCGAGGCGGTGACCTGTGAGTGACCCCTGAGTTCTGAGTGGCTAAGGAGCTGCCACTCGAGAGCCAGGGAGAAAGTGGGGGGGGGGGCACAGAGCCCCGGAGCGGGATGGAGGGTGCATGAGAGGTGGGGGAAGTGGCCATCCACCTGGGCTCTACTGTCACCTGCCTCCCTCCCAATGGGCACCCCTCACCTCGTCTGCTTGCTCTGCCCCTCATCACGATGCCAGCGCCTGCCCCAGCGTCTCTGCTGGATGCTACGAGTCCGTCCACACCCCATCGCCCAGCCCAGCAGGTGGGTCTGGCCTGACCTGTGTGGCTACTGAGGTACCCAAGTGAAGATACAGCCCCAAGTGGCTCCAAAAGGTGCCTGTGTCTTTGCAGGCCACCCTCATCCCAGTGTATCCCCTATCCTCAGGCCACCCCCCCCCCACACACACACACACAGGCGCTGCCTCCTGGCTTGGTGGTCACCTTGGGGGAGGCGGGGTCGTGACCCCAAGAGACAAATGGCCAGGGGTTTGGACTTTCCTCTGCCAGAGGCCTGAGGCCAGGAGACTCCCCTGGCAAGTGCCTGCTCCTGCCCCCAGCCTGGAATCCCACCCACAGAGCCACCCGGGGGGTATGGGGGAGGGGTGGGGGAGAGGGCCTCTTGGGAAGCAGCTGTCTGGTCAGCCCTGTCGGGGGATGTCTTTCCTGTGTCTTCAGGGTCTGGCTCCAGGCCCAGGGCAGGGCAACACGCTGGCCGCCTGTGGAATGAGTGAGTGGGCACATGGGTGGGCAGTGACACAAGAAACAGTGGTCCTGTGTTGACCCCGGGAGAGGGAAGGGGGTGCCCCCAGCAGTCCACACCCCATTCCCAGGCTTCATGGGTCCCGCCCGGGGTTTGAACTCTTCTGCTCACAGGCCAGTCTGATCAGGGGGCCACGGCCATGCCAGGGGAGCAGATCAGGGGGCCTCTCACTTTAGGGACCCGCCTCCCCGGCCAGGAACCAAGGTGCTGCTCCAGGGACCTGACCCATGGGGTCCTGCAGCAGGCACCCCCCACATCCTGCACCCTACGGAAGTTCTCAAGGTCAGGGCCGTGGCTGACAGGCTCAGGCCCTGAGCGGGTATGGGATGGGGGGAGGCGGGAGGGGGAGGTCTGGGGGGCCAGGCGGGGCCGGGAGAGCCAGTGTGGGAAAAACCAAAGCAGCTGAAGGGCAAACCAAGAGGGGCAGCCAGGGCTCCATTTCCATTTCATTTCCCTGATGAAACAGCAGAATCAATCGCCTGCCACTAGCAAGGTGTCCCCATTTGCATACTTAAAAGACGCTGGTGGGAGGGGCGGCTGGGGACGGAGGGCCCACTTCCTGCTGATTGAAGCCGGGGCCTCTTTGGCTAAAGGGAATGTAATTTCCAAGTCGCACTGGGAATAGATTGGGGGCCACCCACAGGATGCCCGCCCGCCGGCACGGAAGGAGCTCGGAACAAGTGTCGCTGGGGAGCCGATGAGCAGGGCTCTGTGCCACTTTCCTTCAGCGTCTCTGCCGGGTTATCATCGATCTTTAGATGCTAAAGGTTTCCCAGCCTCTAGAGAAAGCGCTTTCATCCCCATGAGGGGGCAGGTGGACTGTCCATGGCTTCCCTGTGTCCCCAAGACCCCAGTGCAGGGGCCCCCATCCTACATCCAGCCTGAGCCCCACAGCACAGGGCCCCACACCAGGGCCAGGGAGGGCCTGTCCCTGAGAAGGAGCAGGCCTGACCCCAGGGCTCCCCCAGGACTGCCCTCGGCCACCGCCCACCCTCCATGTAGCTCAGCCAAGGAGACCCCTGCTTTGGGCTCAGAAACTGGGTGAGAAGAGGTGGGGCTAGTGGGGGGTTGGGGGGCGGCATGGGGGCGTGGTCACATACAGAAGCAGGGGTGTGTGTGAGGGGGGGCCATCCAGGGGACACCCTGGACACTGATCGCCTGGTCACCCTCCAAACCCTGCAGACACGGGCCTGCTGTCCTTCAACCCTGAGGGCCCGCTCAGCCCTCTGCTCAGCACAGGAGCCAGCAGCACACGTGGCCTTTCCCACTGGCTTCTTTCGGTTGCGAAGACACGTAAGGTTCCCCAGGTCTTTATGTTCGTTGCAGCAGCAGCAGCAGCGTTATTATTTTTGTTAATCCTCATCCAAAGACATGTTTCTATTGGTTTTTAGAGAGAGTGGAAGAGAGGGAGAGACAGAGAGAAAAACATTGATGTGAGAGAGACACATTGATTGGTTACCTCCTGCAGACCGGGGTGGGGATAGAGCCTGCAACTGAGGTACACGCCCTTGACTGGAATCAAACCTGGGACCCTTCAGTCCTCGGCCGATGCTCTATCCACTGGGCACACCAGCCAGGGCCATTGCAGCATTATTCACAGTGGTCAAGACACGGAGACAACCTACGTGTCCATCAACGCACAAGTGACACAGAGTGTGTGGTGCCTGAGTGCAACGGACTGTTTCTCAGCTGTTAAAAGAAGGGAGCCCCCCCATGGTGACAACACGCCTCTCCGTTCATTTCTTTTCAGCGGCAAATGCTATTCCCCCGTCTGGATGGACCCAGCTCACTGATCTTCACGTGCTGACGGGCGTCTGGTTGCTGCCACAGGCTGCTGTGCACACCATGTGCAGGTCTCCTGTGATGTGCCTCTGGGTACATATTGGGTCTCAGGGACAGTGTGTGTAGTTCTGTAGGAGCCCGAACGGTCCCAGGGCCTCCTTGTGGGGATGGAAATGTTCTGGAGCCGACGTGGCCTTGCAGTGCCTGGGAGCCCACGAATCCTGCAGCGTGCACCCTCCGTGGGCGCGTTCCCTGGCAGGTGAATTCCATCTCAACGAAGCTGTTTTCTTTCAAAACCGCAGCAGCCCTGGTGGACGGGGAGTCGGCAGCAGGGGAGGAGCCCTCTCCTGTCCTCACCCTCGTCCTCGGGGAAGGGCACCCGTCAGCGGGCAGATGGCAAGGCCGGCCAGGCCCTGTCCCCCGGGGCCGAGAGTGGTCCGGCCGTAATCAGTGCCGGTGACAGGCTGAGATGCCAGATTAAAAGCGCGGAAGGGACCTCCTCGGGTCGAGGTCAATAAATCTTGCCGGCCGCCAGGCCCCCTCCCGTTCTGCTCGGCAATCTGTCCGGCCGCCTCCTCCGGGCCCAGTTGCTCCCCATTACCTCGGGGGAAGAGCCACAAATCACTGTGACAGACCAATCAACAGGCCGGGAAATTTTTATACACGCTGCCTCTTGAAGGATGACCCTCCCTCCGCAGCACATCAGAATAAATCTCTTCAAAACTTCCCCCCCAGCTTCCTCCCCGCCCCCGTGCCTGGTGGCCTCGTCCGCCTGTCCCCCCAGCGCCCCCTCCTGCCTGGCTGGGGCCTGTGTCCACCTGTGTCTGCTCGATGCCAGCCACCTGGACCAGGGCTGACCGAGAACAGGGGCCCCTCTGACCCGGAAGTCCGTCCGCACCCCATCGCCCAGCCCTGCTGGCGGCACCTCCGGCCCTCGGCCCGCAGCCTAATGACGCCCTCGGCAGGGCCGGGACACCCCGTTTCAGCGGGAAGAAAGAAAGCTTTATAAAATAATTCATAGGAAACTTAAAACACTCAGACACAGAGAAATTGCAAATGGGGAAATATGATGGATTGTGGGTTGAAAGAAGGCGACTTCTGCAGGCAAAATTGATCCCTTGGAAAATGCTTTTGTCTGCTATGAAAAATGGGCACCATCTTGCCAGGGCTCTGGAGCTATAATCCCGAAAATAATTTGCTTTTGGTTTCCTTTCCGTCTCTGCTGTGCCTCCCTCCCCAACGGTGGAGCCCGGGGCCAGGTGGGCCAGGGCAAGGCCCCGTCCTGGCTGTGGGGCACCACCCAGGCTCTGTGCCTGACGTCCACTCAGAAACGGTCAGCGCCCAGCCGGCCACCTACTGTGGCCCCTCCAGCCCTTCCCATCGCATTTCTCTATCAGCTTGTCCTGTGCTGGGGGCTTGAAAAACAAAGCAACACCATGTAGAAGCCGTCTTTCTCTCCGGGGGGGGGGCTGGTCCAGCTTTGCCTCGAGGGTACACTCAGCGTGCTAGAGCCGATGGGCCGCCCCAAACCTCCCCTGCAGAAGGGGAAACCGAGGCCGAGGGGAGGGTCGTCAGCGGTCAGACACGGAGCTGGCCCTGGGGGCCTGGCTTTGGGAAGGAAGGGTGGACGCCATGGCGCCCGGGCTCCAGCCACGTGGGGTCGGCCTGTAGCTGGTGGAGCCCGCAGCACGCGGGCCTGCTTCCCAGACAATCCAGCGACTTCTGGCAGCACGTCCGCTGCTGCCGTGACCTCCCCTCCTCCCGCCCAACGCTCCTCACCTGGTGGCCAGCAGGGAGCCTCCCTGAGACTGATGCTCAGTTCAGAGGGCGCGGAAGTCGGGTCGCCACTGGGAAGTAGGAAGCTGGGCCCCGGGATTCCAGCTGGCGCCCAGGTGACTGACCCCTGTCACCCAGACCTTTCCAAGGGACGCCCAGAACCGTGAACGCCGCTCCTCCCGACCTGGGAGGAGGTGGTACTGCGACGCAGCAGCAGGTTTGGGTTCCTGCGTCCCCCGCGAGGACTCTGTGAGGTTTGCGTGGCCTGGACACAAGGGAGCGGAGCCGGGGGCCCAGGAGCCAGATCTGCTGTCCCCACCCCCAGGACAGGGCCCCCACCCCGCTTGGGGGACGGGGGCGACCTTCCCAGGGGGTCAGTCTCCAGGGAAAGGTCTGGTGGGCCTACTGTGCTCAGTGGGCTGAGACCCTGCCCAGCTTGTGGGTCCTTCATTTCTTTTTCTTTTTTAAATATATTTTTATTGATCTCAGAGAGATGGAAGCATCAATGACGAGAGAGAATCATCTATTGGCTGCCTCCTGCACGCCCCCTACTGGGGAGTTAGCCCACAACCCGGGCCTTTGCCGTGACCTGGAATCGAATGGTGACCTCCTGGTTCCTAGGTCGTCGCTCAACCACTGAGCCCCGCCGGCTGGGCTGGGTCCTTCATTTAAAAGGTAACGGCTTCCAGGAGCCAGGCATGAGCTGTGGGTCCACCCAATGGGCTCGTGTGTGGGACTCCCAGACCCAGGTCACGGAGCCCTGGGCTCAGGGGCCAGTGACTCGGAGCCAGGGGTCAGGGGGAGGGGGGTGGTCACTCCCTGGGTGGGCTGTGATGGGGGGGCAGGCTGGGAAATGCTGCTGGGTTCATCGCACATGCCTCAGTCCCGAGCCAGCTGGCGTGCGAGCGTAGGGGAGCAGCACGCAGTGTGGCCACAGGCCAGGCTGGCTGGGAGCTGCAGAGGCCAGAGGGCCAGGTGGGAGCCAGGAGGGCTGGGGTCAGCCGGGAGCTGGGAGACCGCGGACGCACTGACGTCCACAGAGGGACGCACTGCTGCCCTGGGTGGGGCAGGCTGGGGGCCGGCCGACTTCCTGGCCTCCCTCCCGCTGTCACCTGGACAGAGGGGCGGCGGGCGGGGCGGGCAGAGGCTGGCCCCTCGCTGATTGTATTAGACAGACCATCATCGATCTGGCTCCCGTTTATCCCTGGTGCCTCATTTCAATAAACAGCAGTTGGAAGGAATTAGCGAGGGACGTCGCTCTCCCTCCCCCACCCCCTTTCTTCCCCGGGTTTGTCAGGAGCGGAAGATTTATGAGGATTCCAGTAACATTCTCATTTGTTCTGGGGACGCAGGGTTGGTGCACAGAGGGCACGTCAGAGCCCTGTCTACATGCCCTCATGCTGGCCGTGGCAGGGCTGTGGGCACAGGGAGGTGTCAACACTCCCTCACCTTGGGAGGAACTGTGGGGGCAGCTGGGACAGGAGGGAGGAACCCAGCGGCCACTTCAAGGTGGGCCATCTGTGGGCCTGCACCAGCCACATCCCCTCGTACTCAATTCCTCCTCGAAAAAGGCAGGGGAGATGCCAGATGTGCAGTGTGTTGGGTGTGTGTGTGTTTGCATCTGTGTGTGCATCTGTGTGTGCGTGTGTGTTTATGTGTGCATCTGTTCATCTCTTGTGTGTATGTGTGCGCATCTGTGTACATGTTTGTGCGTATGTGTATGCATCTCTGTGTATATCTGTGTGCATCTGTGTGTGTGCACACGCACAGCCTGCGCCCTGTTACGATTTAATCCCACGGCCAATTTTATTTTCTGCTTTTGCCCATTGCAACAGACAATATCCCAAGTTATTCAATATTGTTTTTGAAAAGTATTTTTGAACTAGAGGCCTGATGCACAAAATTCGTGCAAGGGCCTTGGACCCAGCCCCGCCTGCCGTGGCTTTGTCTGGAAGGAAGGACGCCGGTCTAATTAGCATACTACGCTTTTATTATTATAGTTGACGGCAGAATCCTCAACGGATGGGCTGCAGCACAAAACCCTTCCTGGTTTCCCTGACGTGGAGACATCTGGGAGGACGCTGCTTCTTTGCTATTATAAGTGATGTGGCCACACTGGCCGCAGGGGCTGGCCCAGCGGCTTTCTTAGCTTGAAGCCCTCTCCCCAGTGCCTGTGGGGCCCCGGCCCAGTCCCTCCTGGAAGCCCTGCTCCCCTCCCACCCCCTTTCCCCGTTACTGTCCTAGAGACTCCTCCGGTGGGCGCGGGCCCGGTGGGTTTGTGCTGGTCCCTCACCAGGGTCCAGGTGGTGCCTGGCATACAGGCGGCCGGATGGGTTTTAACTGATTCTACCATCAGAGCCTCTTTCTTTTAAACAGTGTTTTTGAGACTAGTTCACACGTCATGCAATTACCCACTGGAATCGTATAATTCAATGGGTTTTGTCATATTACATTATTAATTTTTTAAATTGTGGTAAAATACATACAACATAAAATTTGCCATTTTAACCATCTTAAGTGCACAACTCAGTGGCATAAATTACATTCCTCATGTCGTGCAACCCACCCTGCTGGGCCTGGCAGTGACACAGGCGGGGCCCCTCGTAGCCTCCGGCTCTTGGGGATCAGTCCTGTGCTCCCCCTCCCCGTGGTGGACGGCGTTTCCCATGTGATAGACTTTGCTGTGGTTCTGAGCAGGAGGGAAAGGCCAGCCTGCCATTCCATCCCGGTAGGAAGCAGATGCCGCCTGACGGGGCAATAGGTCCTTCCGGTGAGCAGGTGAGCACGTGAGTGAGTGCTGGCCCACAGGCTATGGCCTCAGCCCCGCCTGGTGCCGGTGGGTGGGCAGGGGTGGCTGGCTAGGGATCGACCCCCCAGAAGTACAACTCGGAAGTCAGCAGAGGTCAACATCTGTAAGGCCCTGGACCGTGTGGCCTGATGTGTCCCAGGTCCTCATGGAACGCCCCCCATCTGCAGGCAGAAGCCCTGTGCCGGGCAGGGAAGCGAGGGTGGGAGACCTGGGCCAGCCCTTGCCAGTTTCCACCTCGAGGCCCAGGATAAGGGCTGGGGGCTCTCTCCACCACCTGCTCAAGTGTCCAGCGGGGACACCTCGCTGCGGAGGCCCCTCCCCCACAGGCACCGCTGGCTTGTAGGGCAGAGTGTACCGCCTCCAATGCTGAGCGGGTGCGGCCACAGTCCCTGTCCAGCCTGGACGCCTGGGCTCCCGGTGGGGTGGTGCAGGCTGTTTGCAGGTGATGGAGGTGGTGCATTTCCTCCTGACGTGGGAATGCAGCCTGAGGCTGCACTAGAAAGGAAGCCCGTCCGACCCTGGCCAGTGTTCCCAGTGGTTAGAGCGTTGGTCCTCAGACTGGAGGGTCCTGAGTTTGAGCCCGGTCAAGGGCATGTGCCTCCGTTGCAGGCTCATGCATGTGTGGGAGGCAACCAATCCATGGGTCTCTCTCACATCAGATGCTTCTCTCTCTGTCTCTCCCCCTCCCTTCCACTCTCTCTAAAGATCAATGGAAAAATATCCTCAGGTGAGGATTTTAAAAAAAAATTCCAAAAAGCCAGGTGTTCTGGGGCCTGCACATCTCCCAGGAGAGTGTGTGTGTGTGTGTGTGTGGGAGGGGGCGTGAGGAGTCGCATGATCTCTGGTGAACCCCAGCCTGCTGCTTGGGGCTGATCCCTCGATGGGGCCTCACGGGACTTTGTCCCTGCAGCTGGGGGTTGAGGGGTGGCTGGAGCTCAGCTGGTGCATTTAGGTGCTGCCCAGGTCACAGCCCTGTGTGAGGGCGGGCGATGGTTGGGAGCACAGAAGCCAGGGTGCCCTTGGAGAAAGGTCAGGGGAGGCTGGGGGTAGGTGGGGGCGGGGAAGGGGGACAGCGAAGGGTGAGAGGGTGGGGCCAGGCTGTGGGTGCTGAGTGGGGAGGTGAGCCTCCTGGGCTGGGCAGAGGGCCCTGTGCCACCCCCTCCGCCCTCCCGGGCAGCTCGAACCCATGGCACGTGGCCGTTGGGATGATGGATCGCCGAGGCCGCCCGGTACAGCAGCCGGGGCCGCACTTGGCCTCAATTGCTCCCTGGGGCCCGATCGATGGCGGCCCCGGCGGCCCAGCAGCCTGTGATGAACGACTCGGCATTGATTTTCACTTAATTGACAATTTGGTGAACCTGTTTGCAAAACCCCAGGTTGGGCCAGAGGGAGCCTCGAGGTGACATGGGGTGTGGGTCGATGCCCCTGGCCAGGGCGGCAGCCAGGGGGCAGCAGAGGCCAGCCAGCCTTGGGAAGGGGGGGTGCCAAGGCGAAGCCCCTCTGTGCCCCAGTGAACTCCTGCCCTGGGGGAGGGATATAGAGGCTGGGAGCCCAGCTGTGATGGAGACACACTCAGGTCAGGGACCCAGGGAGAGTGGGGGCGGGGGGGGCAGGGGGGCGCAGTGGTCAGGAAAGCAGGTTGAAATCCCCGGCTGGGATTCGATCCGGGTCAGCCTGTCAGCTCCATCACAGGGCACTGTCTCGGGGCCTCCCTGTCCCTCAGTCTCCTCTTCTGTAAAATGGAGCAGGGAGGTCTGCCCATCCCCTGCAGAGCCCATCTCATTGCCCCCATCTCTTACTCCCCCCCACCCCCTGCCACCCACCGGCTCCCAGCTCCCTGCTCCCTCGTGTTCTCCATCCTGGAACTTCCCTGCTGCTCCTGGGGCACCCCGGCCTTCCCCCAGGACCTTTGCGGTTGCTGTTCTGCAGCCAGGATGCCCCCCCGCCCCTCCCCTGACCACACGCAGGTGGCTCCACCGGGTCATGAACTGGTTAGTGTGAAGCAGTATCTCGACTTCCTGCTGTGTGTGTGGGTCTCCTGGCTTGTCCCTCCTCCCGCTGGACGCCAGCCCCACAGGCACCGGGCACTGCCCCTTTGTGCTCAGCTGAGGGCTCATCGCCCTCCCTGCTCAGGGCACAGGGAGGCCTCAGGAGCCTGGGAGCCAGGCAGGTTGTTGCCAGGGCGATGTGAGCACAGGCCCCCCCCTCACCTCTGTCACCTGCCCCTGAACTCATCAGGGGGTGAGACGGGAAGTGTAACAGTGCCCCCGGGTAATCCCCGCCAGGGCCACCCAGACAAAAGCCAAATTAAGTTGACAGGATTGCAGTGCCCGGGCCGAGGCTGGAATTCACCCCCCAGAGCAAACAAAGCCTGTGCCCTTCTCAGATGCAAGTTTCGGGCGTCGGGTTACCGTCCTGTGCAATTCAATGCCACCAGGAACCAGAGGGTGTCCTCCCCCCGCTGGCCAGGGGGCTGGCAGGAGAGGTCCCTGGCAGAGCTGCCGCAGCTGGGACATGGCCCTTCTGCCAGACTCTGCACCGCACCTGTCCCCCTCTCCCCCCCCCCCTCCCCGCTACCCGGGCAGGCACAGGGCAGGGTGCCTGGGGGGGCACTGAGGGGGAGCTCTGGCTGTGGAGGGTGTCAGGGTGCTTGGGGGACTCTGGAATCTGGTCCCCAGGCTGAGCCCTGGAGCCTGACCCCCACCCCAGCTCAGAGCCTGTACTGGGGAGGCTGGTGGGGGACTCTGGGAGGTGCTGGCTACCCAGGGGGCTCCCTCTGCTGCTGACCTCATCAGGTAGGTATGGGAGATAGGCCTTGGACCTGGCTGCCCCCAGGCGCTGCCCCCAGGCCCAGAAGCTATTTGTGAACTTGAGCAAGTGGCCTCTCTGCTGGGGGCTCAGTTTACCCATCTGTAAATGGGACTGATGCTCCTCACTGCACAGATCCGCCAAGATGTCCAGGCTCCTGAACTTGCCAAGCCTGTGAGCCTGGGCCGGGCCTAGGTCTGAAGGATGGACCCACCCTTGCTGGGCAGCTCTGGGCAGGTGGGACTCTAAGGCTCTCCTGACCCTTGCCCAGACCTCTCCTCCCTGAGCTCAGCACAGACAGGGACAAAGGAAGCTTTTGTTTAGATCGGAGAGAATTGTGGGCTTTCAAATCAGCCTCAGTTCTGCACGGCCAAGGCCTCCCCTCACCAGCTTGGTGACCAGGGATGGCTCCCCACCTCCTCTCGAGGAAAAACTGAATAAAGTGAATAGATGGGACTTCCGTGGGCCGGGGCGCGGGGCGCGGGGAGCGGGAGCTCTCCAAAAGCAATCAGCCAAAAGGCCTGAGTGCTTCCCAGCCCTCGGATTCATCAGCATAATGGCTCAGTGCTTTTGTCTTGGGTGCCAGAGCCTAAGCCCCGAGGGGCAGGAACATGGCCCCACCCAGCCCCCAAGCCTGACGGACACCGGACACCAGGCCTGGAGCCGGGTCTGTGTTGCCTTTGGCTCCAGCCCCCTGGTCCTGCGGGGTTTCCAGTGCTGAGCAACTTCTGCAGCCCTTGCCCGGGGACCCCTCCTGACCGCGCCATAAATCCTTTCCTTCCAAAACCCGGACCTCCTTCCTCTGGGTCTGAGACACAGATTCGCAGTTTATTAAACAAACAGCCCGACGCTGGCTTTACAGACTGAGGTGACTGTGAGTCCCTTTCGTGGCAACGTCACCCACTCGCTCGACAGCACCACGGCTGAGGCACCTGCACGGACCCGCCTGGGCTCAGAGGCTGTCTCTGCCCTCCTGGCGAAGAGGGCATGGCCGCCCCTGCCCAGGGCCAGGCCGTCCTGGTGCTGCCTTCCCCGCTGGCCCGGGTGGGTAGGACAGCCTTCCTCCTGTCTCTGCAGCCACTGCGCACGCAGTCCAGTCTTTTCTGTTCTGGGAAAGTTCGGCCGTTTAAGTCCCAGCCAAACTGCAGGTTCACGCTGAGCGCTCACCTCAGCGCGGCCCGTGCCTGCCTGTTGGACGGCTGTCTTCCTTCCAGCTTAGGATCCGGGGCTGGGAGAGCAGCCGGGAGGCTGTGGGAGGGATGCAGAAGGTCACGTTCCACCACCACAACCCAAGGCCACACCACAGTCAGGGCCTGGGCAGCACCCTCACGGCTCCCACCCTGCCATCGGAGAAGGGCCAGCCCCGCTTCCTTCGTTACTGCTGCAGAGACTTCTAGAAATTTTAGACCAAGAGCCAAAATGCCCGTTGGTGGTGCTGGAGGCGGGGGACCGCCCTATGTCTGGGGCCAGGACATTCCAAAATGTAGACCTCGCTCCTGTGGTTTCTGACACAGATGTGCAATTTATTCAGCGGACAGGCCTGATGCTGGGTTTACAGTCCTAGAAGCTGGAGCCCAAGTCAACACGGGGCCAGGCCCTTCCACGCACCCTGTGGCCCCGGCCCCCGGCCTGGGCCGCGCTCCTCTCCGCTCCACTCAGGGAGCCATGGGGCCAGGCCCTCTCCTCCTTCGCAGCCACTTGCTCTGGACAAACAGGGACCTAAGAGAGTCAGGAGCACCAACCTTTTCATCAGGAGAGATTTCATTTATCGGCAGTGCAGAGCCACAAATCACGGGCCTGCAGATTTATCGCCTCCCAGAGCGGAATGGACCGTGGGGGGAGGCAGCGTTCCCACGCTCAGCTCCCTCCTTAATAAAGTTGAAAACGTTGCATATGCCCCTCCCGCTCGGCTGTGGGCGGCAGGAGCTCAGGGAGGGAGTAACAGGACTGCCGGTCATCGGCTGCGGGCACCCCCGGGCCAGGTCGGCCTTGATGATTGAGTGGTAATCGCTGGAGAGCCCTGGCAGGGAAGGGGGCAGGCCTGATGGGGGCGGGGCCAGGCCAGGTTCCCCAGCCTCATCCATGCGGGCTGCTCCCCCATTCACCTGGAAATGATCTCTGCAGCTCAGTGGGGTGCCCAGACCTGGCAGGGGCCTCCATCTGGGGAAGACGATACCCTCAGGGGAAGAGCTAATCCTGCCCTGTCCGGCCTTAATCCCCTCAGGAAAGGCCAGCCCCCAGCCAGGCTCCGGAGAGCCTGTGCCTCAGCAGCCGCTCCCAGGGCCAGGCTCGGCCTCAGCGGGCGGTGTGTCCTGTAGGGACTTGGGTCTGACCCACTGGATACAGAGGTGCCTCAGACTGTCAGGCACGGAAACGCTCCAGTTATGCTGGGGAAACTGAGGCCTGAGGGGAAGGGATTCACTTGAGAGACAAAGGTGACCCCGTCTCCTACAGGCACATAGACCCTAGGAGGTGACCTGCAGGCCGGATGGGCCCAGCGCCCCCAGAGACCCTGGGTGGCTCCACCTGGCCTCCTGGTCCCCCCACCCCATGCATGCGGGGCCTGCCCGTGGCCTCTGCCGCCCAGGCAGTGTGTTCTTGTTGCCATGGAGTCAGGCCTCAAGGTGAAGCTTGGCCCTTGGCCTGAGCCCTCCTCCCGCCCCCAACACCCAGCCCCGTTTATCTAAATAACAACCTTCAGGGTATCCCTTCGACCTCCATGCAGCCTAGGACACATGTGACTTCAAGTGCCTCTGAGGATGGGATGCTGGGGGGTGGGGGGTGGGCAAGAACTTTCTCCAGCAGAGGAATTGGAGAAGTGGCTTTATGTATAGATATGATTGATTCCAGAGAGGGAGAGACAGAGAAACAGCAACGATGAGAGAATCACTGATCAGCTGCCTCCTGCACGCCCCCTACTGGGGATGGAGCCCACAACCCAGGTGTGTGCCCTGACAGGGAATCAAACTGTGGCCTCCTGGTTCATAGGTCGACGCTCAACCACAGCCACACTGGCTGGGCCGGAGAAGTGTCTTTTAAAGCAGGTCCAGGAAAGGCTGTGGGGCAGGCCTGTGTGCATGTGCATCCGTGTGAATGTGTGTGTACATGTGTGTGCATATATGTACCTGTGGTCACATGCCTGGCCTCACGGGGGCAAGGGAGGGGCCTGGATACCTGCTGGAGGCTCCCCTCCTGGGGCTGTCCCTTCATTCCCGGGGGATTTCAGAGTCCTGAGACCCTGGGACGGGGAACCCTGGTAGCCCCATCCAGGCTCGCCAGCTGGGCCCTGGCCGGCTGCTCCTCTCCTGCCCGCTGCCTCCCCCAGAGGCTCAGCCACTTGGGCCCTGCAGGGCGGCCCCCTGGCCCGGAGCCCCCCTCCCCTCGCTCCCGCCCTCAGCAGGGGACCACCCCTGTCTGGCCCTGCCTCGCCACCCAGCACTTTGCTTAATGTCTTTCTCATAAGGAGTTTTAAATTATAAGCCTCCACGAGGCCTATAAATTTGACTTCATAAAACCCCTCGCACATCATTTCCAGCTGAAAAGGCTCTCTGAGAAATATTTCCCGAGACCCCCGCGTCCCCCCTGCCATATAACATCTATTCTGATATTAAAATGGCAGGTGTTCTATAAATCGTGCGTCATTAGCGCGCTTCATCGATTCTCCGCAGCCTCGGCCTGGGAGGCACCTTGTGTGATATCAGTCTATTCGATTGAGATTCATACCCTATTTGGGGGTCAAAGAGCGGGACCCCGCGAGCTTGGGCTCCTATCAGTCTAACGCTGATCAATACTTGGGGCTGCGTTGGGGCTGGCTGCACACAGATTAAGTGGCCGTACATGCTGGTGAGGGAGGCGGGAGGCGGCCACGTGCCTCACCTACCGGGTCTGAGCTGCTCCGGGGGCCCAATGGCAGGGCGGTCACCCAGGTGCTGGACCTGGTGCAGGGAGAGCTGGGTGCGGGGTCACCTGGCCCACCTTGACCCCTTGGGAAGTGGGGGGTGGGGCTGGGGAGCCTAGAAACAGCCGAGATCCTGGTCCTGCCCAGAGAGGCCACCTATGAGCCAGAGGGGCCCAGTGAGCCTGACAGGCGGGCGGGGGGAGGGGGGGGTGTGCCCCTGTCTCTTTAATCCCAACCAGAGCTCAGCTCCTGGCTGAAGGGCCTCCGAGGCTGTCCTGGTGGGGCTGGTGTTCCTGCCCACGTGCCCTTCCTCCCCAGCGCTGCCTGGAGGGGGGCCACCTCCCCACACTCACCCTTCAAGGCTTGTGAGCCCCTAGGGCCCCCCAGTCCTGCCTGGAATTTCAGCTCCGTCTAGCTGGACCCTGGTGCCCTCGAGTAGCCCGGGGCCTCCCTTCCCCCGTTACTGTCATGGCCCTGGGCTGGGGACCTGGTGCGCCCATGTTTCTAAGCGCCCACTGTGTCCCAGGCCGCGGAACAGTGTGCAGAGGGGACAGCACCCCGGGATGTGCCTGTCCCCGGCCTGCGTCGCGTGGAGAGTGCTTGGGGTCACCTCACTGAGCCCTCCCCCTGGACGGGGGTCCCCAGTCCCATGAACAGTGCCAAGGAGAGCGTCCTTGCTGTGTCCTTGTGGCGGGGTCACTGCTGCAAAGCTCCCACGCCTCCCACCCGCCCCTCATACCTCACCGCCCGCCCAGCACCAGGCCTCCCACCCGCCCCTCATACATCACCGCCCGCCCAGCACCAGGCCCTGCACGTAATGCATGCGGTCTGCTAAGTTATTAGGGAGATAAATAATTTGAACTCCGGCCTTTTACCTTTTCCCCTGTGGGCGAGCCACCCCCTCCTGCCGCTCCCAGAGGAACAATTTCATTAGGGTGCCCGCAGCAGGCAGGGCCACTGTGAGGCTTGCAGATAGGGTTTTCCTATGGAGATGAGAAGTAGGAATATGAACATTTAAACTGGAGCGGGTGTAATTTAACTTTGCATTAGTTATGGGGGATATGAATCCTTTCTAATATTGGTGGATTTGGGAGGTGGGGCAGGGTTGCCAGGACCTTTGGGGATGGAGGGGGCTGGCTGGTAGCTTGGTCCCACCCCTCAGCTGCTGGCAGAACCAGGGGCAGGCTGGGCAGGGGGTCGAAGCTGCAGCTGTTACCCAGGACAGCCCTGTGGGAAGGGCAGGGCTGGCTGGTGTGGGCAGAGGTGGGCATCGCAGCCAGGTGGGGCATGGACACGCCAGGTGGCACCGGAATACTTGCCCTTGACTGTAGAAGCACGAGCCCAGCTCTGCCTCCATCATCACATGGTGTCTCCCTGGTCTCTGAGTCCGAATCTCTTTCTCAGGAGGACGCCAGCCACAGGGTCAGGGTCCATCCTGACCGAGTGCACCCTCATCCTCACGTCTGCAAAGACCCTCGTTCCAATAAGGTCCCGTTCATGGGTGCGGGGGTCAGGACTTAGAGAGAGAGAGGGAGAGAGAGACTGATTTGTTGTTCCACTTATTTATTTCATTGGTTGCTTCTTACATGTGGCCTGACCGGGAATCAAACCCACAACCCTGGTGCATTGGACAACACTCTAACCAATGAACTACCTGGCCAGGGCCTTGAACATCTTTTGGGGGACACAATTCACCCCTCAACAGCAGAGGAGGGGTGAGGCCAGGAGGGGGCCTGTCATCCCACACCCAGATGACACAGAGCCAAAGTATAAAATTGGGCAACAAAAATTTAATTTGATGAATATGAATATTCAGGACTCTTGGCATGTATTTTGCAGAGAAAAGATTGCTCAGCATAATTATTTTGGTTTCTCAAATAATTAACTCAAAACTAACTTGTTTGCTAAGCTTTAAGTTTAGTTTGTAAATGTGATTCTATTATGGAGCTCACAAAATTCTGAAAACAATGTTAGGGAACTTTTACCGCTTAATGAAATTTCCTTAAACGTTTAAACTTCACTCATCACCTTAATATTTTGTTTCCTTATCGATCATGTCAGCTGTCAGGCCTAACGAAGGAGAATTCCCACGCGAGCAGCCATTGTCCGTCTTAAAGGTCCAGCAAATGCCGCCTGCGACACCAGGTCCTCGCCTTACAAAGTTCATCAGAGATTCCCCCAAAAGTTCCTGTTGGTTTTAAATGAATCGTTGTGGTTGGATCACAAGCCGGCCGGCTCCTGGCAGGCCAAGTTCTTTTCACCAAAGCAAACCCGGAGGCAGCATCTGGAAGCTCCAAGCCCAGCATGAGGCTTCAGCCACCACTCCAGGGCCAGGACGAAGGCCAGGAGCCGTGAGCAGCGCCTGGAGGGAGGGGGATGGGGGGCCACTTTTCCACAGCGTCACCGGCAGGGGCTCTCTCAGCCCCGTGGGCAGCCAGTCTCCTTGCTCAGCCGCTGCCCACTGTCACCGCCGTCTCCCCCGTCCCATCTGCAGGTCCCCTGACCATGGGGTGGACCTAAGAGGTGGCCCCACTCCAGGCACAGGCACGTGAGGGACTCAGACAGTCAGGATTTTACCGCGTAGCAGGGTGCGGGGACCTGCTGAGGGTGGGAGCAGGAAGAAAGGGACAGAGGGCCCCTCTGGCAGTGCAGTTCCCGCCCACTTCCCCCTACGGCCACTCCCAGCCGGGCCTATGAGCCCCTCTGGTGCCTGGTGACCAGGGGAGTCAGGAGCAGCAGGTTCCGTTGACACATTCCTCAGAGGTTTTGTGAAAGGAGGGCGACAGGAGGCGGGGCTGTCCAGGCCTCTTGGGGGACGTGCTGGGCCCTCCTGGACCCTGTTGGAGGGCCTGCCCCGCCCCCTTGGCCCACGCACAAAGGGCCAGATGGACGAGCCAGCAGCCAGATGCAGGGGTGGGGACGCGGCCCGGGCTGTGTGCCTGCCTTAGCCTTCGGGAATCCTGGCCTCGGACCTATCTCGTGGGGCGCCAGCTGTGACCTTTCTCTCCAGCTCTCCGAGCCCTAGTCACAGGCCACCTCGAAAACACACACCTTCAAGGACCTGTGGGAGCACCGGGGCCTCTGAGGACAGCAGCCCGAGGCCAGAGTTTGAGAACCGCCAGTTACCAGGCCCCAGGGACCCTGGGGGCAGAGGAGAGAGCGACAGGTGGACGGGAGCCCCCAGGTGATCGTGGGCTCCCTCACACCAGAGCCTCCCAGAGACTGAGGGGATGATGGACCGGATGGACGTGGCCTTGGCGTGGAACATTCTAGAAAGGCAGAGGCAGGTGCACGGCCGTTCCCTTTGGTCAGGAGATGCCCCTGGAGAGGGAGGATGCTGGCCTCTCTGTGGGTCCTGGGCCCACATCCCTGACTGCAGGGCAGGGAGGGAGGGGCAGGCAGGGCCTGGGGCCTGGGCAGCCTGGCGATAGGCCCCTTCCCTGAAGGTTGGGCCCAGAGCCCACACCCCCAGGGGGGGTGCTATGTTCTCCAAATTTTCCACAATGAGCTTATATTACTTTTGTAACGTAAACAAGCCAAGCACATGAATTTGGGAGATGGGGCGGGAGGGGAGGGCCCAGGGCTGGACTCAGCCCTGCACAGGGAGGTGCACACTGGCCACCTGTCAGGGTATCCTCTCGGCTGTGGTGTGTCCACGCCTGCCTGCGTGTTTCAGCCCTGTCAGCCTCACCACCAGCGGCGGCTCCTCCTCCTCCTCCCCCTCCTCCTCCTCCTCCTCCTCCTCCTCCTCCTCCTCCTCCCCTCCTCCCCTCCTCCTACTCCTCCCCCTCCTCCTCCTCCTCCTCCTCCGATGCCCCTGTCACCTGAAGGACTGGGAGTGAGCTCCACCCGCCTAAGTTATGGCCCAACCTGCCAGCCAAGCCGTCATAAACCTTCCCGCCTCCTCTCGCCTCTGCCCCAGCCAACATCCAACCCACCAGCGCCAGCCGGCTTCATTTTAACTAATGGGACACTTAGTTTAATGAGCAGAGTTTGCATAACAGGAACTTGCTAATTAAATTTTAAACCTTGTCATTCTAAAGATTAGCCAGGCTCTGAACAAAGCATTTCTCAGGGGCTGGGAGCTTGGAGGTCTCCAATGTGAACTACAGAGAGGCCTCCAGCAGATACTGCCGAAAAGGAATCTTCTGGAAGGGGCTCAGAGGCTCTCAGCCCAGGTCCCCAAGGCAGCCCGGGCTATGGCCCTGGAGCCGGTCAGGGGTGCTCCTAGCACAGCCGCCCACCATGCAGGCCAGGACCTGGGGCTGGTGGCTGGTCCCTCCTCAGGGGCCGGACCACACTGGCCTCCCGGTTCAGGAAGAGTAAGTGCCACGTGAGCTGCGTGGGACCATCTCCCTCTGCCTTCCCTTCTCCTGCCATCACCAGGCCAGCCCTGCAGCTCGGAACCTGGTGGCTGGCCTGTACCCGGTCCTCCAGGGTGGACACGCTCCTCAGGAGTGCGGACCCTCTGGCTGTCCCAGCCGGTCATTGTTCCCCAAGCAAAGAAAGAAAAAGGGGGGCGGGGCGGGGGGCATGTGAAGAGGGTGTGTCACCAGTGAGCCTGGAACATCACAGGCCTCGACCTCTGACCTTCCCGGAGGTCAAACAAGGCCGGTGGTAAGGCTTGTCTGGGGACAAGGGCCAGGGGCTTCTTGCAGGGCTGGTGACAGGGGGACAGGACAGAGGGTCACTTTCTCTGTGACCAGCTGGTCCTGGGGACTGTGGAGGAGGCGAGCGGAGGCAGGCAGAGCAGCCCCTGGGGAGCCCCATGAAGCTGCTGTGTCACATGACTTCCTGTTTGACCTGCGTGGGCATCTCCCTTTTAAAATTCAGGTGAAACTCACATAATGTGAAACGAACCGTCTTCAAGTGCACGAGGTACCGCCGCCCTCTGCTGCTGGCAGAGCAAGGCTGATGGGCAGGCGCTGAAGGTCACCCGGTGGAAGCCCCAGGTGCCTAGCCAAGGACAGTCAATTGTAAGGTGGGGCCTCGCCGCAGGGTGACCCTGCCTCCCCTGGTACCTCCCGGCCATGCAGTTTGGACCCCAGGCTTTTCCTCCCTGGAGATAACATCCAGGCCTCAGTTGTTTCAGCTCCAGGCCCAGAGCAGCAGCAAAACCAGCCTCAGCTGCTGCCAGAACCAGCTGCTTAGAACACTGACCCTGCCCTGTGCCGGCCGCCGGCCGATCCGTGGAGACCAGACCCTGAAAGGACACACCTGGAAGCTACTGGATTCCACGGGATCTTTCCCTGGCACCCCCTCCCCAAAGCTCTGCCCTTAAGCCCTGAGGATGGGGGACCCAGTTCTCCCTCCCGGGAGCACGCCTGTGCCCCCCTTCCTCCGTAGGCCACCATTACCTTCCTCACTCCCAGCTCCAAGCGCCCTTCCCTTCCCTCCACAACTCCTTTCCTCAGCCCATGCCTTCGAGGAGCTGCCTCTGCCTCCGTGATCACCCAGGACATGTTCTCTGACAGGTGGGTCTTGTTCTGAATTCCTCCCTAGCGAGAACTCAATACTGAGGTTACTGAACCCAGGTTCGGTGGGACCCCACCTGGTGCTCTTCCCGCCACTGCCTACATATCCAGTCCTAAAATACTCCCATCGCCTCAGAAAGAACCCCTGGGCCCACGGCAGCGCGCCCCACCCCTGCCCCACCCGCTCTGTCTGTGCACCGACCTCCTCTGGACCATCCATTTACATAAAGGGAATCATTTTTCGTGGCTTTTGTGGCTGGCTTCTCTCTCCCAGCGCGTGTGCTCCAGGTTCCTCCGTGCTGCTGTGTGTCCGTGGGTCCGTGAGTCACTCGGTTTTATGGCTGAGTGACAACCTGGGATGTGGACGGCCACGTTTTTAATTCAGTTATTTATTGTGGGCATTGGGGCCGTTTCCGCGTTTGGCTCTCGCCTGTGATGCTTCTGTGAACATTACTTGACCTTTGGGTGCACATCTGGGAGTGGAATTGCCACGCGGTAACTCCGTCGGCATCCACAGCAGTGCACAGGCGTCCGGCGTCCCACACCTCCAGCCCCTGTTCCTGCCTGTGGCTTCTGTTATTATTATTGTAGCCACGTGGGGTGTGGGGGGTGAGGGGGCCTTCGCTGTGGCTCTGACTCGGTTTCCCTGATGACTAGAGTGCATGGGGCCCCCTGGGCTTGTTGACCAGGATGAGGAATCCAGAGATGCTGCGTGACGCCGGCCCCACAGCCGGGGCTTCTGTGTGCCCTCCTGGCCCTCAGGACAGGCCCCCCGCAGGCCCCCCTCCTGCTGCTGGTCCCTGCCCGGCCTCTGCTGACCCACCCACCACGGGGCAGGCACTGGGCAGAGCAGGACAGAGGGACAGGAGCAGCTTGGACTCGGGCTGGGCTCCCCACCAGGTGCCCGGGTTAGAGGAGACGGCAGAAGCAGCAGCCCCGGGACCTCAGCACCAAGGGGGTTTCCCTACAAGTTAGGAAGGGTACCCTGGGCTCAGCCTGCCCTCCCCACCTCAGGGGCACATCGAGCTCACCTACCCATGGTGGGAGGCCGAGGGACACGTGGGACTCTGTTACAATGGATAGGAGGTGCCCAGTGAGGACCCTCCCAGCCAACGTAGTTCCCTCGTACCCTTCCCTTGGAGAGTGCACGTGAGTGGGAGCTGTGTGTGCATGTGACGTGTGGGAGTGGTGAGCGTGCACACGTGTGAGCATGTCCTTATGTGCACACGTGCCCGCACTGAGGAAGGTGGTTCAGACGCTGCCCCGGGTTCGACAAGCCCCCTCGTCCCCCGCCCATCTGTGCCTACTCCCCTTTCCCTCCTCAAGCCTCACGGGGACCTTGAAGGAAGGTGTGCTCCCCGTTGGAGTGGGGGAGCGACTGGCCCCGGCCCAGGCTGCAGGGAGCCAAAGCACAGCCTCAGCTCGCCAGGTCCTCAGGGACAGATGGCCAGACTCAGCAGGGAGCCCGGGTGCCACCCAGCCCTTGTCTCAGCTCCGGACCCAGCAGCCCAGCCGGGACCATGCGATTCGTCACACTCAGCAACCCAATGAACCGCTCACCTGGACGGCCTCTCAGGGACACATGGGACGGAGGGGTGAAGGCTGTGTGCCCGGGGCTGTCACCTGCAGGGTGACCTCCAGGCCTGCTGGACACACTCACCCAGCCTGGCGCCCACGCCCACTCCCACCACCTCCCTGACTCTCCCAGGCTTGGCCTTGGGCTCCATCCTTGCCGGGGAGGGGGCGGGGCCGGGGGGCTGGGAGGGGGGCTGATGGCTGCTTCTCACCTCATGTCTGGCCTTGAACACCGGGAGGGGCTCGCTGGTCAGGAGGGAATATTTTTATGGTAAAAAATGAACCTCGCTCGGGAGAATGGGTGCCGTCCCGCTGTGGCCAGGCAGAGTGATGACAATTCTGCGTATGAAGTCGCTGCTTCCCCATTAATTAGGGAGGAGGGGGCGCTCCCACTCTGAGCACCTCACCTCGGCCAAAAGCTTGTCAACATCTCCCACGAAGAATGAAAATGTGAATCAGTTTCGGATTCTTCAATGTCACGAGGCATGGAAAAGGCCGGATGCGGTGCCATTTATCTCGGGGGGGGGGGGGGGGGGGATTTGAAGAGCCTTTTTTCTATTAAATTTCTTAAAATTAATGCTTTATGTTGCTCAGAGTAATTCGAACAATTATGGGCTTAAAGAATTGATGGTTACAGCCCCTGGGGTTTAGTCTCCAGGCCGATTCCCCTGGAAACCCAGGGACTTAGGTCCTGCTGCTCTACCGGCAAGTCCCAGGCCAGACCGCACCCCCTGTCCTGTATGGGGGGACAGTCTCCAGACAAGCCCTGCAGTTCTGTGTCAGATGGTGAGGAGGGAGGTGGCTGAGGGGAGGAGTGACCCCTGGTCTCGGGAGGGAGGGGGTGTCCCCTGCCATCAGGGAGAGAGCTGTCTCTGATTTGGGAGGGTCCTTCGAGCGTCACTCGAGTGCAGATTTTATTTAAAAGAAAAGAGGTCTTTGTAGAGTTAAAAGGAAGTGGAGTCGTTGTCTGTATTTCCAGGCATTGATGTTGATAATGAGATACAATCTCCAGGGTCAGAAGTTAACAAGCCCTAACGTCCTGGCCACAGGCCAGAGGTTAACCAGCAGGGGGTCCTGGTCTGTCGGCTGCCCCCCACAGTGCCCCTCTGCTCCCCTCCCCCCTGAACAGTGGGGACAAAGGGCACCACATGCCTCGACCCCTGGCCCAGCCGTCCATGCCCCGGGCTTTGAGCTGGGTGCTCCCCTCTGCCTGGTTCCTTTGGAAGACAGGGTCCCGGGAAACTCGTGTTCTCTGGGACACCACGCATGCCTAGACGCTCCGCCAGCTCATGGGGTGAAGGGTGTTTTCCAGGCGACCCCTCCAGGAAGGGCCAGAACGCTGGGCCTTGACCTTCAGGAACCCCAGCGCCTGGTCCGAGGTCCTCTCTGCCGGGGGTCTGCCTCCGCCCGCGCTCAGCCTGTCAGATCCAGGTCGCTGGGCTGTGTGGGACCTGGGCTGAGCCTGTGTGGCTGCCTAGGGAGCCACAGCTTCCTGAGACAGGAAACTAAGGCTGGCAGTTTGCAGTGGGGTGATCATGTGGTGGGGTGTGGCCGAGAGCCCCATCTGCAGGCGCTGGGAGTGCGGGTAGTGCGGGGACTGGGCGCAGATGCCCAGACGGGTCAGTCACGTTATTAACCTGCCAGCGCCCACAGGTCCCTGTGGTGGTGGTGGGGGGGACACCCTGAGTTATAATTCCCCCCGGGGCTGCCCCCTGAACCCCCTACACCCCGAGTCCTACCCAGGTGCCTCAGATTTCCCCTCAGAGAACAAGGTCACCCCCTCAGGACCAGGCCCAGACCGCTGCTCCCCTGGATCCCTGAACCTGAGCCCATGCTCCGGCCAGCCCTGGACACCTCGCCTCACAATGGGCACCTTTGTCCTCAACGTCCATGCTGTGCCCCAAATGGCCACCAGCACCCTGTCTCCCACCCCCACATCTCCCCCCAACCCCCTCAGGCACCCCATCCCAAGGCTGCCCGAGCACCCCAGTCCCAGATTCCAAGGTTCCTCCTGGACTCGGGGGATCTGGTGACATCCCCCTAGGCACTGTTCC
Source organism: Myotis pilosus (assembly GCA_036010255.1). NCBI lineage: Eukaryota > Metazoa > Chordata > Mammalia > Chiroptera > Vespertilionidae > Myotis > Myotis pilosus. Next base: position 74,141,354 of record JASKON010000013.1, read on the forward strand.
AGGTCCTGGGGGCAGCTGGCCTGGGGGGTGGGTGGGGCTGGGGGCCACTTGACTGGGCGTCCGCTGGGCTGTCTGGCCCAGGGGACGTCCAGGGAGCACCTGCTCCTCCCAGTTTGGGGGCCTAGGCCACCCCGTCCTCTGCTCTGACTTGGCACCTGCCCCCCTCCCTGGACCAGGGGCCTGTTCTCCCAACAACCTCAGTGCCCAGCTTCCTTGGGGGTCTCTGGGGAGCACTCACTGCAGGGCGAGGTGGAGCCCCAGGTCACCGGCTCTCCTCTCGTGTCCCCCACTTCCTGGGGCTGTCACCACTGTCTCCATGGGAGGAAAGGGACTCAGAGGGGCCAGGCCACTTGCCCAGGGTCACACAGCAAGTGTGCAAGCAGATGGCGGGGACTGGAACCCAAGTTGGAGAGACCCCTGTGAGCATGTGCCCACATCTCCTGACCAGCTGACCCCTCAATGGTGCCGGCTCCAAGCCATGAGCTGTGCTGTCATCTTCTTATGCCCCAGCCCCTGCCTCTCCCAGGGACCCAGGCCAAGGCTCCAGCCCCGTCCCATGGATGGTAGTCCGTTCCACACCTCCTAACAGCACTCGGAAAGTTAGCCAATACCCAGGGGCCAAGGCTCCCAAGTCACCAGGTGCCATCCCTGCAAGGAGCCAGCAGCACTCCAACGTGCCCCCCCCCCACCCTGCTTTCAAAGAACCCCTCCACCTTTGCCCCAGCCTCACTAAAGATGCTGACGTTCCAACAACAGCAACTGAAAAATTTAATGATGTTTGGAAAAAGCTGATGGTCGGAGAATAAATAAAAGACAGACTTTCACAGAACCAACGGTAGCAGGACGCAGGTTCACAGGAATGACTGGGACTCCCTTGGGCAGCCCTTGTGTCTGAAGGTGGCAGGAGAAGTTCAGAGGGAGGAGGCGCTGGGCAGAGCAGCCCCACCCTCAGCTTCTCCAGCTGATGTCCAGCCCCCGCGGTTAGAGGAAGCTGGGGTAGGGGGGACAGGGCTGTTTGGCAACGGAAATGGGTGGGCTGGGCGTGGCTGGGCGCTGAGGCTGGTTGGCTGGGCTGGGGGTGGGGAGGGAGCTCCTGGTGGACAGGGGGCTGGGTTGACCAGGGCCCCCCAGGGAGTTGTCAACTCCAGCGGGGAGTTGAGTCCAGTGAGAACGGAGGAACCCGAGCCCTCTGCCCTCGGGCAGGGGGTGATGGGCTCCTGGGGAAAGTGGTTTGGTGGCAGGGAGGTCCCCAGAGGGAGCTGAAAGGACACAGAGGTGCCCTCCCCCCACTGCCACCTTCAGCCCAGAAAGGTGAGGCCGGCCCCTGTCCTAACACGGGCTCAGAGAGATGGGCCTGGGAGTGAAAGCAGGACCAGCAGAATTTTCCAGTTTGGGGAATGAACACATCTCCCAGCTGGGCTGGGCCAGGGAGGGGCCCGGGAGGGCCTAGTGGGCGCCATCTCATGTCTAGAATCAGCCCACGCCCTCGGTTGGCTGGTTCATAAAGGGAGAAGTCTGCGTACTGAACAGGCTTCTGGGCGCCCACAGTGGGCCAGTCCTGGTCGGAGGAGGAGAGGCAGACAGTCCTGCTTGAGAGTGGGGGTGCGGGCAAGGTGCTCCCTCCGCTGGCTCCTCATCTTCATCCTGTCCCCAGTGGCACCCGTGGCGGCACCGACGACTCAGGTCCAGGCTTCGGGGAAAGGAGGGCGCAGCGCCAGGACACCCCCCCACCCCTCCTTCAAGTCCAGTGCTCAGTGGAGCTGGGGGCCTCGGTCAGAACTGGGCGTGGTCCACCTCATCCAGCCAGGAGGCGGGGCTGGCGGGGAAGTCGGGGTAGCCCCCACTGCTCCCTGTGGACAGGTCAGAGCTGGGTCCGTTCCCAGCCAGCACTCGCATGGGCGGGGGTCCCCCTGGGGCCCCCGTGGGTACGAGGCCCAGGCCAGCATCGGGGTACACCAGGCTGGAGAGGAGGGGCTGGGGGCCCGGGAGGCTCTGCAGGGCTGCAGGGGAAGGGGGGACACCGTAGGGGCTGCCCGGGCGCAGCTCCCGGAACTGCTCCGGGCCTGGGCCAGCCAGGCCTCTGTGCTCCAGTGGGAAGCTGCCGGGGGCTCCTGAGGGCCGGCCCAAGGCTGGGGTGGGCTCCAGGCTGTTGTAGAGGCCGTTGGCAGGGCCCATCTCGGCCATGGCTGGCTCTTCTGCAACGGAAGCAGAGGGCAGTGTGGGTGCTGTCTCCTGCACCTCAGGCCCTCCCGGCCCCTCTACCAGGTGACCGGCCCTCTCTTCTGCTCTTAAGCCCCCCTGCACCCCTCCACCCGTCCACCCCTGCATTTGTTCTGTCAGTCCCGCCTGCTGTCTAAGGAATGGGGGTTCCCTGGTGGGACGGTGCTGGAAACAGTCCAGTTGGACCCAGGTTCCAGGACGACCCCCACGCTGCCCTGGGAGGGGTGGCCAGAGTCCACCACCCCCACTCTGCAGACCCAGAGAGGCTGGGTGCACAGCCTAAGCTCACGATCAGCCAAAAAGAAAGCGTCTGGAGGGACATTGAGGGAGAGTGAGCTCCGGGGTCCCAGGAGGGAGGTGGGCACTCCCCAATGAGCAGCGGGGTTTTTCATCACTGACTCCCCATGTGCTGCCCACTTTCCTAAACGTCACCGCCAGAGCGCTGGGCCCTCCCCACTAGGACCGCCTGCTCCGGCCGGGGTCAGGGGTGCTCCCCCCCCCCCCCCCCGGAGGGCAGTGGTCCTGAGCGGCCAACCCACAGGGCTTGGGGGTGGGGGGCGAAGGTCTACGGATAAATGTTTGAAGTTGGGCTAAGAGGCCACTGGCTTGGAAACTCAGGTTTCTAGTCTCCCTGTAACCATCAGCCCCTGGTTCTTCCAACCGGGGCTGCGCTCTCCGGGCTGCGGGAGAGCCGGAGGGAGCCAGTGTGTGTGTGTGTGGGGGGGGGGGGGCGGACGGGGGTGGCCCCCGGCGCGTACCCGTGAAGGAGACCTCAGCGTCGCTGTCCGGCCCCTCCTCCTGGACGCTGTCTTTGTCCGACTTGGGGGCGCCGCGGGCGCGCTTCATGCTGCGGAAATACTGGCCCCATCGCTGCCGGCCCGCGTCTTTCTTGAGCCTCTTTTCTTTGGCCCGGCGGTTCTGGAACCACACCTGCGGGAGGGCGCGTGAGCCGACCCGGGCGGGCGGGGAGGGCGCGGTGAGTGCCCCGGGCCGGTGGGGAGGGCGCGGTGAGTGCCCCGGGCGGGCGGGGAGGGCGCGGTGAGTGCCCCGGGCGGGCGGGGAGGGCGCGGTGAGTGCCCCGGGCGGGCGGGGAGGGCGCGGTGAGTGTCCCGGGCCGGTGGGGAGGGCGCGGTGAGTGCCCCGGGCCGGTGGGGAGGGCGCGGTGAGTGCCCCGGGCCGGTGGGGAGGGCGCGGTGAGTGCCCCGGGCCGGAGGGGAGGGCGCGGTGAGTGCCCCGGGCGGGCGGGGAGGGCGCGGTGAGTGCCCCGGGCCGGTGGGGAGGGCGCGGTGAGTGGCCTTGGGCGTGGGAGTCGGGGCTCTGACCTGCACGACGCGCATGTCCAGGCCCGTCTCCGACGACAGCTGCTCCCGCACGTGGCGCGCCGGCTTGGGCGACGTGTTGTAGGCGCTCTTGAGCGTCTCCAGCTGCTTGGCCGTGATGGTCGTTCGCGGCCGCTTCGCCGTGGCCTCGGCCTCTGCACCGTGCGGAGCCGTGAGGCGGGGCCTGCTCCTCCCACCGCCCAACGCCCCCATCCCCTCCGCGCGTGAGAACGTCGGGGCCTCTCATGCGCACCCCGCGTGGATGCGGGGTCCGGGGAGTTTCGGGGGAGAAGGGAGAAATAGGGTGGGGCGTCGCCAGGGCGGAGGGGCGGCTCGGCCTCTATGAGGGACCCGCAGGCGGCCGCCCGCGGGCAACAGCCGCTCCCCACTCCTCTTTGTTCTAAGCGCGCGGGTAGGGCCGGTTTCCAGGCCGAGGGTTTAGGAAGATAAATCAGGGGAGGGGCGATCATTCGCAGTCAGATCAGCCCCGCTGCGCTCCGGGTGAGGCGGCTGCAGGGAGTCCAGACCCGCTTCCCCAGAGGGTCTGCGACCCGCCCCGTCCGGCCCCGGGTGGGGTGCCCCCGCTACCCAGCCGAAGGGAAGGCGCTCGGATTCGCGCCCGAAGAGAGCGCTGCGGCGGTGCGGAGGCGGGGATCCCTGCGCGCCCCACCGACTGGCCTTCACCCCGTTTGCAGATGAGTGAGGGGTGCCGGGATCCAGCCCGGGTCCTCCCACTGACCTCGCTGCTTGGCTGCCTCGTAGTCCGCCTTGCACACGAGCCGGCTGTCCTCCATGAGGTAGAATTCGTCGCCCGTGGCCAGCTGCCGCTTGCACACCACGCAGGCGAAGCAGTGCAGGTGGTACACGAAGTCCTGGGCGCGGCGCACCACCTGCGTGGGCGGGATGCCCAGCTGGCACGCGGCGCACTTGGTCCCGAAGCGCCTGGGGGATGCACGGGGCGGTCGCGGCTCAGCGCTACTCAGTCGGCGCCTTCGCCCAGAGCGGGAGCAAGAGCCGCATCGCGCCGCGCAGGGCGGTTTCAGTTCCCCGAGAGCGGGCGGCTGGTGGGCCCTCCCGAAGCCCCAGCAGAGCCGCAGGGAGCATCGATCGAGAGGCGGCCCCAGGTCCTGGGGAGCACAGCGCCCCAGGATGGTGTCGGGAAGGTGTGTCCCTTGGAGGCCTTGCCCGGAAAGCAACCCTCACCCTCAGTGTTAAGAAAAACAAGACCAAAACTAAGGGAGGAAGCCCAACAGAGTCCTGCAAACGTGGGATTACCTTTTTAAGGACTGCTTCCACGTTTACAAAATTACGTAAAAACAAAATGTGTTGAAGTGCTAGCCCTGCCCAGCCGCCCTCGGAGAGGCCTGCGGTGCCCAGCCCGGGTGACGGGGCTCAGGGTTTCCCGGGGCGGTTGTTGCTGGGAGTCCAGTCCCTGGTCCTGGCACCTCAGCCCCCAGCCCCGTCCTCCTCCCCAGCAGCAGCGGGCAGCGGGCTCACTTGAAGAAGTCGTCCTTGCAATACACGCTCTCCCCGCGGCTGAAGCAGCGCTCAGCCAGTGGTGTGTGGCAGTCGCTGCACTTGAGACACTTGCTGTGCCAGTGTCGGTCCAGGGCCTTGAGGATGAAGCGGTCCAGGATATGCTGGTCACAGCCAGCGCACAGTGGGATCTCTGCAAGGCAGGGGGCGGGTCAGGGGTCAGGAGCGCCCCCAGAATGGGAGGGAGTCGGGGTCATGTTCCCATCCTGGCCCTAGGACCCAAGACCCCCTTCCCTGCACGCTCTTTTACCAGCCGCCCCCAAGGGCAGGGCGCCCGTAGCCCAACCTGCAGCTACAACTTAATGAAACCGAAATAGGTTTAGACCTGTGCCCATGAGCAAGCAGGTGCACAGGCCAGTCCCTCAGGCCAGAAACTGTTCGTTACAAAATGGTCCCCAGTGAAAGGAGGTGCACACTGAGCTCAAAGGGAAACCTGCCCCAGGAGCACTCAGAGGCAGGGCTGGAAAAGAGTCCCCTCACCTGGGGGCCAGGCATGTGTGAGTCCTGGGGCACCTACCACCCAGTCGCCCTCATTATTCTGCACAATTAAGCATCCTGGCAGAGAGAGACTCCTGTGCCGTCAGCCCCATGGCCCTGCCTGCAGCCACCAAGGTGAAAGCCGATGCCCTCCCATGTCTGGGCAGCTGCGGTTACTTGTGAGTGGACTGGACAAGTGGATCTGCTATCCCCATGCTCAAGCTTGGAAGCCTGAGCACACAGTAGGCGGTTTGCCCTCCCTCACAGCCATAGCCACTTCAACAGTAGGTTCCTTGGGACTGCAGGCCCCCAGAAATCAGGCAGGGGAACCCTGGGTCCACAAGGGACTTTTAAGGGTGCTCATGGGTGAGGGTTCCCTGCTCCTTCAGGAAAGATCTCGGGAGAGGAGAGAGCCGCGCACAGCAGCTGAACCCACACAAACACTGCATCCCCTCACCACGTTCACCTGGTTGCCCCGACCCCTCCGGCTCCAGGCTGGGGGCAGAGAGGGAGGACAGAACCTCACTGGGCGCCAGAGCCAAACCAACCTCCCTCCCGCAGCCGCGGAAACCTGCGAAGGACTCTGTCCCGCGTCGGGCAAAACCGCGCCCCAGGTGTGGAGCCCGGGGACCCGCGGGCCCGGGCCTCGCTGTGGGCGACGCAGGCAGAACGAGGACGAGGACGCGGCGCAGCCCTGGCTGCTGGGCAAACCCTCCGCGCGCGTTTCAGCACCCGCGGCCCGGACAGCGCCGGCCGGACCTTGCCCGCGATCCGCGTCCGGTAAAAGCCTCTCCCGCCGCCCCTCGCGCCCCGCGGACTCTCGACCCGGGCCTTACGCTGCATGGCGGCTCCGGTTGGCGGGTCTCCTGCCCTCGGCTCCTGCGGGCCCGGCACCACCTCACGCCCGCCGCCGCCGCTCCCCGCCAGCTCTCCGAGCGGCTCCTGCGCGCCCGCCTCCCCCCTCCCTCTCCCTCCGCCCTCCCGCCCCTTCCTCACAGCCCTATGGCCAACCCCTCCCAAGATCCGCCGGGAAATAAATAAATAAGTAGGGAGGGATGAGACCCCACAGCCTGGATGTCACCCCCTTTCCCACCGCCCCGTGTGGCCGGTCCCCACCGTCCAGACCGCCTCCGCCTCCATTCGGGTCCTGCCCGCAGAAGCCGGGCAGAAAGGTCCCAACTCCCCGGAGCCAAGCGCTGGGGGCGAGGCTGTGCCCCCAGGAAGTTGGGGGCTCTGCTGCAAGAGGATCCAGAGGACCCGCCAGAGCGACCAACGGAGCAGGTGCCTGTGGGTGCAGAAGCCAGACTCCAACTGGGAGCGATCGGCGGCTGGGGTCCCTTGCGCCCTGGCCTGCATCTCTCTGCCCAGGAGAGCGTGGGGGGTCTGGAGGGGGCTGTCTTCTCAGGGACCCTCCTGCCCCTGGTTACCGGGACCCCAGGTGGCTCTCCGAACTCTCCCACCCAGAACCACACGCCCAACAGTCCAGAGCCCAGGCCCGGTGCAAACTTGCTGCTGGGCGCTCAGTGGGTGCTGGGGCCCTCGAACCCACTCCCACCCGGTCCCGTGGGTCCCGTGGCCTGGCTGGAAAGCTGCGAGGACCTCTGGGTCTCCCGGGGGAGGGTCTGCTCTATCCGGCGCGGGCGCTGGATCCCCCCCCGAGCACCCACCTCGGCGCAGGTCCTCCCTCCGTGCCAGCAGCGCCAGCAGCAGGTCGCCACCCGCCGACTCCCGGCTGGGGCCCAGCTCCCCGCGCGCCTCCATGGGTCCCGCCGCCCGGCGCCGCCGCAATCCGGCCCCAAACTTCCTCGGGGCCCAGCCAGGCCACGGCCTCAGTGGCCCCGGGCCGGCGTCCGAGCTGCTTCCCGAGCGGCTGGGCGCTGAGCCCGCGGGCCGCCCGGGGCCCCAGCCTCGGCCCCGGGGAGGGCGGGGCGCTTGGGGGCGGGACCGCGGGGCGGGGCGGGGCCGGGAGTCGCTGCGACTCCCCGCTCTGCATCCCTTTTCGCAGGGACCGGAGCTTCCCAGAAACCACCCGAGTGCCGGCCGGAGGGCGGGAGGGGACTGGCCGAGAGGAGCCGGGTTAGGGCCGCCAGCTCCCCGCCGCTCCCTCGCCTTGCTCTACGGGCGGGCGCGGGCTGAGGCCTGGACTCCGACCATAGGCCGGGGGCCTGGGAGAAGGGCCAGGGAGGGGCTGGGTCCTGCGGCCGCTGGTGCTCGGACTCAGCCGGACCTGGACGGCCGGTACGAACGCCACCCAGACTCAGAGGTTGAGCGTCGCCCAAGGGCCGGAGAACCACCGTGGGCTGGTGCGACCGCAGACCTCCTGGCGCTGCCTCCACCGCTGGAGCTTCTGCTCCCAGTGGGCGCAGGAAGGAGGGTGATTCTCTAGAAGAGAACCCGACGTCGGCCTGGACAGGCAGCCAAGACTCCAGGCCAGGAGGGACGGAGCTGGGGAGCAGGTGTCCACCTTCACTGCTCTCCACCTCAGCGGCCGGCCTGCACAGGACCCGGCCCATGCACCCGATTTTCCAACATCGTGCCCCAGTCCAACAGGTGAGCCTGAAGGGAACCCACTCGTCCTGCACATAGACCCGATCTACCCAGGGCAGCCGCTCCTGCCCAGGGGCACAGCCCCCTGCAGGCACCACAATCCGGACTCAGCAGGGTGGGCCCCTTGCAGGGTGTGGCAGGGAGTGGCCGGGCCAGAAGTGCTAGGGGACTGGCAGGTTGGTGCCTCCTCCAGCCCCTGCACTGGGTCCCCACAGAAGGCCCGCATCTCCTGCCCCATCTCCTGCCTGTAGTCGCCAGGTCTGTGAAGTCTCGATTTTGGTCAGAGGCCCCTGCAGCCAGCACACAGCCCTTCATCTCACTCTGCACGTGTCACCCTGAGCTCAGGGCAGGGGTGTCAAGCCCTGGATCCCAGGGGGTGCTCAGTGCGGAGTATCGGCTGCTGTGGAGGCTACCGGAGAGGGGCCGTGACTGGGGAAGGGCAGGCGGGCAGCACATGGAGGAGGCGGCAGCCCCACTCGCTAGGCATCTGGCTGGCCCACCGATAATGCCTTCATTATTCCCAGTGTCCGTGGCGATGGAATGGCCCTTGGGGAGCGCGGTTTCGGGGGGCGGCCCATCAGGGGTCTGGTGCTGGGCTGTTGGGCTGGTTAGGGAGGGGCAGCTGGGCACTGTGGGAGCTTGGGGTGGGTCTCTAGAGGAACTTGGCACCTCCGGCCTGCACCACCCCTTGGGCCAGCAGCACCTTCAGGAATGCGCTTCTGCTCTGGGGTGCCTGGACCAAGCCCCCCAAACCACCCATGAATGATGGCAGAGCTCCAGGCCCTTGACCCTCACCTCACCTCCCCACTGCTCCCATCTCTACGGTCGACTGAGGTCTGGTTTCTTGGACTCTCTTTTCCTCTGCCCTCCCCGCCCGCCTGCCGCCCAGGTGGCCTCCGCGGGCCTCCACGCCCCTTGCCCTCCATTCCTCCCTCGAGGCCTTAAGCTCGGGCTTCTCTTACCCCGGGTCCCACCGAAGGTGCAGGCGGCAGCCCCGGTGGCCCCGGGCCTATTTTGGTCGCGCTCAAGCTCCGTCTCCAGGAGCATCGCTGCCACCAGTGGGGCAGGCGGGGCTCAGAGCTCGGCTGGAGGGGCTGTGGTGGCGCTTAGTCCTCTTCCTCTGCGACCCGGGAGCCTCTGGGCCCAGCGCTGTCCGCGGTGCTGAAGGAGGCGCGTGTCACCAACCTCCTGCCCCGGGTGTGCCCTGTCCCTCGGCATGCCACCCCTCCCACCCCCGACCCTCTGTTCCCTGCCCGCCTCCTTGCCCCTCCCCGCCCTGCCCACAGGCTTGGGCATTGGGTGCCCCACTGGCTGCTCCTGCATCAGCCTCCTGGAAGGCGCGTCCAGGCCCTGGCTGGGAGGGCGCCTCTGGCCTCTTGGCCCTGCTTAGGCCCCCACAGGCCGGCTCTGCAGGCTCTGCATGGACAACCTCCCCAGATCTCAGGCCACAGCCCCACCCCGACTGCAGCCCGGAGGAGGGGCATCTAGGGTGTCCCCCAACAGAAACTGCTCAGGAATCAAGGGCCTGACCAGGGGTCACTGATGGTGAGCCTGCACCCATACCAGAACCACGGCCCGGGCTGCCATACCCACTAGTCATCCCTTGCTCTGCCCCAGCTGCACCCCAGGGGCTGCCTGTGTCCTGAGGGAGGGGCCTGGGGAAAGCCAGGGAGGGGCAACCACACAGCCCAGTGGGGGAAACAAAGCCACAGACACTGCAGCCAGCAGGTCTCCCTCCAGCCACACACGTGGTGACTGGACCTCTTCCCACCAAGCAGGGGATGGGGCAGGAAAATCTACAGAGTTCAGAACCTGAGGCAGCAAACTGGTGTCAGGGCAGAGGCCAGGCATGTGGCTCTGTGGCAGAGGGTGGCCTAGGAAGGCCACACCCAGAGCTACGTGGTGGTGGGCAGGGCCTGGGAGGTTCCACAGCACATGCAGTCGGCTGCCCGTCACCCCCACTTCTCCCGGCTCTGTGGAAGGATGGCTGCCGTCTGGTCTCAGGAACTATCTGTAATTCAATTATCTCTCTTTCCCTTTCCACCTGACCCTGGGGCTGTCTTCCAAACCCTCTGGTTCCTAGAAATTCTGGAGCTAAGGTGTGTGGTCCATACACTCTAAAGGCTCTGCACCCCTCCCAGCACCTCACAGTTGTTGTGCCTTTCAGAAGAATACAATTTTTCAAACATCAGATTTATTTCAAAATGTGCACATTACAGTTTTTAAATACAAAATGTTCACTTTCTTTGCACATAAGAAATTTCAGACATTTTCATGTCAATTAGTTTCTTTTTAACCAAATTCTCCCATTAAAAATAAATACATTTAAATTACTGAACCATTATATTCATTGTCTCAATAGTTACAACTTTAGAAAACAGACCTGACGGTAGCATCCAGTTCTGAGCAGGCCACCACGTGAGGTGTGCAAGGCGGCTCACACTTGCAGGTGAGACCCTTCCCGTGGCCGCATGGCACCGGCGGTCTGCTGGAACCTTGCCCCTCTGATGTCACAGACGTGACCTCAAACCGCAATATTACTATGAACCTTAGAAGCCAACATTGCCTGTCAAATGGGTTCATGTAGGACAGTGCCCACTGCTCACAGAAACTTACTTTGGGGGAGAAAACGACATTTACACGAACCTAAGGCAGTTTAATGAAAGAGGCCCAGGATTTCCCGTGGCCTCTGTAAACTGGCCCGTTTTCAAGTTGAAAGGAAACAATATGGTGCCGTCAATGACCAGGCACACGAGCCTCAGGTTTAAACCAGCGGCTTCTAGGGGTTAAACGTGTCACCAACTGGAAACCTCTGGCAGGGGTGGCACAGAGGCTCACTCAGGGCAGGGCTCCCTGTTCCTGGCCACGCCTGCCCCCAGGTGGGCACTGGGCTGGTGGCAGCGTTGCAGGCACCATCCTCGGGCTCCCCTGAGCTGGGCTGGGGCAGAACCTGGTGCGAGTAGTCCACACGTGCTTAGCCGCTGCAATGAGGGAGCATGCGGACACCACAGGCTCCGTGATAAGAACTACTTACCACCATCACGCACACAAGGGGGCACACACACACACGCGCGTGCACACACACACGCACACACGGGGGCGCACACTGCTGAGCATCTGCATAAGGGTCTCAAAGGAAATGCCCCCAGGAGTTCATTTGTTTACGCATTTACTTTACCTCTGAATGTTCTGGGTTTTAACACATTTAAAATAATGTGTTAAAATCATTAAATGGTAAATAATTAACCACCAAAGCCCAGGGATAGGCCCTGTGCCAGGACCTGTGTAAAACACCTTCAGGCAAATGAAGTTTGGCCTTAGAGATGCCAGCGAGACCCCGTGCACCACCCACTCTGGCTCTGGGCACTGGCTCAGGAGGGCTGTGGGTGCTGCATGGCAGGGGCCCAGGGGAAGCTCTGCTCTCGGGCTCACAGTCTCCTGACTGCCGGGGACAGGCAGCCTGGGTGGCCTCACGCACTGAGCTCTCTCATCACCAGAGTAACAACCAACAGGCCAAGGCACTGTCCCTGAAGAGTAAGACGAGCACCACCCTCCCTCCCCACACCAAGTCTACCCCCCATGGCGGGGATGTGGGGGGGGCAGGGGTATCCCTGGCTACATTCAGTCACCCCTTAGCCTCCATGGGGAAGGGCTGGGTTTTTCTCCAAAACTCCAGAGGAGGCCGTGCACAATGGATGTGGAGCCCAGTAAACTTGATGAAAGTGGGTGCAAAACATTCTTTTTGGCCTGGACATCCCACTCCCGTTTTCAGACCTAGAAGAGTAAAAACATAGAAGTCGCTTTGCTATGGATTTGTCAGAGGCGTCCGCGGACTGTGAAGGCTGGAACGCACACAGGCCCCAGCTCTGGGACCACAGCTGCCATGAGCGGGGAGCAGGCCCCCTGCCTGTCATCCCTGATCAGAAACGTTACAGCCGCAGGCGCGGGCGGGCGGCTCAGCTCTACACCGACGGACGGCGGTGCCGGCCTTTCCACCGCCGGGACCGCACTCGGAAGAAGAAGAACATCACCATCAGGAACATGGAGGAGGCCACGTAGAGCAGGACGCAGAGGCTCATGTCCAGGCTGGAGAAGCCCATCCCCAGGAAGGGTGCAGCCGCCTCCACCTCCCTGCGGCCCTCAGGCCTGGCTGGTCCCAGGTGCGACCCCTCTGAGGGGCGAGGTGTGGGAGGCAGGGCCCCGGGCTGGTGCAGGCTCTCGGCCCCGTGGTCTCCAGGCCTCTCGGGGTTGGCTCGGCCTCCCTCTGGCTCCTCGGCCTCTCCCGTGCCACCCAGGGCCGCGGCGTACGTGTGCACGAGGTTGTCGCTGCCGTAGTGCCTCTTCAGGAACAGGAGAACCTGGTCTTCGTCCCAGCTGTCCAGGCCCCTCAGCTCCTCGTGGCAGGCGGGGCAGAGGTCCGGGGTGGGCCACGCAACCTTGGGAAACCTGGGGTCCTCGCTCAGGTGGCCTGGGAGCGGGAGGGAGGCAGCTGTGGGGAGGCCTTCCCTCAACTCGCCCACCACCCAGGGCTGCCACGCCACAGGCCTCCCGCCCATGGTCAGGTGCCTGCCTCCCCCACCCTCTTGGTCCACCCACACCCAGAGACCTCGCCGCGGGGACTAGATGACGCCTGCGCCCCTCACCCCACCTTTCCTGCACAGCTGCCCCCGCTTCCCTAAAGCATCCTCGGGCGGCCCCCATGGCCAGACTACACTGCCACTCACCTGCCCTGCTCCTGTCTGTCCCACTACTTTGCTAAAGGTGGGCTGGGACTACGGGAGTAGGAGACATCCCATAGGCTGCAGAAAGTCCTTTTGGCAGCAGGGTAATGACGAAGGAGGGGGCACGAGCTCTTGGAGCTCAGTGCTGCCAGGGCAACCTCGGACTCACTGGGAGCACAGGTGGCAGGCAGAGGCAGGGGGAGACCTGACACCTGCAGCAGGGCCTCCACGGAGGGGCCTTCACCTGCACCGACGGGAGGGCAAAGCTGGCAAACAGAAGGGGCCAGGGCCACGCCACGTGACCAGAGCCAGCAGGCAGCTCTGGTGCAAAGAGCAACCAATTTTCTTTAGTGCTTGAGTTGTAATATGTTTTTGTAATACAGTGGATTAAATAAAACCAACAGTTTAGTGGGTTTTCTATTCATCTTTATCAAGATTTACTTCTGAGTGGAATTATTTTTAAGCCTAATTTTAATCTGCCACTGATTTAGGAGCAGTTTGAATTACTTAACTCTGAGAAAATGTATGCGCCCTACTTAGGCTTTAAACAAAGCCATTTTGAGGAGTTTGATTTATCGTCTGAGAGCAGATTTTAATGACACTAAAATTCCTTCCTGAAAATTAATTATGACCCAAGCCTCCCGCTGCGTCTCACTGGGCCTCTTGGGCTCCTCTGGGGGTGCAAGCTGCCTGTCAGCTTCCACGCGGCTCCAGGGAGAGAACAATCTGGAAAGCAGGCACCCTGGAGCCTGAGAACAGCCCCGGGGAGGTCCTGACACTGATGGCGGGGCAGGGCTGGCTCCCGCTGTGAGCCCAGAGCAGGCAGAGGGCACCGAGGTCAGGTCATCCCCGCGAGCAGTGCTGCCGCCCACCCCGCCCACCTCCCCACCCACTCACAGGACACGCTGACGGCACGGGCAGGCCACCATGGCTTCTGCTTACCTGCCAGGCGGCTGTTCACGAGGTTGTGCTTCTTCCAAAGCCAGAGGATTGCTTGGTCTGGGGTTTTCACGGAATCCATGGACTCTTTAGCCATTTCCTCAAAATGCTCCCCACACTCTTTGCAGCCGAAGAAGGTGAGCAGGTACCTCCGGATGGTCTGCAGCACCGCCTGGGGGTCGTCTTCAAAACCTGCAGGGAGCAAGCACTGTGGCACCCCGGAAACGAGGCACAGAACGTGACTGATGGTTCCTACTGGAACCCAGGGCTGGAGTGGTGTCGGGAGCCAGGAACGGGCTAAGGCCTGACATGAGTTTGGCAAGCATGTCAAACTCATGGCCCACAACCAATATTCGTGTGTCCAGGCAATATAATATAGGAAACATTTTAATAAAAATTTCGTAACTTAATTTTTACACTATCCTGTTATACATAATTATTAATAACGAACTACAACGTTCGCTAATGACTGATGACTATCATTGTGTTGCCTTCATTTCCCTTACACGACTTAACGCGCAGGCGCACCATTTCTCTCCACTAATACTAGCAGCGAATATTTTAGCAGCCGATGGCCACGTCATTTGTCTTGGACTGACTTGTTTGGTGTGTGCAACAGGAAATACTTCACTTTCGGAGAACAAGAAAACTAGGTTTATTTGCATTAACACTTATTAATTGTGTAGTTATTCAGTGTCTGGTAAATTAATGTTCAAGAAAAAATATTAATTTTTGTTAAAATGTTCTATTATTTTATGTTAACGATGACTCATTTATTTCAGCCCTTTGTATTCAGCATGTTTCTATTGAAATAAACGTATGTTTCTAGGAACATGGAAGCTGTTGTTTTTTTTGTGGCCGCATAAACTTAAACCTTGTTTATTTGGCCCGTGTCAGCCTCTGAGTTTGACATGCTTGACCCACGGCAACAGGGCTGCTGGCCCCACGGCCTCTGCCGAGCATGCGCCTGTGCAGCCCCCAGAACAAGCACCAGGGGAAGGACCTCCTGGGGGCGAGCCGCGCCTCTGACCAGGTTCTGGCCTCACCCCCAGAGCAGGGCTCTGTCTCGGGTCGGGTGGGGTCCTGTGCACGTCCTCCCGCCTCACACGCAGGCCCGCAGGCTGGTGCTGGGGCCACAGCGCACTCCTCTAAGTCCTTGCACAACACAGGCCCAGGTGTGCACGTGGCCTTAGCTTGTGCCTCTGGGGTGCCACCAGCTTCACACTGACCTTCCCAAGGGCAGCCTGGGACGAATGGGCAGTGACCAGGGCGGCCTGGGGAACGGCAGGCACCAGGACCTGCCCTCCTAGGAGAGGCTGCACCTCTGGTGGGAGCGCTCCAGCATCCACCCCCAGTGACAGCCCCGCATGGGGCCTGAGAAAACACACCCTGACGTTTCGGGAGAGCAGCCACAGGCAGGGGGGCAGAGACAACGTGGCCCTAACAGGGGCCCTGAGAGAACCAGAGGGCAGCCTGGGCTGGGCCTCGAGGGCCTCTCCTGAACGCTAGGAGGGGGGTTAAGCATACAAAGGGGACCTTGTCAGCATTAAAAGACAGGCAGCAAGGTAACCGGGTAACAAAAGACACACTTTTGAGGCTGAATCCGTCAGAACCAACAGCAGGCCCTCGTGGTCTCTGGCTGAAGCCGTCGTGGCTCCGCCTCATGGCCACGCCCACTAGCCCTGAAGCCCCAGCGGCCTAATTCCCGTGTCCGTTAGTCACTAACTGTGGCGGCCACTCCACTCAGAGTTGTGAGCTGAGCCGACGGCTCCCAGGCTGTGTCCAGGGCAGTGAGGCAGTGCCCACAGTGAGATTGCCACGTGCATGCGCTTGGCTGGGCTATGCCCATGGCCCCTCGCCGGCAGCCAGCAGTCCTGGGCCGACATCTGCTCCGCTTCACCGTAATCCTCCTTTTTTCTCCCCAGCCAAGCGCTGCTCACTGCAACCTCCCTAATCTTTAAAGTGCACAAGAACCACAAAGCTCTACCTGAGGGGATTAGGGGACACGCAGGCTTTTAGTCGATGGGCTTAAGCGTCCAATAAGGAGAGGAAAACCTTCCAAGACATAATCCGGCATCTCCGTCTGACCCAGTTCTGCAGCACGAGACGTGCTCCTGGTAGAACTGCAATGTACGTGGCTCTGCTGCTGGGCGAGACCCCGTGGGATCTGTGTGCTCCGCTGTGTGCCGCCCTCCGACACAAGGCAGAGCTACACCGCTTTGCAGTCTCCTGAGGACGCAGCCCTGGCGGCTACCAGGCTGCCCTCAGCGTGTGCTGCTGCCAGGGCAGGACCCGGAAACGCGAGGCTCCAGCTGTGTGCACGGCTGAGGTGGTCTGATGGCACTTTTGTCCGGGAGCTCCGCGTTGCCCCTAAAAGCCATGCTGCTCTTGTCCTGTGTGATTCTTAAGAGAATCTCAAGTCTCAAAGCCCACCTCTGCCCCATGAGACCCCAGAACTCAGCGCTGCCTGGACGAGAGCTTCGTGGTAAAAATGCCCGGGGGCAGCCCTGCCCTCTGCACCCGGCAGGTGAGCCCTATCTGACCGACAGGGGGTGGGGAAGCGATGCCTGTGCCCGCCGAGGCCCTGGGAGCGCCTTCCTGGGTGTGGTGAGAGCAGGCCGGATGCAGGGCTCGGACCTTCTGAGTCAGACCAACCGCCATGCCTCAGGACGAGCACCCACCGGTCCCACACAAGAGCCACCACATCTGGGTTAGTTTGTTAGGCAGCAAAAGGTACCTATGGATTTTACACTTTCACTGGAAAGAACATTTTACTGTGTGAGTCAAGATGTAACATAAGCATCAGTGGACCTCAGCAACTACGAAAACGACAACCAAGCCCGGCTGGCGTGGCTCAGTGGTTGAGCATCGACCTATGAACCTGGAGCCACAGCGTGCTTCCTGGTCAGGGCACATACCTGGTTGCAGGCTCGCTCCCCAGTAGGGGGCGTGCAGGAGGCAGTCGATTGATGTTCTTTCTCATTAATGTTTTGATCTCTCTCTCTCCCTCCCTCTCCCTTCCTTTTTGAAATAAAACACATATTTAAAAAAAGGGAAATGACAACTGAGAGACAGCGGCCTGCTGGGGCCAGGCAGTGTCCGCACAACCAAGTCCAAAGGGTAAAATAGCCAGCACATTTCGTAGTGTCCACGGAGCATGCAGAACATGACGACTCTGCGTTAGCTACTTCCGGTGACTGAAGTTAGTAAACCCACTCAAACTTTGGTAGTTTTTCCTCTTATGGCAGACGGCCCCTGAGATGGCCCTGGATGCCAGCTCCCGTGAGCAGGCGAGGCCATGGCTGACTTCTAACAACCAGAACATGCACAGCGAGGGACTCACTCTGATGGAGCCAGTGCTGTGGGAGCTGCTGTGAAGAGGACGCGGGGAGGAACAGCCAGCAGGTGACACCCAGGCCATCAGGCAGACACGCTGCCCTGCCAGAGGACCTGGCTTGGCCACATCAGATTCCTGACCCACAGACACTGTGAGAGACACGAGTACACTGTTTCAAGCTGCTGGGTTTTAGGGTAACCTGTCAGGCAACGAGAGATAAAACATGCCCTTTCCTACTGAGTCTCACGCCTGTAAAACACAAGCAGAGGTTCCCACAGCAGGTCCTCTCCCGGGCTGGGACGGGGCGGCTGCAGGGCATCTGCACGTGCTGGGCCCAGGGAGGGGAGACCTTGGCTCCGCATTGGGCGTGTGGGGTCTGTGACCTGGAAAGACGCTCCCTCCGCCTGCTGAGCAGGCCCCCGGGGCCCCCGATGACACACTGCCTTACAGCCAACACCCCGCGGCTGAGCTTCAGCTTCCGATGGCCCGGCCGGCGCATCCGGTGCGTTGGGGGCAGACAGCACCTGGCTGTGCAGGGACGTTACCTGTGCCATCCAACGCGTCTGGGTGGGTCCCGGCCCGAACAGTCAGCAGGTGGAACAACTTCCAGAGAGAACACGTGTAACCCCTCAACTCCGGGCGGCTTCCTTGACAGCCAACCCACTTGATCTCATCAGTGAGGAATATTCCAGAAATCTGAGCCAAGAAAGAATAACAGATACAGAAATAGCTGGTGAGTGTCCTCTGACTGGTGGTAGTTACACACGGGGACACGTCTCCAAACTGTGAGCACTTCCAAGAGGCTCACGCCAGGTGCGTGCAGACCACGGCCCTGGCACAGCTAGTCTTGGCGAGGATGAGGCTCTTAGCGATCCTCACTACGGGAACCCAGCCCGAGGAGCAGCTCAGCCACACTCTTACCAAACACATCAATTTTAGGTGCACGATTCCGTCTACTCAAAATTTTCTGAACAAGCCCTGGTGCCATCCCGTGAGAAACCACCCTTGCCTGTGCGGGCGGCCGTCACCAATGTCCCTGCACTGAGGACTCGGCAGGGAGCGGACAGCACCAGGGACAGAGGAGGAGACGTGCAGTCTTCATGGGGACAGGGACAGAAGCCACCGCAGAGGGGCCTGAGGAGGGGCCGCAGGGATGCCCGTGCGTGGGCAGGAGCCGGGAGGTGCGCACCCGCATCTTGTTGTTGACCAGGTCCAGGATGGCGTTGTAGGGCACCCGGTCCAGGGGGAGGCTGGCCAGCCACTCCTGCAGCATCTCCAGCAGCTTCCTGACGGGCGGGCGGCCGGGGAACAGCTGAGGGGGAAGCACCACACTCAGACCCCTGGGAAGGCAGGCAGCCCCTCAGGTTTCCAGGCGCAAGTGTGACCAGCTGGTCAGCGTGTGGCACTCACCCTACACCCAAGCACAGCGAGACGTGCAGAGTGGCGCTGCCGAGAGGGCCCCTCACACCTGACCTAACTTATGAGACGACGTCGATGCTGAAGAACAGCAGCCACAGCACACTGTCAGCCCCGGAAACTCTTTTCCGACAGGTCGCCCAGGACCACCACCAGTTACGGGCATGAATTTCAAGTCTGAGTCAGCTGCAGGAAGACGGCTGAGATATGCACGGCCACCCTGGCCTGGGAGCTGGGCCCGCTGCTCGCTGAGCCGGTGCTGACAGCGGAGGCTGAGCAGCCAACCACTAAGCAGCCGACGGCCCATGAGCAGGAGGACATTCTGGAGATTCCAGAATTCTGAACCACAGCAGGATCCAAGCCTGTCCAAGCAGCTTTCCTCTACTCGTGGGAAACGCACTAGGCGCCTCCTCGCTATTCCTTTAAACGTAAATCCCGTCGCAGTGCTGTGACTGGGGCCCTAGGGCTCTGCTGGGCCCTAGGAGCCTGGCTAGGCTACCCCAGCAGTCAGAGAGCAGAGGGGCCACAGCCAGGCCCAGACAGGGCTGCAGGGGCAAGAGAACCAGGGCTCAGACCTGCCACAGGAACCTGAGTTGGGGGGGGCCTCCCGCCTCCCTCCTCCCAGAATTATCTGGGCCAGAAAACAACAGCCGGCCAAGGCAGGAACTGAACTTCCATGAACACTGCGCTGCCTCCTACTAAAGGTGGAGGGTGGCGCCCACAGCACTGGTACCGGCCCCCCCAGCAGACTCCAGAGGACGAGGATAGCGGCCGCGCTGTACCCTCCGTGAGGGTGCTGTCCGCCTGCTCCTGTTGTCCCCATCCCCCATGTCATGGGGCTGCTGGCATCAGCCACACACCGAGTCAGTCCCACAGTTCCCACCACACTCACCACCCACCTGGGTAAGTGCCCCTGGAGATGGCCCTCCTGCCCATGCCCCTCCCCCCGAACCCAGGCCCCCTGCTCGGTGACCCTTCAGGCCTGGCGTCTGCATGAGCCACGCCCCCAGTGCCAAAAGCGGGCTGGACACTGCTGGCCAGCAGATTGCACATCCAGCTCAGGTCGGCCTCGTTCCGCAGGGTCATGAACCGAGCCCCCAGCCCAGAGCAGACCCCACACACCTTGGCAACGACAGTAACAAAGTCCTTGAGTGTTTTCAGCTCGGCCCCAGCCAGCGTCCTGTGGGTGGCCAGCTCCACCCTCAGGAGGCAGTGCAGCCCCGACTCCAGGTCCGCCGTGTACAGTTTTGACCTGAGATTAGATATCACAGAGCCAGGTATGAATGCCCTCTCTCCAGTGAGCCGCCTCCCGTCCCCCAGCCCCCGGGAGGCCTGAGCCTCCAGCGAGCTGCGCCCGCAGCTTCCTGTCCACCTGGGCCTCCCAGGGCTCACCTCCCACACGTCCTGTCCAAAGAGCACTTGCCTGTCAAACTCTCTCCACACCACAACTTCAGAATTCTGTTCTTTGCTTGGCTTTTCAGGCAATGCAAGCGATTTTTTCCTCACATCTGGCAACGACTTCAAGTAAGAGGAAAAGAATGACCGAAGAGGCTTCATGCTGCAAGAAAGGGGTGGGTGGGTGTGGGCTGAGCTGGAGCCAGAACCTGGCCGAGCTGCCCAGGCCCCTTCGTGAGGGAGGGAAGCTGTACTCCCCTCCCGCCCTTCACTGCAGGTGCCATGGGTGTGGCCTCGGAGCTGGCTCTGCCCCCCTCTCCCCAGGACATGAGACAAACCCACTACCCTGGGCCTCAGCTGCTCAGGGACCCGGGGGAGCTGCTCAGGGACCCGGGGGAGCTGCTCAGGGACCCGGGGGCCATGGAGCCGGCTGAGCAGCTGCATCATCAGCTCTCGGGCGTGTGGAGGTCTCGGCCTCGGTCCTCCCCTGAGCCTGCTGCTCAATGGGCCCTCGAGCTACAGGGCGTGTGAAGGCCGACTGAGACCTTCCAGTAGCTCAAGGTCATGTAAAGTGCGCCTCTGTGTTACATCGCACAGACGACAGTCCCACAGAACGATCCTCGGTCTTTGAGGCGAACGGCAGCGCTCAGGGAGCTGGGGGAGGACAGTGGCTGAGCCTGGCCTGGTGTTCAGCCCTCACGAGCTCAGCCGCAGGTGGTACAGACGCCCAGCTCCCCAAAGCCCGAGGTCCCCAGGCCAGCAGCGGCGTGAGAACCACTCAGCAGGGCGGAGAGGTGGGGACCCGGCAGGCAGCACAGGTTTTGGACGTGACCTAACCCTTCTGCCCACAACCTTTTCCAATTCGGGATTCTCTCAGGGGCCCCAGCGCAGAGGACAACTGCGCTCTCAGGAAGGAGAGTGGACTGAGGGGATGGAGTCCAGAGCCCACCCGTGCCCACCGCTCACTGGGAAAGGGGGTGTTCCTCCCGCCCCCCCGACACAGACGTGGACCAGACCACATCTGCTTGGTGTGAGCTCCCACCCAGATGGTTCCGGGATGCCACCACCAAACAGTCCTTCAGCCAAACTACGCTTACATGTTAATTAGCCCGTGGGACCCATTTGGGTAAACCAGGTAACAGGAAGGAACGGAAGAGATGCCAAGCTTCTCCAGAAAGGCCGGGTCGCTGTCCAGCGCTCTCTTCACCGCGATGTTCTCGTAAGGACTCAGGTCCAGGATCACCTGCATCAGGAGGGAAGGTTACCCTCGGCCCAGGCGGGTCCACAGGGAGCGGTGCACAGAGGGAGTCCTGCTCACAGAACCAGAGCAGCGTCACCGGGAACACTGCACCTGTCTTCTCCGCACCCAGATGGTCACATTTAAGGCAACTGAGCCACGGACACTCAGACAGAAACCAGACGGTCTGAGGGCACCTGACAGTGGCCCTGTGCGGTACTGTCTCAGCCAGTACATCCTCCATGAAACTGACCCTCAAGTGCCCCCCGCCCCCGGGGCCACAGCCCCAGCATCCCCGGACAGCAACAGGGCCCTGGCCTCTGCCTTGTGCCTAGGCGGGGCAGGGGGAAGAGGATTGGGCTCTGAGCAGAGCTGAGGAGCTGCTGCCTCCACCCTGGCAGCCATCTGGCTGAAAAGTTGGGAGCCCAGAATACAGCAAACCAATTGGACTCCAGAGCATAGGAACAAAGCAGCACCACCAGGCCCAGGTCCCCGCCCCCTGAGCCCTATGCCCATGTGGGGACAAGGCCAGCCTGTGCCCTACTCTTCTCCTGCCCTCAGAGACGCTTCCCCACTGTCTTCTCCACAAACCAGACGATTCACCGAGTAACACGACTACCCTAGTTCTCACCCCGGAATCTCGGCCCAGGCCCCGTGCTGAACCCATCACGCCAGGACCCCACAGGATACAGACATGGTACCTCACGTCCAACATACGAGCTGTTGCTCTCAAACAGAATAGCCACGTAGCAGCCCTCATGGTTGTCAATGAGAGAAAGAACGTCACTGGGCCTTTTAAGAGGAAAAAAAGGCTTTCAGTGTTTTTGCGAACAGTGAGCTGGCCACCAGGTACAGGGCCCATCCCACTTAGTGCACATCTGAGTTTGCAGAATTAATTCGACGCCTAACGTGCCATTTTCTCTTACAGAACCACGCACCGTATAGGGTCCAACACCGGGCAGGCGGGAGGCCTGTTTGCGTCCGTGTGGTTCTGCAGGAAGTCAATCATGGCTTGTCTCACCGTCTGCAGCTCTCGGTCCGGCCCTGGGGAAGCAACCACCATCACCTCGGTGACCTTACCACATGCCCGCCCCCCCCCCCCCCCCCAGTCCCCAGCGGGGTGCCTCGCCACCGAGAGCTTGGTACAGACAGCGGTGAGTCCAACAGGAGGCTGCACGGTGAGGTGACAGGGACGTATTGCACACAGGCGTGCAGACACAGGCCGGGCACGCGGACTCCACCCACACCTGGTTCATACCAGGCAGGACGGCCTCTGATTAGAATGCAGTCACCGTGGGCTGACTGGTCACCGTCTGGGACCTGATCTGGGTGCCAGCTACCTGGTGGGCCCATTCATAAAAATTCACCAGGTGTGCACTTCTCCAATATTTTTTTCAATTACAAAGTTTACTTTTTAAAAAAAGAAAAACTTTATCACACCCTAGCCGGTCTGGCTCAGTGGATCGAGCGTTGGCCTGAGGACTGAGGGCCTGGGTTTGATTCTGGTCAAAGGGCACATGCCTGGGTTGCGGGCTTGATCGCCAGTGTGGGGCATATAAGAGACAGCCAATCAATGATTCTCTTTCATCACTGATGTTTCTATCTCTCTCTCCCTCTCCCTTCCGCTCTGAAATCACATTAAACAAACAAACAAAAACTTTGTCACCACTGTGTTTGCCCAAAGAAGGCAGAGAACAAAATAAAAACTTCCTGCTGAAACCTGGTGGTGTTGGTCAGTGGTCAGAGTGTCAGTCTATGGATCGAAGGGTCTCAGGCTTGATTCCTAGTCAAGGGCATGTGCCTCGGTTGCAGGTTTGATCCACGGCCCTGGTCGGGATGTTTGCAGGAGGCAACCAATCGATGTGGCTCTCTAACATCCCTGTCTCTCTCTCTCTCACCCTCCCTCTCTTCCACTCTCTCTGAAAATCTCCTGGGTGAGGAGTAACAAAAGCCAAACAAACAAAGCCTCCTGCTGAGACTCGCCTGCCTGAGTGCTGAAAGGAGGTGGGCAGGAGGCTGGTGGCAGGGCGTGAACTGGGGCTGCGACAGGCTCCTGCACCATTTGTCCGTGGTGGGCACAGGAGGCAAACCTACAGTAAAGGCACAGGGCTTATGTCCTTACCTTTAAAGTTTTCGCCAGCTGTAAAGTCCTTTGTAAATGCTCTGAAATACTAAGAGGAAAAACACAGGACAGATGAGACACAGCCTGGCCTGGGGTCTTGTTGATGTATGACCTTTAGCCAGCCAATGAGCATTCAGGTACCCCAAAGTCACCTCCCCCCAGAAAGTCTGCTCGAAGCCCTGAGGCCCCAGAGGAGGAGCCAGAGGTTGTATCTGTGGATCTGAGGCCTCCTGCCAGGTGTATGGGGTGATTCGCACCCATCAGCACCGTTACTTACACGCTCCGACCCAACAGGGCAGAGCCACAGACAGCACCTTCCCCGACCCTAAGGGTCTCACTCTAACGTCACAAAGGCTTCCGGGGAGGGTGACAGGCACAAATGAGTAATTCTGAGCAGAAGAAAGCATTTTCTACTGAAAAGACTCGTTGAAAACAGTTACGGACGGGAGCGGTATCGCCACACTCACAGCTGGGCCTCTCGAAGGACAAGGGGCTCTGGAAATGAGTGGGAAACAGACACATGACCCAAAAGGAAGTGGGCAAACCCACACGCAGACAGACAGGTCACAGTGGGGTGTTCCGAGGACCACAACCAGACAGGCTCGTGGCCCCTGGTCAGCAGGAATATCCTGGTGCAGCCCCCACCCAGCAACACACTGTCAGGCCTGTGTCCAGAAGGCTCTCGCCCACATAAGGGGACACGTGCAAGTGTTGTCACAGCAGCTGGAGCGGAACAGCCAGGTGGCAGCAATGGAGGGACGGTGGAGCGTGCTCCAATAATGGGGTGACTGTCAGCAACGTCCTCTCAAGTAAGAGACTCAAAGCTTCCAGGCAGCACTGGGCCACGTACGCAGCAAACAAACCCAAATGGGAGAACGCCGGGAGGGTCAGACTCGGCTGAGAGTCAGGGGATGGGCCGCAGAGCTGGGCCGGGCACGGCCTGTGAGAGGCTCGTGAACATGTGGGGAAGGACGCGCTTGGGCACAAGCTTGAGGGCTAAGGGGAGGGGGCACGAAGCTCCCTCAGCGTGTGCTTCCCATGGTGATGCGCTCTCGCTCGTGTGCAGGCGTGTGACTGTGCATGTGTGCACACGCACCCCCTGTACATGGTTCTCTGCCTTCCAGTTGTTAACCCTCTGCCCTAGTGGGAGACGGGAACACATCTGTCTGGGGCCCAGTGGCGTGCTCAGGGTGGCCAGGCTGGGCGCCGTAGCAGGGGGTCCTGCAGGCACCCAGAGAAATGAGCACAGTGCACGAGGCGTCAGCTCACGTGGGCCACACGTGGGTGGGGAAGTGCGGAGGCCCAGACCAGACTCTAGCAGCAGTCCCGACCACCCCACCCTCACCACACAGACCCCACAGCAATGTGCCCAACCCCAAGGGGGGACCAGAAAGGGACCCTCTGCAAGCAGACACTCCCACCGCATCCACAGAAGCGCCCCACATGCTGGAGACGGAGGGGCTGCCTGCGGTGAGCCCAGCTCGGACAGAAGGTCCAGCAGAGCCGCGCGGCAGGAGGTGCTCACCCGGAAGCTGGGGTAGAAGTGGATGTCGTAGGTCTGGCACACCTCGTGGTTGCTCTTCTCCGCACAGTCCAGGGCAGCGACGCGGATGGCGGCGGCCCAGTCTGAAAGCAGAGCGAGACCTTCGGTGTGAGAGAGAAGCATGGACTGCCTGCCTCCCGTACGTGCCCGACGGAGCTGCGCCAGCCACCTGTTGCTGCACAGGACCATGCTCCAAAGAACTGTGCCACCGGCCAGGCCGGTACTTTTATTACGGAAAACTCCCAACATCTGAATGAAATAGAACAATGCAGCCACGTGTGCCCGTCAGTGCCAACGATGATCAGCTGCTGGAACCTTGTCCACCCAAAGGCCCCCCACTTCCAGAACTGTACCCGCCAGCTGCACTTCTAAAGGACAGGGCTCTGCACCCCCATCTGCCACTGCATCATCACGGCGAGTCGTCACACGCTCCCCCAGCAGCAAGCACCCAGCGATGCACAGCTCCAAACCGCCTCGTCTTTGCTTTAACTGTTTGTTTGAAATGGGTCCAAACGAGGATGTTGGTGGGACTGCAGACGTGTGCTGTCTCCTGTCCCCACTTGTCCGGCTTGTGGGAGGACGTGGGTTCTCTGCTTGCAGCCTCCCGCCAACTGGCCCCCTGCCTCCGACTGTGTCCGACTGCGTCCAAGCTCCCACAGCACAACATGACCCTGGCTGCCTCCCTTCGAACTGACCGCCTGCGTGCATGAATTCCCAAGGCTGCAGCCAGATGGGCACTCAGTCCTCCTGTCTCCCTTGCAGGTGGAAGCTTCCGTGCAGTGGACACTATGCTCCCAGCGCCCTGAGGCCAGTTTCAAAGGAACGGTCTCTACATCCTCCAAAGGCTACTCGTGAGGTGTTCCCTGTACGAGGTCTTTCCCCGCTTCTCGGACGTTAAGATTGATTGCACCGCCCATGACCCTTCCTGAACCTCCCTGGCTCCCTGCCTGCGGACGCTCGAGGAAGCAGGACCAGAGCCAGGGCGGCCTCTGCAGAGACAAGCGCAGGGCACGCAGTGGGGGCCAGGTGAGTCCTGCCGCCTTCTCCCGCAGCTGTGACTTCTGTGCAGGTCTCACAACTGCCTGTCACCGAGAGGCAGACGCTGTCCTGTGTGCACGGTCTCCCAGGAATGTGGTTAAAAGCAGGTGAGTTCCCTGAGCTCTGATATGACCTAAAACTGCAGAGGTTACATGAGAAACATGCCTAGGAGAGAAAACACTGACCATCCCTAGATCCTGCACAATATGAAGGCCTGCATATAACACCAATTAGTGACCGCTATTTTCACCCAATCTACCCCTTTGCTTAAACAGGCATGCTTTTTTCTTCTGTAATTATAAAAAGTTAACCACCATTAATAAAACGCAACAGGTCAAGTAACAGCAATATCTAAGCTGTTTTCCACAACCAATGACTGAACATTCAAGTCTCAGAAACCAATTCCTGTCTCGAGGCCACGGGTGGGAGAGAAGTGCCGGGCCCCGCCCCCCCCCCCCCCCCCCCGAACCGCAGGCCACCCCTCCAGGGGCTCGGGTCACCAGCCAGAGGAGGTGATGCTCACGCAGACAGCAGAGATGGCTGTGCTGAGCAAGGCCGCGCCTCCTCTCCTCTCGGATGCTGCCTGCCCAGGCCTGCCCTCCCACTCGGTCACAAAGCATTCACGAGGTCCCAGCTCACAACACAGGGCCTCACTGTTGGTTGGGAATTTCCATGACACACTCACCGCTGCCCAGAGAGTGTTAAGGAAAGGAAAGCGGCCAACACTGCACACGCAAGTCACAGGAAATATCAGGCAGCCCAGCAGCAGAAAGCTGGTGGACACTCGGCGCTCGCAGGTGCTCATGCTCCACGCCCGGACAGTGGGACTGGCCCTGCCTTGTGATTCTCAGGTACTTCTCGGTGTGGTACTTAAGAAAGGGATGTGAAACCTGCTCCCGCGGGGTGCGTGTGGGGACCACAGCCCAGGCCTGTGTGCCTTTGCCCACTACGTTCTCCAGTTTCTGACCTCACAGCATTCCCAGAGCAGAGACTCCACGTGCACAAGTGTCCCAAGGCTGCGGGGAACACTGCCCGACGAACTCTGAACACGGTGGGCCATGTGGTGACGGTGCTGCAGGAATGCTCCCGAGGCTGACGGCCGTCAGCCCTGCGTTCAACAACTTCATCCCCTGAATGCAGAAGCTGGGGTGCAAAAGAGGAGGCTCTAGCACAGGCCTAGGCAGTGCCCCCCCGCCCCCCCGGCTCTGGGCACAGAACATCCTACGCGTGCACCCACACTTGTTCCCTAACCTGAACACTGTATCCACCTCTGGCCTTGGGGATCCTGGAGGACCTGGGCAGGATCATCGCAGAGCAGAGACCTCCCTCATCAAGTCCCAAGTCCCAGGAGTCAGGGCGCTGGAGGGTGCCTGACCCTTGCATAGGAACTCCTGCCCTCTCCCCCTACTTGCCATCTCCATCACTGTCCTAGGCATCCCTCCCAAAATGCAACCCAGAGACTCCTGATCCTCTTCCTCTGCACCCTGTGCCCATCCTGCCCCCAGAAGTGGGAACCCAGCTCCCCTCCCAGGGGCACCAGCCCAGAGGGCCCAGCTGCCTTCTCCTGGTGGGGGGAGCAGGTTCCGGGGGGCAGCAGAGGCCCCTCTGCAGGGAAGGTGGGAGCCACGCAGACCACAGACACCAGCCCGGTTTCCAGGCTCCAGCTCCTCAGCCTCCCAGCGTGCAGGAGGCTGATCCCCCTCTGAAGCAGGCCCTGGGCTGGAGGCTTAAAAATGAAAACCTCGTTTTCCACAGGAATGTCACCAAGTGCTCATTCCCGCCTCCACAGCTCTCCCTCAGGAAGCAGCAGGAAACCTCCACTCGCACACCTGACACGTGCAACCCTGGGTTCCACAGAGCCCGTCCCATACCCGCTCCAGGGCACGGTGTCTGAAAGCAAAGGCCTGAGTGCAGGGGGCACGCGGACACGGTTGTGAATGACCGCAGAGCAGACATCGATATCACTGGGGCTCGCAGGAGCACACCAGCAGGGCCAGGACGGTGGGGGGCCGTGGCCCGCCTGGCTTCTAGGACCCCTGAGAATCCACAAGTCTGTCTGTAACCGCCATTCCACATACACATGTCCCCCGGAGCCGGCTGCCGTCCGGTGGAGGGCACGCCGACCCTCACAGGCCTTTGTCTGTCTTTGAAAGAAGGCCGTCTGTGGGAGGCCACCACACACAGCCAGGGAGGCTTCAGTTACTGTCCCTGCAAGTCTCAGGGCAGATGGGCAGCATTCAGGGAACACAAAAGAGACACTCTCTGTTCCCAAAGAAAATGCAAGCCATTTCAAAGGTTTGCTTCAGTGTATCTGCCCCATTCAACTGGGCTCCTCCCCTCCTCCTGCCCACCTGCCTGTCTGGGTCCCACACACAACGGAGACACCACTGTGCCCCGAAAGCACAGCGCCTGGTGTCTCTTCCCCAGCAACATGCGCCGGCGGAGGCTCCGAGGCTGCCACCAGGGGCACCACCAGCAGTAGCCACAGACGGTTTTTAGGACCATCGTCTTAAAAAAATGCGTGTGAAACAATTACGCCTCCAGATACGGTAGACTAAAATTCATTTCACCTTTACGTGTCAAACAACCTATGGCTGAACCCAGTGGTCGGCAAACTCATTAGTCAACAGAGCCAAATATCAACAGGACAACGACTGAAATTTCTTTTGAGAGCCAAATTTTTTAACTTAAACTATATAGGTCGGTACATTGTTATTAACTTCATTAGGGTACTCCTAAGGCTTAGGAAGAGCCACACTCAAGGGGCCAAAAAGCCGCATGTGGCTCACAAGCCGCAGTCTGCCAACCACGGGCTTAACCTACCAGGATTAAACCTTTTACTATTACTTGTCAAGTTCTAATGAAAAGGTCTGCGGAAGTCTATTCCAGTCGCGCATGAGTTGGTCTGGATCAGTGGTTGGCAAACTGCGGCCCCTTGAGTGTGGCTCTTCCACAAAATACCACATGCGGGCGCGCACGTACAATGCGATTGAAACTTTGTGGCCACACTCAAGGGGCCAAAGAGCCGCATGTGGCTCGAGAGCCGCAGTTTGCTGACCACTGGTCTGGATGATGACAGGACAGCGTGTGAACTTCCAGGTTTAAAGGAACGCACGGGACTTGTTTTCAAGGCACAGCACTCCGTCTGGCTTCTCCACCCTCGTGCCGTCAGGGCGGTGTGGGGTTCCCGACCCCACGGTCCAGCCACAGGAAGGCAATTCTCCCACCTGGTACAGGGCCCTTCCTGGCTGAGCAAAGGTCTTTTCGGATAAACTCCAAGCTCACACCACACGCAGACAGGTGGAAATTCAGCCCCACACCAAGGAGCAGAGCAGCCCAGGTTATCCAGATGCTGTGTGCAGAGTCCAGGCATGTCTCCAAGTCTCACCCGAGCGAGGGCCCAGCGAGGTTAAACTCAGGCTGAACGGGGTTCCAGCAGCGGGCACTCCGGGGCTGAAGCATCACAACGTGTGAGACAGGAAAGGCTTCGAGAACAATCCCGCACGTCTTCAGGGCCGAGGCGGGACCAGCAGTACTTACGACCTGGCTTCCTCCAGGTGCAGTTGGAATGAAGCTGTGTCTCACAGGTGCACCTGGGCCCACACGGGAGGAGGCCCCCACTGCCTGCCTCTAGCCTCCCTCACAGCCTCTGAGACCATCCACGTCCAGGGGAGCTCCCACAGCCCTCCTGGGCTCTCCACCCACCACTCCTGCAGGTGATTACCGCTGCCACCGGCACCCCATCCTCCCAGGCCCCTTCCTTCTTCCAGCGAACAGACACTGGTGCCCCAGCTCATCACCAAGAAGGCTGCATGCAGCCTCGCCACACAGAAGCCAAGTCCAGACCAGGTGATGGAGAGCTCAGAGAGGGCAGGGCTCAGGGCCCGCCTCTGGCCTCCGTCCACTGCAGACCCGGGGAGTGAGCCATTCGGCTCTGGAGTGGCATAGCCTGTCACCCAGCTGTGCGACCACTAGTGGGCGACTCAGTCTCATGATGGGACAGGGAAGACAAGGTGTGTGTAGTGGGTCCAGCCCCCTCCTGTCTCTCCTCCACAATTCCAGGACCAGTTACGGGAAACCTACCCCGGCCTCCCAGAGGCGAGAACAGATACCAAGGACGCAGTGCCCAGTCTCCACAGAGACATTTCAGAGGCACCTGGGTGTGGGCTGCCCCAGGCACAGACAAGCGGGCTAACCCACAGCTCCGGGTTGAAGGGTTTTCAGGAACAGGGCACTTTGTTCAGCCAGTCCTTAGAAGTGACAGCCTCAGCCAGATCTACACAACTGCCTAGAGACACTGGCTACTCCCAACAGCAGACCTTTTGCTTGTCAAGTCACCTTTCTTTCTGAGAACATTAACTGAAGCAGGGGACAGTGAAAGAAGGACGTGCTTAGGAGAGAAACTGGGAAGTCAGAGAAAAGGGGCCTTGGGGACAGGGTCAGGGGGTCAGTGGGAATGCACTGCCACTGCCCACTGCTCCCCTGGCTACAAGTCCCATGGGGTCCCTTAGACCTTAGGAGGGAAAGGCGTGGGCGTGCTCCTGGGAGGAAGAGCTCAAGCCACCTTCTCAGAGGGAAAAACATTTATTTTCAAAATCTTGAAAACATCAGTGAAGAGCTCAAGTTCAATGCAAATCTAGGAAAATGAAGGTCCTATGCTGGGCCCAGAGGCCCTGCCCAGCTGGGAGGAGCCTCTGGGGCATTGTGCTCCTCTAAGCAAATGAGGGGCCAGTTAGGAGGCGATGGTGGGAGGACAGCAGGGGAGCAGACACTCATCTAGCTCAGTGCCCACCTGTCACCCCAGGGCACTTAACCAGGGAGCAGAGCCTATACCACAACCACCCACTTTCTAGGAGCCACTCAGGTGCAGACACTAGGAGGAGGGCGTCGGGTGGGGAAAGCTGCTGGACACTTGAGTCCAAGGTGTGGGTGCCCTGGGAGGCTGGCCGGACAGCCCGATCCAGTGACTGATCGGGACCAGCGTGGTGACAACTGCGTGACTCCACTTAGACTTGCTAAAGAGAACACCATAGACATACGTATCAACAGTAAAGATTTAAAAAAGAGAGAGAAAACCACAGGCCCCAGGCGGCTCACTTGTGCTGGAAGCCCATGGCACCAAACCCTTACATCCAACAGCACAGTGCAGCCCTCGGAGGGTGCAGCTTTAATGGTCTGCCCCTCCTGGTCCACACCAGGGGGTCATCTGCCCGACAGGCCCCTGCCTTCCCCTAGGGAATGTGTCCTTGCCTGAAATGATCCACTCTTCACTTCTGCCTATGAAACCTTCATGCTATATACCCCTCGGAGAGAGACCTTCTAGTTCCCAAAGGGGGTGCTCCCGGTCCATGAGGCACTTAATAAAGCCAATCAGATCTTCACATTTACTGTGTGGAATGGTGTCTGTTAACAGACCGGACGGAGGGGCGCCAGGGAGCACAGCTCGGAGCAGAGGGTGAGGGCCCTTCTTCCCAACGCATCCCCAAGGCTGAAGTAAGGCACAAAGGCCTGCGGTTGGTCAGTCGCACAGGGACACAGGGTTAGAGTTAGCGGACTCCTTTGCTGAGGAATTGGAGGGTGGGGTCATCCACGAGGGGGAGCCACTGCCAGGTTCCCGGTCTCCTTGGCCACAGGCCCTTTCTGGCCTCACGTCCCCGGAAACAGTGAGCCCCCGACTTCAAGTCTCCAGGGGACACTCCGTCAGAGCTGGCAGCTTGGCTCTTGGGACCCTCTGCCCAGGTCCCCACAGACCCCCCTTCTCGCTTGCCCATGCCTCCCGTGGCCTGTGGATCATAGCGTCTTTAACTTTTAGCCGTATCTGCCTCCCGTCTCAGGCCTCGTTTTTCCGGCCTGGACTTGGATGGTGTCCAGCCCTTTAAGATAACCTTATTTGGCTAATAGTTAAGTTAATCACGGATGTGATGTTTCACTTTCAGAAGTAACCCCTCTTACCTGCTGGTTCAGCGAAGGAACAGTTTGCAATATTTTAATCATAGTTTACGATTTTTGTATTCCAGAAACTAAACTGAACAAAAATAAAAATATGCAAAAAATAGGTGATCAATGTCTTATCAGAGCTACCTGCATTTTAATTGCCATATCTGTTTCTGTAACCAAACAGCAAGTGAGAACTTAAAAACTCTCTATATTATTGAAATGCCTGTTTGCTCTCAAAGAAAAGACTTAAAAAAACAAACTAACCCTGTTCAGGAGTTCTCTGCCGCGGCTGTGACCGTGCAGAGCACGAGGGACTTAAAACATCAGATCAGAGAACAAACCCTTTAGAATTAAAAGGTCCCAACGCCGAGTGGCGATGAGAACGCACCTGAAGGATAATCATTCACAATTACGCACAAACACCCTATTGAGGCTTCGCTCAGGTTTCTTGGTGAGTCGGGTTAGACCTGAGAACAGGGTCGGGTGTGAGACCCAACAGCGAAGGCAGGAGGGAAGCACAGCGCTTGGCCCCGTCTTGCCCTGGACATAAGCACAGGGGAGCTCACACCTGCCGGGCCGGCCGCACCCGGACCACTTCCCACTCCTCTCAAAGCGGGGCGCTCGGCTGGCTGCGGGGCGGAGGCTGCACCCCGCCGGCCACCACCACGCGCACCGGGCAGACGAGGAACTCAGACGAGGAACTCGGGGCAGCAAGATCCCAGAGCGGAACCTCAACCACAAGACCTGGGGCGGTGCCCGGGTTCCCGGGCGGCAGGTGCCCGGCCGCGCGTCTGTGACCGAGGAACCACCCGCGAAAGGCGGAAGGTCTTCTCCTGCGTCTAGAGGCAGCTCCAGGGTCCGGGCGCCCACGCTGGGGGCTGGGTATCCCTGTGGGCAGCCCCCAAACCCGGGGGATCCTCGGCCGAGAGGCGGCCCTGAGCGGTCTGAGTCGGGAAACACTCGGGCCAAGGCCGGGCGCGAGGAAGCTCTTGGACCCCCAGCCCGGGGCGCGGAGCCGGGGGCACCGGAGGCCGCCGTCCCACCTGCGGGGCGAGCGCGGGGCGAGGACCCCGGACGCAGGGCCAGCCGGCCGGCGTCGGGCCGTCCGGACGCGCCTCACCTCGCACGTCCCCGGCCAGGGCCCGCCAGGTGGGCGCGTAGCCGATGCAGTGGCCGCACCACGACGAGTAGAACTGCACCAGCCACGCGGCCGAGCTGTTGGCCGTGGCGGCGCGCACGCTGCCGCTGTCCAGCACCCACACGGCGTCCTCGCCCGCGCGGTACAGCGCCGCGCCGCCCGTGCCCGGCCTCGCCGCCGCCGCCGCCAGCAGGACGAGCAGCGGGGGCAGCCGCGCGGGCCGCCCCGAAGGCGGGCGCCGGGCTCGGGCCGCCGTCCCCGCCGGGGCTCCCGGGCTGCGCGCCGCGGCCGCCGCCCCGGACGCCGCCATGTTGGAAGTGCCGCGGCGCCTGACCTTTCACCCTGGCAACCGCCGTCACGTGAGCAAGGCCCGCCTCCGAACACCAGGCCCCGCCTCAAGCCCCGCCCCAGCCGCCCGCCCCGCCTCCAGGAGCCCCCGGGCCACGCCCCCACCACCCTGGCCTCCTCCGCAGGGTAGAGTCGCCAGATTTGGCAAATGAAAATTCAGCTCGCCCAGTCTTGTGAATTTTTAAAAAATATATTTATTTTTAAAAATATTTTTTATTTTTTAAAATATATTTTTATTGATTTCAGACGGGGAGCTAGAAACATCAATGATGAGAATCACTGATCTGCTGCCTCCTGCATGCTCCCTACTGGGAATTGAGCCCACACCCTGGCATGTGCCTTGATGGAGAATAGAACGGTGACCTCCAGGTTCATAGTGTTAACATAGAAGCGTTCAAACCTGTAAAGAGGTTTTTTTAAATATATATTTTATTGATTCTTTTTTTTACAGAGAGGAAGGGAGAGAGACAGAGAGCTAGAAACTTCAATGAGAGAGAAACATCGATCAGCTGCCTCCCGCACATCTCCCACTGGTGATGTGCCTGCAACCCAGGCACATGCCCTTGACCGGAATCGAACCTGGGACCCTTCAGTCCGCAGGCCGATGCTCCATCCATTGAGCCAAACCGGTTTCGGCTGTGCAGAGTTTTTGTGAGTTTATTTGAGCCAAACTGTTGGCAGTTGAGGGGCAGCAGAATCTCAATGTTTTGGGATGATGCTCCAGAGAATGGCAGTTTTTCACCCTGTTTTATACATTACAAGCAAAGGAGGCACCGTGAGTGGGTTACATGAAATCCCTTGGTGATAGATTAGGGAGGTGGGAGAAAGCAAAGTGGGGGGAAAACTCTGGGATTGGATAAAAGCAAAATGATAGCCCTGGTGGGTACAGGATAGTTCACAGTCAACAATTAACATGAGAATAACTATGAGGGGATTTGTGGCCTCTGTCCTGGCGCCCAGGCACATTTGGTTGTGCCCTGAGGGGTCCGGAAAAAGGGAAGTTACAAGCTGCCCTGCCATTTCACAGGCATGTTATCTCAGGAGCAAACAAACAATAGGCTCAGTTATGATCAAGATTGACCTTTGTCAGGGAAGATAGCAGCCTAGGAGGTGACTGCACACTATAAACTGCTTCTGGTTCAAGTTTTAATTTCAGACCATCCTTGTGGTTACTTTAGGTGTTTGAGTTTGCAAAACTGCCATGCAGGCCTTCCCTGAGCTAGTCAGGTTAGCGTGTGGCTAACAGTAGGTTGACACTCAACCACTGAGCCACACTAGCCAGGTCAGTTATTTGGATTTTAGATAAACAGTGCATCACTTCAAGTCACAGGTAACTGGGCGTCCTGAGTTTTATCTGGTGGCCCTACCTGGGCTTTAGGGGGTCTGCCACCCTGACCTTGACATTCAAATAGAGAATCTAACTCTTAGAATGCCTTTCTTCACTCACATTTCCTGGGCTTCTGCTCCCTGCTGAGCCCTGGAGACAAAGTAGAGCCACTCGGTGGGTGTGCATTCCAGGTGAGATGGAGATAAGGGCTATGAAAAGCAGGAAAGCAGGCCAGCGGGTGGGGAGGCCCCTCCGAGGAGGAGGTGAGAAAAGAGGCCAGCAGCCCGGGCAGAGGAACTGTATGTGCAAAGGCCCTGAGGTAGGAACATCAGAAGAGTAGCAAGGAGGCCAGTGTGGCTGGAGCAGAGGGAGCCAGGGGGAGGAGAGAGAATTGGGGAAGCAGGGCCGCCCCGAAGCTCCCTAGCTAGATGTTGGACTAGGGCCTTGACTCTGAATGTGATGGTGCCCATGGGAGGGTTTTGAGCTGGAATGTAGTTCTGGCTGCAGGGTGAGAAGCAGGAGGGGCATCAGGAGACCTGTGAGGGCCATCACAGCCCTCTAAGAGGTGGTGGGTGCGGTGCTGGCGAGGAGGGTCAGACTTTGGGGATGTTTGGAAGGTAGGACATGTGGTGAATCAAGTCAGGATTGTGAGACAAAGGGTCACATCTGCCTGCAGGACTTTTGGCCGGTTGGTCTTGGCTGAGATGAAAGATGGTGGGGGAGGGGAGGGTGGGAGAGCAAATTTGGGGGTCAGAGTGGAAATCAAGAGTTTGTTTTGGATCGCTACATTTGTGAGACCTTTTTAACATCTGAGGGAGGTGCCAGGCCACAGGTTGGCTGTGAGTCTGGAGATCAGAGGGTACCAGTAAGTTGGGCTGGTTGAGGTCCCCACACACAGGGAGCCTGGGGCAGGGCCAGGTTGCCAGGCGTGTGTGTGTGTGTGTGTGTGTGTGTGTGTGTGTGTGTGTGTGTGGAGAGAGAGAGAGAGAGAGAGAGAGAGAGAGAGAGAGAGAGAGAGAGAATGAATCTTGTCCTGTCCCCAAGCCTGCGGTCAAGGTTTGCAAACACCACTGGCCTTTTCCCAGCTGTGCTCATGGGGCATTAGGAAGGGGCCTTTGCTTGGGGCAAAGCACTATGCCAAGGAGTTTGGTGTTTGGTGGTGCAGTGCGGGCGGGTAGGACCGAGGGCCACGTGGACAGATGTGGGGCTCGCGGGCATTGTTCTGGGAGCCAGTCTGGACCAGGACAGACTAGTTGGGCCTGGTTTTGTCTGGGCACCTGCCAGACAGCCCGTCCCCTGCTGCCGCGGGACCTGCCCCACAGGGACCCGGCTCCCTCTGGGAGGCCAGCTCGCTCAGGGAGCCTGACCCCTGGACACAGGAAGTCACCAGTTAAATGGATGCCAAGTGTGAGTGGCACACCCCTCTGGAAGCGGCCCCGTGGCCTTCACTGGGGTTTATGCGAGAGGCTGTGATGGCCGAGCAGAGTGAGAAATGAAAGCGCCTCATAAGCTGATCAGATGACCTGGGACTTCGAGCCCTGAAGGTATTTCAAGGAGGAGGGACCATTATGGGGAGAAGCAGAAAGAGACAGATGACAGGAAAATTAAATGTAGGGTTTAATGGAGAAATAATCATTTTCTATGAAAGATAATGACTTCTCTGGAGGCAGGTATCAAGATTTATTGGCCCAAGAGGTTCCTGGGGAGCATAGCCAGGCGAGCACGCTGAGGCCGAGACGGGAGTAATCCTGAGAGTGAAGGGTCAATACATCTGGACGCCGCGCCCTCTGCCCATGTATCACAGGGGCCGGGATTAAACCGTCTCCCACTTCAGGGAACACAGTCCTCCAGCCAGTCAAGTTACAGCCGCCTCCCCGGACCCCACTGTCCTTGGAGGGGGGCCAGGGTTCTCACGAGTCTCCTCAAGCAGCCTCCCTTCAAAGGCACGGACCACAGGCCGAGAGATGACTGCAGGGCTGCCGGCCACACAGGGAGGTCACCACAGGAGGCCCTGGTTCCAGCGGTGAGCACAGCCATGGCCATGACAGCGCCCACCCCACAGCCACCAGACGGGAGACTGGGACTGGAGGCAGACCTGCAGGGCTTCCATGTGGGAGATTTATTGCTGTGCCAAATGTGTGTGTGTGTAAATACATAATTCCTCTCACACGGCCGCATAAATCCAAAAGGGTCAGCCATACATAGAAAAAAAATAAAAAATTACAAACTAATTTGTTCAGAAAACTAAAAGGGAATCAATACAAAAACTGTAGCTCAAAATTTGGTTTTAAATTGTGTACGTAGAGAATGAACACATTTCCCCCTGGATCCAAATGTCTCCTTTGTGGTGGCTCCAAGACGGGCCTGGGACAGCCGGTGCCATGTCAACATGAATTGTCTTAGCTGGTGCCTTCGTTTGTAGGATGGCACAGGACCAAGGTCAGCCTGGGCCTGAGGGCCACCCCAGGGGCCTGGGGAAGGGCCCTGCAGTGTTCTCAGGGGTCTCGGGGCCCCTCACCAGACCTGCAGGTGGGGGGCACAGGCAGCACCTTGGGTTTTGCCAGGGCAGCTATGGATGGATGGATGGATGATGGATGGGTGATAGATAACACATAGATGACTGATAGGTGGATAAATGACAGATAATAGATGATAAATGATGAATGGTACAGATGAATTTGGTGAATTTCCTGGAGCACTAGCTTAGAGGGAATACTGGCCAGCGTTCTGGCTGTTCTGGGGAAGATGGGGCTCAGGCCCCCTGTGGCCCAGATGCAAGATTCTGGGACGGGCAGATAGGACCTAAGTGTCTGCTGTCATCCGAATTGGCGCGAGGGTCCAGTGGCTTCCTCAGGACAGGGGCTGTGGCAAGAGCCCTGCTCTGGGTGAGGGGCGGTGGCAGGGAGTCTTGTGTGGTGGCTCCTATGGGGAGGGGTTGCTGCTGCGGTGGCCTGTCCTGCAGGTCCATGAAGGCAGCGGCTCTGGGGCTGTTCCTGTGTCCACTGCTGAGACCCATCCCCGAGGCCTCCGCCCGGCAGGTCTCGATCCTCCTCCAGTGCATCTCCTCTGACTTCCTTCCCCACGGAGCCCTCTGTGTGGGCGTCAGCACGGGTTTCCTACGCAGAACCGCCGACACCTTTGACGAGGGTCCAGGTCCACACGGGGCCATGGGGAGCACACTTGGTAATGGACACCACCAGGAAATGGGCTCTCGTTCCTTCCAGGAGGAGTCTGGGAACATTTAGGGAAGCCTTGACCCCTGCTCCCCCCAGGGGTGGCCGGGTCGCAGTGAAGGGATCTTCGACCCTCGAGCGGCCAGGTCCTCTAATCTGCAACGCACACAGGAGGTGCGCATGCCAGTCATCCAGCCACAGTGACTGGCTGGACGAGGTGCAGGCCCTGGCAGGAGCTGGGCCCCTGCAGGTGTCAGGCAGCCCTGCCCCCACTGTCAGCAGTGTCGGCAGCCCCACAGCCACAGGAGCCCTTGGCCTCAGAAGTCTCACTGGCACAAACTCTCCACTGATTTCCTGACAAAGCTGGAGGCCTCAGCCCCTTGCTTCCCCCAGAGCCGCTCTTCTTCTCTTGACCTTCGCTGATGGCGCAGTCCTGGCCCAAGGCCATCTCAGCCAGGCGATGCGTTTGTGCCCAGGACCTGCTCCCCCCAGCTCCTGAGGATGGTTCTCCCCCGAGTCCGGGACTTTTCTCGGCTGGCCTGACGCCCCACAGCCTTCTGGCTCCCGTCTCTCCATCTCTTTAGTCTGGGCCGTCTTTGAGAGCCAATGGAAACGCTGGGCCTAGTGCCCAAAAAGCGCACACGAGCCACGTTACAGCTGGTGTCAAGCAGCCAATGTCCAGTCTTAGGCCACGTCCGATGACCATCCACATGCCAGCCTATGCTAGGGAAGTCCAGGCTTCCCGGGGCCTCTAGCACACCCACACGCACATGCAAGCACAGGCACACATGATCACACACAGTCACACGATGATTCACGATGTCTCTGTAGGCCGCCTACTCTTTCCTGAGGCCTGTCTTTCCAGGACTGCCCGGTGGCTGCCCCGCGAGGCCTGGGACACGGCCGGCACCTGCCAGCTCTCCCGTCCCCAGGCTGCTCAGTGGGGCCAGCTCCGAGAGCACAGCCAGCGTGTCGCACAGGATCCTCCTGCTGAGCTGGGTGGAAACCAGATCCACCACCTCTGCCCTGTCCCCCCCGGGGCCCACACAGGGGCCCCCGTCCAAAGCGGGAACTGGATCCCCCTGCCAGGGGCCAGCCAGCCCCGTGTGGCCAGCTGTCAACAGTGCTGGCAGGCCCTCTCCAGTCACACAGGTCTCTCCAGACAGTGTTGGGGGCTGCATGGACTGCCCTGGGGGCCCAGCCGGGGCATTGCCCGCCCCCCCACACCAGGGGAACCTGAGCCGGTCGACAGGTTCAGACCACTGGCCCCCCATAACCTTGTTCCTCCCAATAGAATGTGATTCACCCAATTGGTCCCCAAGGCTCCTGCCCTGTGCACCTGCCTCCAGGCAGAGGCTGGCCTCCTGGGGCCCCAGGGACAGTGCCTCGGACAAGGAGGGCAACTCCCAGGTGTTGGTGGAGGCGTCTTCAGGTAGGGAAGGGAAGTCCTCGGAGGTGGGGCTGGGGGTGGCCCTGCTGCCTGCTGGGAGGGCGGGAGGTAGAGGAACATCCCTGTGTGTGGAGGATGGGAGGTCGGCACTGCCGTAGGACAGCACCTCGTCCACCGGGGACAGGATCTCAGGCAGGACACTGCCATCCAGAGAGAGGCTGGCTTCCTCTGGGGCAGCAGGGGCTCCACTGCCCACCTGCCCAGGTGCCCGGCTCTCAGCCCTCAGGGCTGCCAGCACCCTGGGTGTTGCAGGCGGTGCCCGTGGGGGATTCCTGTCAGCCTCCTGGGGCCCCTCTGGGCAGTCGGTGGAGGCCTGCAGAGGCCCCATCTCTCCTCCTTGGCTGAAACTGGCCCCTTCGGACACCGAGGACCCCGAGGGGAAGGGAAGGGATAGGGCTGAGTCTCTGCAGAGATGGGCACTGGGGAGGAATGCAGTGCAGGCAGCCTCAGGGTATGGCCAGTCGGCCTTTCCTGCATCTAAGTCACTGGTCAGACTCCCACCAGTTCCAGAAGCTTCCTGGCCCCCACCAGGGCCTGGGGAGAGAAGTGCCATGCTGGGTGCCCCTCCATCTTCCAGGTCAGAGGAGCCTCCAGCAGGGGAGGGCCACCCTGTAGCTGGCTGGGCACCCATGCCAGACTCCAGTGGGCTCTCCTCATCCCAGACCTCGCTGGATGCCTCTGACAGCTCTGATCCTGACCTGGGCGAGGGGACGTTGGGGAGAGGCCGTGGCTGGCCCGGCTGCAGGAGGCCTGGCCCTGACGCAGTGGGGGAGCCCCGCAGGGGACCTCCGTGCAGGCCCCTGGAGGCTCCAACAGAGGATGCCCTGGACGAGCCCAGGTCTGCGTCTGGGGTGTCCCCGGCCTCCCAGTCTGACAGGGAGGCAGAACTATCTGAGAGCTGGACCAGAAAGGCGGACACTTTCTGGAACTCCTGGAGGGAGGGACAGGACAGGCCACTCACGGAGGAGGGGGTGTGGGATCCCACTGATGACCCCGAGCAGGTCCCAGGGACAGACGCTGGTGGGGAGTCCAGGGCCGAGGGGGCGGGGAGCTGGGGCGGGGGGCTGCCCTGGCGCTGGGTGGGGGGCCTTGCCTCCTCAGCAGGAGCTACGGAGAGAAGAGAGGGTGGGGATGTCACCCACAGTCTCCACTCTACCTCCCCTGCCACGCCCCAGCACCAGGAGCAGCAGCAGCACACACCCCACTGGGTGGGAGTCAGAGCCAGTGGGTCAGAACCGGAGAGCCCCGATGGAGGCAGAAGAAGTGTCCGGCGGTGCCTGTGGGTGGGCCCCATGATCCTAGTGGTTAGCTCAGCTTCACCCACCCCACAGGAAGTGTCACCACTGTGTGGACTTTCCTCAGGGGCTCAGAACTGCAGCTGTCTTAGAGACAGACTGGCTGCCTCTGCCTTGTCTTGCTGTTTGAAAATGGATGTTCCAACAGGGAGTCCACCTACTGTCTTTTACCTGCTGATTGGGACTGCGATGGGAGGGGGAGGGGGTGGCCCCCAAGCCCGGCGGTGGCGGGAGAGGCTGGCTGTGACTTAGAAGTAGCCTTGGGTGACCCTAAGTGGGAACTCGGTGGTCCTGGTGCAAAGGCGGGGGACCCGGAAGGGGGGCATCACCTGGACAGGTGGTCAGCTGGGTGGCTTCCTGCCAGGAGTGGGGGTCGTGGGGGTCCTCCTGCCAACAGGTCTCTGTTCTGCAAACACATGGTAGGCAAGTCTCCCAGCCTCCTCGGGGTGCAGGGTCTCTGCAGGGGCCTTCAACTACCCCAACGGGAGGCGGGGAGGTTGCCCCCAGAGCACAAGGCTCCCTGTCTTTAGGTGGTTCTGGCCTCAGTCCCCACTGCATCAGGGAGCTGGGGGGGACGTGGCTCAGAGGCACGTGCTCCCTGGAGGGGCCCCTCCTGCTGCCCCACCACTGGCTCTGGGCTGATTCACTGGGTGGTACCCTTGTTTCAGACTCGGGAGGGCATGGGGTGAGCTGGGGGTGCCCAGCAGCCAGGCCAGTGAGCGGGGCACCAGGAGTGAGCGAGGATCCCCCAGCGAGAGCCCGGGGAGCAATGGCTTAACCACCTCCACGCCTCAGGTCCCACCCCTGCCCGAGGGTCCCCTGGGCCCAGGTAGCCCCTGCAGGCCTCATACCTCTGCTCCTCTGACCACTGGCCTTCCACTTCAGGGGCCTCCCTGCCAGGGCTGCTGGCAAAGTCCAGCTCCAGCTCTGCCCCCACTCGGCTTGCGCTGCCTTCAACCACCTGCTGGAAACCCGTTGGAGAAACGCCACATTCAGGGTGTGGCACCTCCACCCGCACTGGTCCCGTCCCTCAGCTGTGGGGAGAGCACCTGTGCTCTGGTGGCCACGGGAAGGAACAGGGGCCATCCGGCCACCCAGGGCCTAGAGACCCCACACACCAGGCACCCCCCTCCCAGTGGGCTCCAATGGCCCCCGACAGACGGGCCACCCAGGCAGACTGTCCTGTCGACTCCTTCACCGGACGAATGAGGTTATCCCCCCAAAAGCCACATGGCCGGGTCGACAAAGCAAGGCCAGGCCCCCACTCACTCACACTGGCTTCCCGGGGGCTGCAGGGCCCCCCTTGGTCCCAGGAGCTACGTGCATGGCTTTCCGTCAGAGCCCAGGTCTCCACTGTGGACGAGGGGCTGGGGTTGGGCTGGGGGTCTCCTGTGAGGCAAAGAGACCGTCAGTGCTGACTGCAGGAGCACAGGACAGAAGACACAGTGTCCAGGGACTCTGAGGCCACAGGAAAAACATCTTAAAATGCAAAATAGCTGCAGCACTTGCTTATCTGGGCTCCAGTGAGGACATAGCACACATGGCTGCCTGCTCCTGAAAGTGGCTGGGGGAGCGCTGCTGATATGAGTCCCAGAAAAGGTTTGAGAAGAAGGCGGGGCAGGGGCAGGCCTTGGCCATGCCCAGATCAGCAGAGCGGGGACAGTGGGGACACGGGGGCCCACAGGAGGGACTCACATCTGTCCATCACCACCTTCCTAACCTTCCTTCCACCCTGGCCTGGCGATTGTGGGTCACCAAGGCACGGAGGTCCTAGGCCACCAGCCTTAGGGACAGGAGCTATTTGGCTAAAGCCCAGGTCTTGGAACCTCTGCCAACGCGATTATTGCCCTGTGGTCACAGCCCCTGGTGAAGGCTGGGGCATCGTGCGTCACACAGAAGAACCCAGGGCTACCGTGACTGATGGGCGACACCCGGGCACAGTGTCTTGAGCAGAGACCAGCCGTCACTGGCCAGAGT
This sequence comes from Myotis pilosus, assembly GCA_036010255.1. Lineage (NCBI taxonomy): Eukaryota > Metazoa > Chordata > Mammalia > Chiroptera > Vespertilionidae > Myotis > Myotis pilosus. Next base: position 74,183,846 of record JASKON010000013.1, read on the forward strand.
GACTGTCTGCCCTCTGACTACTGCTATCCCTCTCCCCCCGCCCCCCGCCCCGCAGTTACCTTGGCCCATTTGGCTGCCGCTCTCCACCAGCCCTTCCTGGGCGTCCACCCAGCCATCGGCCATGGACGTCTCCTCTCCCCAGGCTGGCCTGAGGGGCCACAGGTGGACGTCCGAAGCTGAAGTTTCTCTGGGGGGTGTCCTATCCTGCTTAGGGACAGGGCTGCAAAGCAGTGCAGAGGGTGTGACTGCCTGCCCAGGCCCGCCCTCCGCGGTGCCCAGCCTGGCCACAACTCTCCGCATGCGGAACTCCCAGCACATCCAGGGGCAGCTGTGATTGGTGGCCAAGTGGCCAGTGCACAGGCAAGGAAAGACAGGCCCTGGCCCCTCCCCACCCAGCACCCCCTGCACAGAGCATTGCCCCCAATGGGGCCACTGCTGGGGGGTGACAGGGCACAGGGCACAGTGCTGGGCGTGGTGGGGGGAGATGTCCATCTGTCCCCTGGCCCAGAGCCGTGCTCTATCAAGACCCCTGTGTGGAGACTGACCGCTGGCACGGGGTGCGGCCCTGTGTGCACAAGCTGGGCCCACTGATCTCTGGGAGGCACCATGGGTTGGAGGCCTGGACGCAACACAGGCTGCCATGCCCTTGGCACACTGATGCCAGCACAAAGTGGCCCCCATTGCAGCCCCAAGGAGGTGGCTGTTGTCCTGACTCCTGGTTTAAGGGCAATGCCTGCAGGCAGGCCAGCTCCAGACATTCTGCCATTCTCTGTGGGCAGCTTGGGGTTACTTACGCTCCCTGTCTTCCAGGCACCTGCTACAGCTGCTCCTCCTCCAGGTCCCCCTGAGCATCTCCCAGGATCACACTCACATCGGGGTGTGGACAGGGCTGGGGTCCGTGGGCCATCCTCTTGCCCACCCAGCCCTACAAGCAAGCCCATGGCCCATGAGGGTAGTCAGCCCAGGGGTTTCCAGGACCCAGGACTGGAGTGTGATGGTGACGTGAGTTTAGGTCAGTCCTAGTGAAGTTTATTTGGAAAGAGCTCCCGGAGGGAGGAGAGGGCGAGCACAGGGCCAGGGCTGCCCATGACGACTCACGGGGGAACTCCCGGGCTCTCAGGGCTCCTCCAGGGGCCATGGCTGGAGGGGCTGCAGGGCCTGAGTGCTGTTGGAGAGCATGATGAGCCCTGCGCAGGCCCCTCTGGCTGCTGGCTTGTCTCAGAGCCCCACTCCCAGGCGGCCTTGGCTTCAGGGCTGGAACCCTGGGAGGAACAGCAGAGGGTGAGCCGGCGAGGACACCCCTGGTCCATCCCCTCTTCGGAAAGTGTGGACGGCGTGCTCACCTGAGTAGGCACCTGGCTGAAACCGTGCGCCCACCCTCACAGGAGCCTGAGCCCCGGTGCTAATGGTGCAGACACCAGGCCAGAGCACGACTAGCTGGGCCCACACCCTCGTCTGTGTCAGCTGTCCTGGGTGCCCCTCCTACGGGCTGGCCGGGGTCAGGCAGCACACTTGCCTGGTGACCATCCCACCGTGCACCTGCTAACCCACACCAGATGCATCATGGAGCCCAGCTCATTCCATCCTCCTGCAGCATTCCCAGCTTACAGAGAATAGCCAGCCACCCACCCACCCACGTCTGCAGCCTCCTGCATGAGACAGCAGCCAGGGACAGGCTGCTGGGCCAGGGGTGCCCTGCTGCTCAGGGCCTCTCCAAGGAGCTCCAGACCACGTGCTTCTGGCCTCAGGTCCTCTCCCACGACCTCAGGGGTTGGTCTCCTCCTCCAGGGCCTGGCCAGGGCCACCTTGCCCAGGAGGCCTCCTTGGGGCCCCCGGTAAGCAGCCGCCCCACCTGCCCTCCATGTGTACCCCCCAGAGTTCCTGTCCTCCCCGGATGTTTTTACAAGGGACTTGCACATCCCATGAAGCCCCTGGTGACAAGCATCTCCTGCCCACAACTGAGCCTCCAGCCCAGGTGCGAGCGCTCACCTGCAGCAGCTGGGCCGTGGCCAGGAGCTCCTGCTGCAGACGGGCCACGGCCCTCTGCACCGAGAGGATGTGCCGGTGATGCCGCAGGAGCAGTGTCCTCTCCTGGCAGGAGAGCAGGCGACTGTTGTCCGGGAATCGGGTTTCCCTCTGAACAGGCAGAGGAGGAGAAGTCAGCCGCACCCCGACCCGGCACAAAGGCGTACATGGAAAAGGAACCACCGATGGACCGACTCGGGCACTGGTGGGGGGCTCCCTTCGCCTCTCCTGACGCCCTGCCTTCTCCTCCCTGTGCACTGGCTCCCCTTGGCTTTGCCAATAGCAGGCTCCAGCAGGAAGCAGGAGGGGAGGGGGGTGCTCGTCCCTGTGTCACCCAAGGCTGGCTGCACCCCTGTCCTCCCCGTGCAGCTCTTCCTCTAGGTCTGGGCATGGCACCCACCTCTAAATTCATCCTTTGGTTACATGGTCCCCACTGACCTCGGACCCCGCTGTCTCTGAGAGCACACACCTCAGCAGAGCGGCCTTGCCCAGGCTCGGACCCTGCACCCCGACCCTGGAAGGTGGCATCCCAGGCCCCAGGGGTCATGACCCCTGCCTCCACACCCCCCTCCCCGCTGTCTCCACCTGCAGCACAGGACTCCTGGTATGGGAGCGGCCCGGGGCCCTCCAGCCAGGCTGCCTCTCAGGTAGGAGACTGCAGCCAGCCCTTGGCAAGGCCTGTTCCGTGGGCCCCCTCATTGCCATGTGATACCTGGACCCTCTAAGCCCTCTTCACGGTTCCTGGGTCGAGCTGTGCCTACAGATAGTGTGTCTTGCATTTTTCTGCCCGGTCTCTTCCTGTTCCCCCCTCCCCTGCACCCGGAATTGCCTCATACCTGCCCTCCACCTCCCCAGTCCAGACAGGCCATCGAGGGTAGAGATGAGAAGGTGGGCAGCCTGGGGTGTGGCGAGGGCTCGGGAATTCAGGAATTCTCCAGCTGTGGTCACATGACCACTTTGTGTTCACCACCTGCCCACGCCCAGGTCAGGCGGCCTTACCTGCCCCTGCTCAAGGCTGCTAAGGCCCTGCAGCTGCTTCTCGGCCAAGACCAGCGCGGCCTCACTGCCCTGGCTGCCTGGACACCTGGGTGGTGGCAAGAGGGACACCCTCAAGCTTGGCACATGAATGTGAAAACCAGGCACGGCCAGCCCTGACCAGCCAGGTGTACCTGCCCCCCCGCCCCCCCCCCCACCCTGCCTGCCTCCCCCCCATCCTCCCCACAGCAGGGCACAAGCAGGAGGAGCCATGGGTGGGCTGCTGGGGAGCCCGGGGGTGGCCCCAGCCAAACTCACTGTTCCCACACCCCCTCACAACCCCTTTTGTGCCTGAGATGAAGCACCTGGGGCCCCAGCCCAGCCCAGGGCCTGTGGGGAAAGGGTGGGTGTGGCCTAGGACGCCCACAGCCCGGACCCTCGTGCACGGAAGTGAGGTTCTCAGCTGGGAAACCTCTTTGGGGACCAATGTGGCAACATCGAGAAGCTGAAAAAGTGCGTTCCCACTGCTAGGATTCACTTTAAGGAAGTTATGTCCTGGGTGAGCACTTCCCGTCGGAAGGCCCTGCTGTGGGGCTGGTGAAGGAACTGATTGGTTCTCTGTGCTGGGCGCCCTGGACGTGGAGCAGTTACGAAGGGACACGGACAAGTGTCCTGACTTTTAAGTGAACACTCGGCCACAGTCTGTGCTGCTGACACTGATGCTGCTTAAGCAGCCATGTGCTCATCTCCCTCGGCAACAGCCGGGAAGACAGACTGGGAAGCAGGCAGAGGTCACCTCAGAGAGTGAACTGGGGTGGTTTTGACGCTGGAGCCGGGTGGCTAAGCGCAGGCTCACCTCTGACACTCTAGCCAGGCTGGCTCCCAGCGCAGCTTCCCCTGCACGGCCTCCTCAGGCAGGCGCAGCAGCTCTTCCTCCCGCAGGCTCGGCCCCGGCACCTGGAGCAGGAAGCAGCGAGAGCTCCGGGCAGGCTGAGCAGGAGGCCTCATCGCTGCCTGTCTAGCTTCCTGGCTGCTCCCTGACCGGCCTCTCCCAACAGGAATGTAGCCCAGACCAGGGGAGCAGGCCAACAGGTCCAGGAAGCCCTCCTGGACTGTCCCCCAAACTGTGATTTCTGATGGCAGCTGGGGTCTTATCACCTTGGCCTCTGCCCAGTCCTGACCCAGTCCAGGCCCCTGTTTGTGCTCCAGAGGGTTTGAGAGCCCGGCCATCGACTCTGCAATGAGCAGCCTGGGCAGTGGGGCCAGCCCTGCCCAAGGTGCCTGTATAAATGCTGCTCTCACCCCACCCCGGTAGGAGGAAGGGGCCTGGGCGATGTCAGCTGGAAGGGTGGGGGATGCCATGGCAGGGAGAGCCTCCTCCAAGCAAGGGCCCCCATGGAGAACCCTGTGTGCAGGCCCCAGAGAGGCAGCTGAGGGAGGATTGGAGTCTACCATTGGCCGCCAGTGCCTCCCCTGCACCCCACTCCTATGCTCTTCCCCTGGGGTGTCTCCCTGTACCTGGTGAACAGGGTGGTCCCAAGGGTAGAGCCTGGCCAGGGGCAACTGGGATGGGGCGGGTCCTGGCTCCGGCTCCTGCAGGGACGCTGAGGGCAGAGAGAAAGTGGCAGGGCTGGGCCACGGAGGGGCTCCGGGGCTGCTCCTACAGGACGGCCTGAGAGATGTCGGCAGCACTGTGATGCCCCCATACACACAGCTGCCCACCAACCATGAGGCCAAAGGAATCGCTGTCACTTTGCCTGACATGAAGTTCTGGTGTGTGAACCCACTGACCCTGCAGAAACCCAGACCCAGGTAGAGGGGCTTGGGGTGCCTGGGCCCAGCTGCTCCACTTCCACAGACGGGGAGAAGGAGGCCCAGAGAGAAAGAATGGCCCTTTTGAGATACAGCACCAGCAGGTGGGGTGACAGCAGAGCCCACACTCCCGGCTGAGGCAGGTCTGGCCACTGACGCCGCGGGCCGTCTTAGGTGCTGGGTGTGATGGAAAACGGACCCTGTGCTTCTAAGAAGGTCATACGAGGACCCGGCCTCTGCCAGGAGAGGGCCAAGGGGATTGGAGTGTGGATTTAATGTCCCACTGAGAAAAAACTTAACAAGTAAACAAAAAAGTATGCATGCAGATGCATACAGACAGACACACGTTCCCAGACACGTTTACATGTTCACACACACACATACATGAAAGAACGTTTTCCAGACACATCAGGCAACACTGCACGCTCATCCCTGAGAGACAAAAAGCCAGGCAGGTGAGACCTCTGGTTGTCACAGCTGCCTGCCCAAGAGGCTCTTGCTGCAGCGCGGGGAGGGAAACTGAGGCAGAGCCCCGGACACCTGGGAGAGGAGTGGAGCTGCGAGTCTGGAGAGACCAATGCAGCCAGACCTGGTGGGCTGAGGGTCTGGGAGGAGAGAGGCCTGGAGGCTGTTGCCTGTCCCCTCGTCTCGAAGCCATTGCTGGTGCCCGCGGGAAACCCTGGTGCCGGGAATGAAGCACCAGAGGACCAGACGCTGAGGAGCACGTCTGTCCCCACCTGCCAGGCTCAGAACCCACGATTCTGGGTCAGAGCACACAGAGGCTAAAAGACATGGTCCCCAGCGAACAGCGCCCCCGAAATGGTAAAGGTGGTCCTTCAAGCAGCAGGAACCTGATGCCAGAGAGGAAGTCAGCTCTATAGCGAGGGACAAAGAGACATGGATAACGGTGCCCACCGAGCCCGCCTGCTGGCTTCTGCCCGTCACACCAAGCCCCATGGGTGTCGAGCTTGCGGCCACGAGCAGGAGCAGTAGTGCCCGGGCCCAATCGTGGTTCTGGCATCAGATGAACTAAGGTTTAAATCCCGGCTCCATCCTTCCTGTGTGGCCTCAGGCAAGTCACTCCATCTCTCTGGGCCTCTCCAGTGTGTGCCTGACTCCGTTTCCCCTCGGGTCCACGCAGGGAGCATGGGCAAGCACGTGGAGAGTGGCTGGTTTTGAGGACTCTCACCCGCATAGGCTGACTGGCCGGCCAGCCTCTCCTGTCCTTCCTCGGGGCCCTGGGAGGGCGCAGCAGCGTCTCTGCCCAGGGACGGCTGGGACCTGCCAGGTGAGGAGGTGCTGGGGACTCCCTCCAGCAGCACCAGTACCTCGCCTGTCCAAGACCCCCCCACCTCACCTTCCACATTGGCGGGCGCCACCATCCCGGCCTTGGACGCACCTGGATCTGGCCGTCACGGCGCTCCAGGAGGTCTTCGGATCCAGGCCCGCCCACAGCCGCAGCCCCTCCAGCTCTGGTGCTGCTCCTGGCCTGGCCTGGGTCTCGCGCTTCTCCATCCGCCTCTGTGAGGACAGGTGTGTGTGGAGGATTAGGGCAACCTCACAGCCAATGGGCCTGGCCAGGTGCCTGGAAGGGGGCTGGATGGGGGAAGGGTGGCAGGTTTCCAGCAGACACAGTCAGGTGGGGGATGGGCCTCCCAGAGTGTGGGGGGTGGACAGCCAGGGTGGCTTTGGAAGGCTCCTGGGGAGTGGCAGTCACCCAGCAGGTGTGATGCCAGAAGCAGGAAGAGGGGCAGAGAGAAAGGGAAATGGGCCAGGTGTGTGTGTGCTTGTAGGTCTGAGAGCATGCGCGTGAGTGCGTGCGCGTGCGAACAGACACACGTACACACAGACATGTGCACACAGACACATGTACACACAGACACGTGTACACACAGACACATGTACACACAGACACGTGCACACACAGACACGTGCACACACAGACACATGTACACACAGACACATGCACACACACACGTGCGCACAGACACATGTACACACAGACACATGCACACACAGACACGTGCACACAGACACACGTACACACAGACACGTGCACAGACACGTACACACAGACACGTGCACACAGACACATGTACACACAGACACGTGCACAGACACATGCACACAGACACGTGCGCACAGACACATGTACACACAGACACGTGCACAGACACATGCACACACAGACACATGTGCGCACAGACACATGTACACACAGACACGTGCACACAGACATGTACACACAGACACGTGCACAGACACATGTGCGCACAGACACATGTACACACAGACACGTGCACACAGACACACGTACACACAGACACGTGCACAGACACATGTGCGCACAGACACATGTACACACAGACACGTGCACAGACACATGCACACACAGACACATGTGCGCACAGACATATGTACACACAGACACGTGCACAGACACATGCACACACAGACACGTGCGCACAGACACATGTGCGCACAGACACATGTACACACAGACACGTGCACACAGACACATTTACACACAGACACGTGCGCACAGACATACCTGGCTGCTCTCCTGGGAATGCCTCCCTAAATGTCTACATAAGAACATCCACCAACAGTCCCCAGACACGGAGAAGAGTCACTTCTGAGAGGGCTCATCCCGTCCGACCAGATCATGACATCACCCTCCTGGTCCTCGCCCTGGTCCTCACCCTGCCGGCCGTGGGGGTGCTCTCTGCACCACCTCGACCACCTGCGCTGCCTGTCTGCTGGGGCTGAACGTGCAGCTCAGAGGGGCAGGCATGGGGCAGGGCCAGGCTCACCGCCAGCCGGTGTTTGGAGAGCAGCTCGTCCAGGGCCTTCTGGGTCTCCCAGACCTCCAGTTCCGCCCGCTGCCGCAGAAGGGCCAGGGCCTGCTCCTGCTTCTGTTGGTCCAGCTGCAGGGAGGGCCCAGCCTCAGGTCCCTGGCCCCAGCCTGCGGCCCCCCCTCCCCCGCCCCCTGCTCTTTGGCGAGAGGACAGGGGGTGCCACCTCTGAGAACAGGAGGGGCCCCCAAAGGACCCCAGTCTTGGCAGGGATCCTTCCCCCAGGTCCCCGTGCCCTGGGTGTCCTGGGCCAGCCTGACTGTCGGCCTCTCCTTCCTCCCTCCCAGCCTCCCACCGAAGGCTGCCGCTGTGAGTCCTGCAGTTCCCACTCCAGGGCCTCTTCTGCTCAGCTTTTGGGGGGCAAAGGCTGCGCCCCGCTCAATTTAAACAGAAAAGGCCTAAAGGGACACAGTGGGGGTGGGACACACCTTCAGTGCCTGGAGAAAGCTCAGGGACTTCTGCTGGAGGTCTGAGAAGTGCCCCACACGTGGCCCGCCGGGCTCCTGCTGACCTGCAAGCACAGGGGGCACAGCTGACGCCTGGGTCTCCTCATCCAGCTCAGCATCCGGCCCAGCCTCTCGCTCCGATCTGCAGGGAAGAGAGTCCAGTCCCTTCCCCCCACGTCCAGGGAGGATGGGAGAGGCCGCAGCCAGAGGAGGGGACAGATGCTGCTGCCTCCCCGCGATGGCCAGGGGCTCGTTGGCCTGACCCAGCTATGTTCTCCCACCCTCACCCCCAGCCACGACCCTGCAGAGGGGACAGGCACGGTGCCACCAGGCAGGCCTCACTTGTCATGCGTTTGCGGGTGACCTGGACCAAACCACCAGCCCCTCAGAGCCTCCATGGGGAGCGGAGTTTCCTGCTGCCTGGTGGGGAGGGGTAATGCAGGCTCAGCTGTGGTGGCTGCTGTCACAGTGTAGGTAGCCATGGCTGGGCGCCGTGACCGCACCGGTCCCCAGGTCGGGTCGCTGGGCCTCCTCTGGAGCATGAGCATGGAAACTGCCGCCTCCCCTGGGTGAGGGAGTCCCTGCGGCAGTGGAGGCTGCTTTTTCCTCGGTGGCTTCCGGGTCCAGCCCCGGCCCTGCCTGCCCCTACTCCCCCCAGCCCTGCGGACCCGGCCCCTGGGGGCAGCCTGTGTGCTGCTTCCTCCCCCAGACCCGTCTCCTGTCCTGGGTCCTGGGGAGAGCTGGCAGGGGCTATGGAGGACTCGGCTTCCCGTGGGGCTTGCCCTGGTCTGAGGATGGCAGAGCCTTCCTAGGACTCTCCATCGAGCTCCTCAGTCATCGCTGGCGCCTGTGCCGAGAGGAGAGCATCCGTGCCCACCCTCTCCTTCCCTGACGGAGCGGCTCTGCTCTCCTCGGTTAGAGCAAGTGGTCGGAGAGCTGTGAACGAGAGCTTATCCGGTCCTGGGTGTTTCCACGGCAGCTGAGAAACTGAGGCACCAGCCTGGACTGGAAGCCGGGGCTTGGGCCACCTGGCGTGCGTGGAGCACGTGGGGCGGTGCTCGGGGCCCCCCTCCTACTCCGTGTGAACTGATCTCCTTGGCAACGAAGACACTTTCAGGAACTGGCTTGGTGTGTCCTGAGCCAAAGTCCCTGGAGAGGAGAATCCCTGCTCTGCTGTGTCCCCCTGAGCGGCTGAGAGAGAGGAGGCGCCAGTCCCTCACCCTGGCCGCTGCCCAGGCTCCCGCGGGCTCTCCTCAGGCCCTGGCCCTGCAGCCCGAGGAGGGAGTTCCTGGTCACGTCTGGTCCCCAGGGAGCTCGGGGCTGTGACCTGGGAGAAAGCAAGCTATCCCTGGCCTGGCCTGGCCTTGGGTGGCCAAGCAGACTGCAGCCCCTGAGACTTTGAGTCACCCCACTGAGCAGAGGATGACCCTGCCTCGTCCCCAATCCTCTGGAGACGATCGGTGAGGAGCCGTCCTAAAGCGCCTGGAAGCGAGGATCCAGTGAGAGGTTTAGTAAGTGCCATTAGGATGGCTGGTTAGGATGGTGATGGTGATGAGGACGACGCGTGCTCTCACTGACAGAGTTGGCCCCCGTGCAGCTGGTGCCGTTCCTGTCTGTCTGGGAGAGCCCTGTGTCTGAAGCCAGGGCTGTGCTGTCCCTCATGGCGGCCGCGGCTGCAGCCACCGCGCTGCTCCGTGTGCAAAATTCTTTAATGGCTAGAGAGCCACAGGTGGCTGGTGGCTGCCCTATTGGAGCGCCCACTATTTAGACCTTTCCCTCATTCCAGAAGGTTCTGTTGGATGATGTTGTTAGAAAGTAAGTTCCGTTGGGCAGCGCTGGGCGAGGCCTGTGAGTCCAGAAGGTTCTGTTGGATGGCACTACATCCATTGGTAAAAAAGGGAGCTGGCCGACTTGAAGCTGGGTCTGAACCCTGCTCTGCCACGGGTTGGTGGGAGATGAGCCATGCAGACAGGCACACAAGCAGGAGTTTGATGCCCACAGAGCAGGCGACGGCGGGTGAGTGACCCACCAAGTGTTATCTGGGAGGCTCCCTGGAGGAGGGTGTCTGACGGGAGCCCAGTGCAGGCCTCTGGGTTGTGTTCACTGCTGGTTCTGGCTACCTGAGCCCTGCCCTCAGCTACTCAGGCAGGAGCCACCCTGGTTTCAAATGACTCCTGGGCTGCCTGTGGTCCCAGGATAGAGACTTTGCCAGAGAATTCTAGGAGAGACGGGCAAGACCACGGCCCAACCTGATCCCACCTCTGGAGAGGCAGGGCAGGGAGCGGTGCTGGTTGTTCTAGAAGCCCTGGCACCTGGATGCCTAGTGTCAGCCTGTGGACGCTGCCAGGCCCTGGCGACAGCTCAGCCCCGACAGACCTCAGAGGCCTAGGGGGTCGTTTTCAGGTAGGTGGGCAGCTCTGCCCTGTCCTTTCCCTGGAGGGCCCAGCAGGTGTGGGTGGGGCCCTGAGGCCCCCGTGGGCTGGGGAGGGGCAGCCTTCACCCAGGTCCCTCCTTCCTCGGGAGGTCTGTGACCCACCCTCTGTGGGCACCTGTGGAGGGGCAGCTCTGCAGAAAGGGCTGGCCACACCCACTCTGCCTGTCCTTGCCCTGGCACCCATGCCACCCACGGAATATTCCTTCAGGGAATGAGTCAGTGCGAAGGCTCGCACCTTCCAGACCTGATTTGCGGTCCACGGTTCAGGTGTTTTGTCCTTTCAGTGACCGACGGCCCTCCCTGTGGGGTGTTGGGAGGCCCCTCTCTGCTCCTGGCTCTGGTCTCACACCCTCACCAGGCGGCACTGCCCACCCAGACACCACCCCACGTCCCACCCCCACCACGTGTGGCTGAGACAAGTACAGGGAGGCGGGGGCTGGGGTGCACGTCGGCTGCCTGTCTTTGAAGCCAGTATCAGTCACAATAGAGCACAGAGGCCACTGGGTCCCAAAAGCCTCCAAACACTTTAATACTGAAACATGGATGCTCTCCACTTAGAAAAGGGTCTCTACACGCACAGGACCTCGCCGGAGTGGCAGGCCGTGGAGGGAGTCCCCGAAGGACCTCTCCGGCCACCCAACCAGCCAGCCCAGGGCCTGTCCGGAGGCTTGCCCTTACCGCAGCTCTGCAGGGCCCAGGGAGTGACCAAGCCTGCCCCTCTGGCCGACGGCATCTCCTCCAGCCACAGGGAGCCACAGGTGGGGTCCGGCGGGGCTGGCACCTCGAGTGAGCTGGGGACACGCAAACACGCATGTGAGTAGGTGGGATAGGTAGGAGGCAGCTGGCAGGGCTGGGCGGGTTGGGGGGGGGTATCCGGGTTCCCGATGCCAGCAGAGCTCTCAGACTCATGCCGTGTCCAGGACAGGCCTGTGACCACAGGGCCAGGAGGGTGGAGTGAGCGGGCGGGCCTGTAGGTGCTGACACCCCCTGCTTGGTGGGGTCTCCTCTGAGAAGCAGTAACTAGGGCTTTGCTCTCAGTCCCAGGGGCCCAGCACCCCGCAGGAGTGCAGGCCTCTACGTCACCGTGGGCACTGGGCTGGGGTCCAAGTGCCCTTGGCCGCAGGCCACCACTACCCTGGGTGCTGAGCCTGTGCCTCCATGAGGGACCTGTACTTCCTGGCACATGTCCACCAGGAAGTGGCTGAAGACGCCGCTACACCCACCTGTGGCCATGGGGACAGGTGGGGCTTGGCCCTCTCCACCAGCCCTTGGGGCCCGGGGCACAGGTGTTTGTACGCACCTGCAGTGTGGCAGCTGCTGTCAGTGTGACTGCCCCGTCCCACCCATGGACGTGCAGGGGAGGTGACATGGGAGAGTGTTCCAGAAAGAGCGAGCAGCCCAGGGGCTGAGCCCAGACGCTGAGGAGGCAACGGATGGGCCCAGTGGCTGATTCCCGGGTGACCTGGGGCTGCTGGAGGGAGGAGCCAGCCCCGCAGAGGCTCAGCTCCTGGGAGGCCCCGATGGCCAGCGGCCATGCAGCCAGGGCCTCCCTCACGCTCCAGGGCAGGGCAGCAGGCACTTCCCGTAGAGGAGTGAGCGGCAGTTCGCTCTGTGGGCCGCACAGGCCCCATCTCTGTGGGGAGGACTCAGCCCTGCCCTTGGAGCACGAAAGCGCCCTCTGACTGCCACGTGCCGATAAAGCTTTATTTACAAGCACAGGAATGGGCGGGGGCTGTGGCTTGCTGACCCTGGGATGGACCCTGGATGGACACAGCACGAGTCTGAGAGCTCTGCTGGCCTCGGGAACCCGGACAGTGGTCCTCAAATTCAGTGTCCCCGGAGGACTTGCAAGAGCACCGCCCACTGCCTACCGCCAGCGGGTCAGATTCGGGAGGCCCGGTGGGCTAGAGAATGGGCTCCTGCGGCCAAGCCCTGGTCTGAATCTTGGCTTGCCCTCCCATGAGCCATGTGACCTGGGCAAATCCCTCTCTCTGAGCCTCCGTTTTCCCATCTGTAAAATGGGGGTGAAAACACCTCTCCTGGAGGTGCTAGACGGTGTGCAAGTACAGGGGCTTGCGGGACCTGGGCCGCCCCTTCCTTCCAGAGATGCCAGGTGGACAGGCCTCCCAAGGCCCAACCCAGTGTTCTCGCCACCGGCTGCCAGTGGTCAGCTGGTTGCTCCCACTGGCACCGTGGTCCCAGCTGGGAACGGAAAGGGGGAAGAAGTTGTCTCCTGTGACCCAGGGGCCCCAACGGTCCAGAAACTGGCCTCAGGGGAAGCGGTGACCTTCAGCCCTGGATGTGGGCAGCAGGAGAGGTGACCGGGGTCTGGCCATGGAAGCTGCAGCCTGGAGGCTGGCTTAGAGGGGACAGCCGGCACCAGTCCTGAGTGCCCTCGGGCTGCCAAGCCCTGGGCTGGGATCCCAGCTGCATGGGAGGGGGGGCAGGCAGGGGCCACTGGGCAGACCAGTGGATGACTCACTTCTGCCTGTGGGACCTGGTGGGGGGGGGGGGCACGTGCTCATGTGGGAAGGCTCTGAGGCCGGGGATAAGCCCACGGCCTTGCTGGCCATCTGCCTCGACGTGCAGATGCAGGTGGCCTCCTTGGAGCCAGGCTCCCACACTGACCTCTCAGGATCCCCCGCCCCACCCCCTTCTGAAGGACGAGAGGGAGCAGGTGTGTGCTGGGAAGACAGCCGTCCAGACCAATGCTGCCCCTTCTGGTAGGAATTCCAATTCCACTGACCAGGCTGAGGCTGGGCTTGGGTAGGTAGGGAAGGGGGCAAGATAAGACTCACCCCAAAGGACCAAACAGCCCCCCACTGGCGAAGCTAAGGGGGCTTTAGGAAGGCAGGGTGGGTGGGGGTTCCTGGGGGTGACAGGCAGGGGAGGTGCACTAGCTGGGAATGTCCCCAGAGGGGACGGGAGGGGAGGGAGGGGAAGGGACGGGAGGGGAGGGAGGGGTTGAGATGTTGGGGGAATTGCGCCCCCCATTTGAGGTGGATACATCCCACAATTACCAGCTCTGAGACTGGCAGGGGGCATGCGACACTGCTCAAGGTCAATGACTTGAAGTACAGATCGGGGGTTTGCACTGGCCCCACCTGGGGTGCCCTGGGTCTCAGGACCCCGTCTCTCCAGAGACCTAACTGCCTATCTGTATTCCCCACTCCACGCTGCCCCAACCGCGGTCCTACCGGCCTCTTAGCTCTGTGTTAATAAGCTCTATACCCTTCGAGACCCCTAAAGGCAGACCCTGTGAGGGGTGGGGGCTGCTGGCATCTGTCCCATGGGCTCCTGGGGGGCTCTGGCTGATGCTGGGAAGAGGCAAGGCCAGCCCCCTGGAGGCTACCCACTGGCCTGTCCTCTCTGGAGCGCCCTTGCCCTCGGCTCTGACCTGTTACACATGGGGTCGCGGAGGGCATGTGTTGCACACAGAGGGCACGTGTTGCACACGGAGGGCACGTGTTGCACACAGAGGACACGTGTTGCACACGGAGGGCACGTGTTGCACACAGAGGGCACGTGTTGCACACGGAGGGCACGTGTTGCACACAGAGGGCACGTGTTGCACATGGGGAAGGGGAGGCTGGAGACCACTGCCCAGGGCACTTCAGTCTCAGGACAGAGGGTGAGGGGCGGGAGATGCCCAAGAACCTCCAGGCCATGCAGTGTGCCAGGAAGGAGGACTGGACAGGGCTGGGGATCAGGAGGGCACTGCTGGCCCCTGAGAAGGATGTAGGGGGCCCGACCCACTTTGGCGTCAGGAAATGCTGGGTAGGTTGGGGGGGGGGCGGGCGATGGGCTAAAGGAATAGCTCTTGGAGCTGCACAGGGAGTCCTTGAGGGGGCTGAGCATGTGCCTGAACCCCAGACGATGAGAGGCCACAGTGCCCGGGAAGGTTACATTGGCAAGGTAGCAGCTGCCCCAAAGGTGCTCGGGCAGAGGGGGGGCGGTGGGAAGGACAACCCTCCTGGTGTGGGGGGTTGGGGCTGAGAGGGCTGGGAGCACACAGAGCAGGGACCGGGCTACTGCAGGAGGATGGCCCAGGTTCAGGGGGTGGTCCTGGGGTGAGGGTGGGGACTGCAGGAGGTCCCCAAAACTAGGCCCAGGCTGGACCGGCTGGATGGGAGGTGGGGCAGGCAGGGGCCCTCAGTACCCCAGCCTAGGCCAGTCTCCTGCTACTGGACCCAGGGTTCCCTATAAGGGACCTGCATGAAGTGGCCGCCAGAGAAGGCCGAGCCACTGCTGGGGGTGGAAGATACTAGAGGTGCAGGGACTGTGGCCGGCTGGTCGTGAGGACTCAGACATGGACGTGGAACCTGGATGCAGGGGCCCCTGCCTCAGTGTCCCCTGGACAGTCAGCCTGCCAACCATACCAGGGACACAGGAGTATGGACGACAGTGTCCCCTGGGCCGGGAACCATGCGGGGAGCATGGGGGGGGGGGGCTGGTCCTCACTGCAGGCCCTGGGTCAGGCCTCAGAGGTGGCAGGACCACTGCCCGGCCAGCCTCAGACCTGCAGGTGTGTCAGGGGCTGTGTGGCCGCCCTGCCAGGCCTTGGCCAGCAGGGGCCCTGCCCCAGGGGCGTGAGAGGCAGAGGCAGCCCATGGCTCCCAGCACGGCCGGACTCAAGGCTGCTCATGGGCTTACCTCCCTGCCAAGGGGCCGAGGGCCTGGGCGGAAGCCGTGTCTCTCGCCAGCCTCCGGTCCAGCTTCAAACGTCCATCCTCCATGGATCCTTTGGAGACATGGGCACCAGGATGTCACTTTCCAGGTGTGGGCACCAGGGGAGGAGGGGAGCGAGGTCGGTGGGGAGCGAGGGAGGCGGGAATGAGGAAGGAGGGGGAGAGGGGAGAGGGGAGGGCACCCGCCCACGGCAGGAGGCGGCAGCCTGTCTCCAGTGCCCCCTTCTCTTTCTGGCCTGGCTTTGGCTTAGGGAACAGGGCAGGGAGGTGACAGACACACAAGCCTCAGGACCAGGCCTCACCCCTCCTCCAGCCAGAGCCACTGCAACACTGCAGCTGACGGGAAACGATGTGCCAATCCCTTTGCCAGGACATCACCTACACCACCTTCTCGGTGACAACAGCTGTGCTATTGTCAACATGTCCCCACTTCGGGAGAAGAAACTGAGGGGCAGGGAAAGAGCGGGTTCCCTTGGCCGCCGACAGGGCTGTGGTCAGCATGGCCCGTGTGCAGGTCTTAGTTGGGGGCACGTGGGGCTTACCTGGCGGCGAGTAGGCCAGGTGGCCCCCGGGGCTCACGCTCCTCCGCTGCTCCCAGCCAGGACTCCACAGCAGCGTCTCTCCGTCAGGCAAGCAGGAGGGAGAGAGAAGCAGCCTGGCCCGCACGTCTGCCCAGCCCCAGGGAGACCCTCTGCCTGCATCGGGCACCAAGGCTTGGGGACAGGCTGGCACCACGGGCTTGGGGGTGCCAAGGCTCGGGGGCAGGCTGGCACTGTGGGTGCTGGGGCGTGAGGATGGCGGGTTCAAGGGCAGGTCCTCCAGAGTGTCCGCTGCATCGGCCCCAAGCAGATTGGCAGTCAGGAGGTCGATGCGCTGCTTCAGGACGTTGGCCATGGTCTCCAGGGCCTGCAACCGGGCGTGCTTGTACCGGAAGTGCAGGGGGCCCCGCGTGCCCAGGCGCTCGGCCTCCTCGGGGCCGAGGTAGATGCACAGCCCCGGGCGTGAGGGGTGGGCAGTTAGGTCCTGGAGTTTTCGGGGACCCGCGGGGGAGCCAGCGGACGTCAGCAGGGGAGCACCCGCCCAGCCTTCCTGGGGGCCTCCTGTCTCCAGAAGCTCATGGTTCAAGGCTCTGTCCAGACACAGGCAGAAGCTGTGGGGACAGAGGGTGCGAGGGTCAGGGAGGCCCAGCACGGCCTTCCTCTGCTGCCTGTACACGTCCAGTGGTGAGTGTGAAACATGGGTGTGTGAAACACGTGTGTGCAGGCGCTGAATGTGGCGGTGCTTCTGGGGCAGACCCAGGGGGTGCTCACGGGGCCCATGTTTGCTGGGGGCTGGTATGGAGCAGCCACATGCCCGCCTGCCACCGTTAGAGCGAGGACAGCCAGCCGCGGTTTCTTAGATGTGCCGCCAAAAGCACAGACAAGAGACAGACAAATTGGCTGCTTCGAAGCGAAAAGCCTCCACGCATCAAAGGATACAACCAACAGAGAGACAGAAGGCAGTGAGGGCACGAGCGGGAACTTGAGGCCATGTCGCCACAGGGTTAGGACCAGACTGCAGAAAGAGCTCCTGCAGCTCAACCAGAAACCCAAACAGCTCCACCAAAACTCAGGCCAAGGACAGAGCGGTCCCTCCTCTGAAGACAGAAGCGACCGACGAGCACATGAGAGGATGCTCAGTGCCCAGGTCACCGGGAAATGCAAAGGAAAGCACCTGAGGTCCCACCTCACCCCCAGGACGGCTGCTGTGAACAAAACAGGAAAAGCAGCCGCGAGGACGTGGAGACGGGGACCCTGGGTGCTGCTGGCGGACGGACCTGGCGGAACAGATGGGCGCGGCCGCTGTGGAGAACGTGGCAGTTCCTCGGAAGGCCAGTGTGGGCGACCCGGTGGCCCAGCAGCCCCACTCTGGGTCCACACACAGGCCTGAGAGCTGGGTCCGAGACGCACACCATGTTCCCAGTCCAGTTCCCACAGCAGCCAGAGGTGGACACACCCCAGTGTCCACTGATGGGAAACCAAACCTGGTCCACCTCCCAGTGGAACACTATGAAGCCTTGAAAAGGCAGGCAGTCCTGACCGCAATACGGCAGGGGCAGACCTAGAAAATGTGCTCTTCGAGAGAAGCCTGAACAGAGGCCCATGTCCAGAACATGTGAATGCGCAGGAGGAGAGATGGGGTGCAGGGGAGGGTGGGCTGATGGGGTGGGGTTTCTCCTGGGTGATGGAAGGGTTTGGAAGTAACAGGTTCTGGTTGCACAGTGAAAGCGCTAAATGCACTGGTGTGGTATGAGCTCACCTCAGTGAGATGGCCAGGCTGTGTGGTCTGGGGCCCAGGAAGTGCAGCCCCCACCTGATACCCACCTGCCCGGGGCCTCCTGGTCCCCCAGCACCATGCCAGAGGTCACCTTGCTCCACCGCAGCGCAGGCGACCCCACGCTCCCAGGCTCGTCCTGGCCCTGGAACAGAGACGGATGCAGTCAGAGTCTCACACAGACCCTGACACCCTGGCTCGGCTCAGAGCTGGCCCTGGCCCCCAGGGGTCTCAGGATGGACCCCTCTGTCTATCCTCTTTAGGGGCTGGGACAGAGTCAACGGGATCCCTCCAGAGCCTGGTCAGACCGAGGGGGCAGACAGGCCCCGAGGCCCTGGGGGTGGAGGCCGTGGCTGAGCAGGTCCACACCCCCTCCGCACCCCGGTGCCTACCCTGGACGGTGCTGAGTGTGGGACGAAGGTCACGATGCTGGGGGTCGTCTGGGAGACCAGGGGGAAGGCCTTGGTGGGGCCGGCCCTGCCCCGCACGGCCTCTCTCTGCTGCCTGTACACACCCTGCAGCCGCTGGCTCTGCAGCTCCCGTGCCTGCACGGCCGAGGCCTTCTCCTCCAGGACCTGCTGCTGGCGCGCTAGGGCCTTCTGGCGCATGAACTCCCGCAAGGACGCGGGGCTGTATGGGTGGCCCAGGAACCCCCGGGGCTTTGGGCAGGGTGGCGGCAGCCGAGCCTCATTCTCCTGCCCAGGTGCCAGCTGAGAGGTGCTCTGGGTGGGCCTGGGCCAGGGGTGGGCTCTGCACTGGACTGGGGCGCCAGCCTTTTTCACAAAGGAGGCGCTCCAGGGCCGCTGGGTGGTAGGGCTTGGCCTTTCCAGAAGGCTCCAGCGTCCTCGGGGAGAGGCCTCCCAGTCTTTGCAGGGGGCCCCAGCCCTCTGCCCGGCTGAGGCACTCCAGGGCCTCTCAGGGGGGCTCCTAGGCCTCTGGAAGGTGGGGTTCCGTCCTTGGGGGGACCAGGTCCTCTGTGGACAGGACTCCCACCTGGCCGAGGTACCCCAGTGCTGCCCAGCGGAGAGGCTCCCGGCCCACCCTGAGGAGGAGCGGTGCACCCCCTTGGCCGGGCCCTGAGAACTCTTGCCGAGGGAGACCCGCACGTCCGGGGCACTCCAGTGGCCCTTGGGCCTCCTCCCTGCCAGCTGCTGGCGCTCCTGCCCTCCCCTGTGGTGATGGTCCTGGGCCAGATCCAGCCCCGCCTGGATTTGCTGGCGGAGGTCCTGGAGGATGGCCATGGCAGAGTGGATGCTCCCGGCCTCGTCACAGGACGCCAGGTTGGGCATGTGGGTAGGCACCCATGGGTCACTGCGGACGGTGCCTGGGCGGGGTGTCCGGGGGCCAACAGGGGAGCTCTCAGCAGCTCTGTCCTCCATGTCTCCTGCAAAGACAGGCAGTCACTAGGGGTGGACCCACAGAGCTCAGAGACACCCCACCCCCGCCCCGGGGAGCCTCCTGTCTCTGTGCTCATCCCTAACTCACATTAGACTGGAGGGGCAGGTGCTGTGAGGCTGTGCCTGGCACCTGGTGAACACTGAGCACACATTGGGGGACGGGTGTCTGGGAGGACCCCAGTGGCACTCGCCCTGCTCCCCTAAGTCGGGAAAGACGAGACAGCCATGCCCAGCCTTCCGGAGCCAAAGGGGTGCCCTTCAGGGACAGAAACCCTGACCTCCAGCTTCTAAATAGAACAGTTTCCCAAAGTCCCCTTCTGGTGGCAAGTTCGCAGGGCACTGACACGTCACTGGGAGGGCGCTGCTCAGGCACCAATGCCACCTCCTTCCCGGCGGCATGGGGCCCATGCCCACCCATCTTCGGCAGTAGAGCAGGGGGAGCCCGCGTGCGCACACATGCAGGCGGAGGCACAAGGTACCTAGTTCGGCGGTGGGGGCCGGCGCTCCCGAGGGGGCCTTGCTCTGGAGCCTGGGGAGGGCGGGAGGGGGCCCGAGCAGCCCTCTCACCAGGGCTTGTCCTTTCCTCCAGGCGTAAACACCAACCAACTCAGAATCTTAAACAGAGAAAACACACACAGAGGCTCCGAATGCTGGCCCCAGTGGGAAGGGCGGCTCCGTGCAGCCTGGGAGACCAGTTCACGTGACAGCAGTGGCGGGGACAGCAGTGGGGAGGGGAAGTCCTGCCTCCAGGAAGGGGCTGTTTCAACTCTTGAGGCCTGGATTGGGGAAGGGGAGGGCCACTGGTCCTGGGAGGAGCAAAACGGAGCAAGTGTGTATGTGCCTGTGTGCAGGGGAGGTGGGACAGGACCCTGGCCTCCTGGCTCAGTCCCCTTCCTCTGTTGGCTCTCTCCTCTCACCCGCCCTGATACAGGCCCACTGACACCTGGAGCCACACACGCCAGCCCTCCCTCTGGGGGCCTTGATGGTACTCAAGTGCCCCCCTCAGGACCTTGCTTGGCCACCTTGCTTGACATCTGGTCTCCTCACCAGAGGAGGGACCAGGTGAAGACAGAGGATGGGCTAGGTAAGGAAGGAGGAGGGGTCCTGTGAGGATGGAGGAGGGAACCACATGAACACGGAGTGTGGACCTGGGGTGTGGTCATGTGGCCATAGGTGTGATCGTATGATCATGGGTTGCAGTTGTGGACGAAAAAAGGCCACACGTTAACCTGACAAGCTCAGGGAAGGCTGGCATGGCGGCTTTGCAAACTCTAAGACCTAAAGTAACCAAAAGGATGGTCTGAAATTAAACTTTTTAAGCAGCCTTAGCTGGTTTGACTCGGTGGATAGAGCCTGCAGACTGAAGGGTCCCGGGTTCGATTCTGGTCAAGGGCACATGCCTGGGTTGCGGGCTTGATCCCCAGTGGGGAGCTTACAGGAGGCAGCCAATCAATGATTCTCTCATCATTGATGTTTCTCTCTCCCTCTCCCTTCCTCTCTGAAATCAATAAAAAAACATAAACACAATAATAAAAAGCAGTCTATGGTGGGTAGTTCCCAACTGAACCTACTGTCTCTGCACCTGCGATGACATGCCTGTGAAGTGTCAGGTAACTTGTAACTTCCCCTTCTCTGAACCACTCAGGGCACAACCAACGGTCCAGGGCCCAGGGCCAAGACCTTAGATCCCCTCATTGTTCTTGTTGTCATGTTAATTGTTGACTGTTAACTGTCCTGCACCCACCTAAGTAAATGAAGCATGTGTCTATCATTTTACTTTTTATCCAATCCCAGAGGTTTCCCCTCTTTGCTTTCTCCCACCTTCCTAATCTACCAGCAATGGATTTCACGTGACCCACTTATGTCTCCTCCTTTGATGTTAATTTATAAAACAAGGTGGAAAACTACCATTCTCTGTAGCATTATCCCAATACTAGAGGCCCGATGCACAAAATTCGTGCAAGGGTTAGGCCTTCGTAGCCTCGGCTGCTGGTGCCCTTGTGGCCCCAGCTACCTTGTGGCCCCACCCCCCACCCACACCCGCCTTGGCTTGGTGCTGCCCACGCCTGCTGCCACATACCCCTCGTTCCCCAGTTCCGTGGAACCCCCCCCCCCATCCATTGCCCTGCAGAGGGTGGCCTGGGCCTCCCTCTGTGGGGTGATTGTGGAGCCCTCCCCTAATCTATCGCCCCCCCCCCCTGGCCAGTAGGTATCCTAGGCCTTTCTGCGGGGCAATCTCAGAGCCCCCGATTGATCACCCCGCTGGCTGGTGGCCTGGGCCTCCCTCTGCAGGGCGATTGTGGGGCAGTGGCAGGCCCCTGACCAATTGCATTGCACCCACCTGGGCTGGCCTGGCGCCAATGCATGTCATAGCGTGGTCGTCAGGATGGTCGCTCTACTATTTGGCCATTCAGTCAATTTGCATATTGTGCTTTTATTATTACAGATGTTGAGATCCTGTTTCCCGGCAATTGTTGAGAGTTTGGCTCAAATAAACTCACAAAAATTCGTTACAGGTTAGAATGTTTTTTACGTTAACGCGGTCATATGAACATGAGGTGTGGCTGTGCCAGCAGGAGGGAGTGGTCATGTGAATGGGGGGCATGGCCACCTGAAGAAGGGGAGTGGTCATGTGAATGGGGGGCATGGCCACCTGAAGAAGGGGAGTGGTCATGTGAACAGAGGGGGTCTCGTGATCACATGCGGCGGGGCCACATGAACACGTGAGAGTAGGTGTGTGCACAGGGGTGGGGTCTCGTGATCAACCGGAAGTGGGCATGTGAATGAGGGGGCGGATCCACGTGAAGATTGAAAGGATGTGGCCAGGAGCCCCCAGAAGCTGAAGAGGCAGGAAGCACCCCCCCAGAGCCCTCGGAGGGAGCACAGCCCCGACACCCCGATGTCAGATTCTGGCCCCAGAACTGGAAGAGCACGTGTTCTTCCTACGGCTCTGTCTTTAAACCTCAACACAGGCCCAGAAGTGCACGCAGCACAGTAAGTGCCAACCGATAATCACAACAACGGTGATGCTAACAGGCCACAGCCCACACAGGGCAGGCGGGAGGGTAATGTCACAGCTGGTCACTGGTACTGAGCTGAAGGCAATTAATCTCTTTTTAAGCTGGTGACACTCAGAGACAACAGGGGTGGGGGGACCCCTGAAGATACCCAGGATGGCAGGATGAGGGACCAAGAGTGTGTCCCACATGCAGACATGCTTGTCACATAATAAACATCATTTATCAAGGTTGTACTTCATAATCCAGGTTACACACACCAAATGCCAATATCATCCCCACCGTCATTACAAACCCATCCACCAGGGCCCTGGCAGAGGCAGGAGCAGCAGCCTGCCTTTAACTTGCACACACACATATGCATGTGCACACAACAGACACATTCACATAGACACATACTTATGCACACACAGAGTCACCCTTGCATGTACACATGCACACAGAGAGATGTGCACAGACACACATGCACACAGAGATGTGCACACAGAGATGCACACAGACACACATGTACACACAGAGATGCACACAGACACACATGTACACACAGAGATGCACACATGCACACATAGATGCATACACAAACATGCACACACAGATATGCACACAGACACTAAAGGCACTCACTGCCCCTCCCCTGGCAGCAAACGAAGGGGAAACAAGACCGCCCAGCTAGAAGTTGTCCTGTCCCCCATGAAAGGGCTTCCTGCCAACCAGGGAGCCTCACAGCAGAGACCATCCAGAGATCAGCCTGCCCGGGGGCAGGTGGCCAGGCAGGGTCAGACCTTGCCAGCAGACATGCCCCAGTTGGGGCACCTCCCAGAGCCCAGGCCAGAGACATCAGCGCAGGCCTGAAGCTGGGCTTCGATGAGAGGAAGGCCACACAGAACCTTGCACTCCAGAGGCCATGCCCCCTGGAAGTCCCCTAAGCCACATCCAGGCCACAACTCTCTGGAACAAGTCCCTGCCCTCCAAGTCACACCTTTTGTAAGGCCATGTCCCTCTAGAAACATGTCCCCTGGGGGCCGGGTCCTGCATAAGCTACGTCCCAATAGGACAGGACTGGAGGCCACTCCCCTCCAGGACACATTGCCACCCCTGCCCCACCCCCAGCCCACTGTGCCCTCCAGCCCCAGGCCCTGGGGACACCGGAGGTCAAGAGCTTGGTCTCAGGAGTCCTAGATCTGGGTTTATATTCCAGCTCTGCCCATCACTAGCTATGGGTTTGAGCCATTGACTTAACTTCTCCCTGCCTCAGTTTCCCCCTCTGTAAGGACCTTCCCACAGAGTCACAGGATGGAAAAGCAGCCACAACCTCTACAGGAGCTGAGCCCAGAAGGTCAGGATTCAGCTGGCTCAGGGCAGAAGCCAAAGGCTGGAACTGCCCCCCCCCAACCCCCCCCACCTCTGGATTTCGTGGGGGCCCAGGAGTGGGGCTTCCCAGAGATACCACTCTGTCCGGTGGGAAAGGGCTGTTTCTGGCCACGCGGCTTGGCACCCCGCCCACAGATCCCTCCTTTGTGGGGCGCTCAGTGTCCCCATTAGCCCACCAGAGGGTCCGGGTCAATAAATGGGTCCTGATGGGCACATTTTTCCTTCTGCTGAGCAGTTTAATGGCAATTAATTTTTTTACGAGCGGGTTTTTAATCTGCAGAAATGGATGAAGTCCCCAGTGCCCTGTCAGAGCCCCAGGGCCGACCTCATCTATGATAAAAAATGCAAAGTGAGGTGATATCATCTGAAATTAAATATGGGGCTTCATTTTCCTCTGGGCGGATGGATGAATATTTTATAACTATTGTGATTTAATTTTTTGTTAACGACAGCAAATTTCTAAATCATCCGATTCCCAAGTCCCGTGACTCCGACCTCTGACCCCATCCCCATCCCTCCTTAGCCCAGCTGTGCCTTCCCCGTTGACAGGAACTGATGGTCAGTGCATCCGGGAGACACGCGTGACGATGATGGATGCGTCCCGAGGTGCGCCCTCTGACCCAGTGTCGGGCAGAAAGCCGGTCATTTTTCAAGCAAGCCATGAAAACAAAACAAACCAAAGAGCCGAGAGTGGGGAGAGGACGGTGCAGAGAACGTTTACGTTTTGGGTATTTTCAGTGTGGCTCCTGGAACCTTCTCCAGGTCTCCCAGCACCCCTCACTGTCAGCAGGAGTGGGGTTTTGCCTCCACCCCCCAGCATCGGGGCCAGCCTCAGTGTCCCCACCTCACTCAGGACCACCCCCACCCAGGACTGTCATCTCATGCCATGGGGGAAACTGAGGCACGGGATGCGCAGGGGCAGCTCAGAGCTGTGTATCTTAGACTAAGAGTCCTGCTGAGCTGGCCTCAGCCTGGGGGCCCCACCTGGTCAAGGAGCTGCAGGTGGGGATGCTCCCACCACCAAGACCACTTAGCAGACCTCTCAGCTGTCACACAAATGCGCCACCAACGTCCCCCCTGGTGACAGCTCTACGTCCCCAAAGCGGGGGCAAGACGGTGGATGCTGCCCCTGGTCACTCCCCCCATCTGTGCCCAGGTAAGCTCGCTCCCTGGAATTCCAAATCCCACACCAGGCCCATCGGGAGCCCGTTCCCTCCGCCAGTCTTCCCAGTGCCAAAGGCGGTGGAACCTATAACTCGTCACATGGCACTGTGCAACAGGAAAGCAGCCGCACTGTCAACCACGTGTCATAGGCCTGCCATGCACCATGCTTGTCCATGCGTGTCAGTGTGCTTGAGGAGCAGATTGGGAATGTGTGTGGCCGAGGGTCTTTGAGACTGCACATGGGGGTTTGCAGACTTTCACTCGCATGTCACAGGGGACAGCCCCTGCACCAGTGGGCCCCACTGCTCCTGGGGGATGGTCAGGCTCTGCAGGCACCTGAGATGCAGACACCAGTGCTGCCTCCTCCATTCACAGCAGACACCCCCCCCCCCCCCAATCAAGCCTGGCCCCTGTCAACCCCAGATGCCTGCCCAAAACACGTGCACACAGTGCTCGGTGGCCGCTGGGACCAGCCACCCCTCACCCCCCCTCCAGCCTTACCCTGGTCTTTGGCAGCTCTTCTGGTGGATGACCTGGGGGCCTTCTCTCTTTTGCAAGAACTACTCTTCATGCTTTTGTGTTTCTCCCGTAGAACTTCAGTGTGAGGAGAGAGGGGGAGGGGAGAGAAGATGAGCAGTAACACATACACAGGGGTTCTGACCAGGTTCCAGGGGACAATGTGGGGGCCACCTTGCTCCCTGGTCCTGCATGCTAGTGCAGGCAGCCAGGCACAGGGCTCAAGGGGCACACGTGGCTGCCCACCCCTCTCTGCGTTCTGTGTGGAGCACCCCTGGGGAGCCCTCCTGCCGGCAGGCTCCCCACTCCTCCCTGACTGTGCAGATTCCCACTCGGTCTCCTGCACCCAACTTGGAGCTGGCCATGGCACTCGTGTTCGTTGAATGAATAAATAACTGACTGGCCCACGGGTGAACCCAAGGCATGACAGCTGGCCACACTGGGAGACCAGGAGTGAGAGCTGGAGTTGGAGGGGCCTTCCCACGGCCCAGTCCATCCCTTGCTGGACAGTCAGGGGGATGTGGAGACCCCGAGGGGGTAGAGACTGAATCCCACAGGGGCAGACCGGAGGGGAAGCCAACAGTCCAGTTAGCTCAAGGGAATAGGCCAAGCCCACCATGTCTACATGGCTGGGCCCACGGGGAAAGACTGGCCTCTGGTGTGGCCAGTCCAGCCTTGGTCCTCAGTGCCCGATGCTGCTGCCAGGAGGGACCTCAAGACCCAGGCCCTGCCCACACCCTGCTTCTGGGGGCTCTAAAACGGCAGCTGAAATGTGACTGCCAGGAGCTGGCGACCAGTGACAGTGGGTGCTGAGGTCCTCAAGTCCCGAATTTCACTGCTGCCCCAGGGCCTCCGTGGGGGTGGATGAGCTGAGGCCATCGGGCCCACAAGCAGGAGGAGGAGGACAGCCGTTCTGTGTGGAGTGGCTGGTGCCCTTGGTTAGGCCGGAGCTGGGTTAGGGACAGGTTCTTCTCCTTGGTGCATGGGGGCCGGGCCCGCACCTGGCTCCCCTTCTGTCTGGGGTGAGACACCCCCAAAAAACATGCCTGTGGCTGCCACTCACTGGGGTCTGGATGTGAGTGTTGACCAACCTTTGCCCAACCCTGGCCACCAGGGCACCACTGGGACAGGCTATGACTGCCCCCCTGGCGTCCTGACTCAACTTCTCCTGCCCACAGCCCCCCCAAAACCCTCAGTGCTCCCCAGGGCCAGGACAGCCCGACCTCTGCTCCCAGCCCTTCCCCCTCTCTCTACCTCCGTCACCAACATCTTGCAGCCTCTCTGGATTGTGGAGACAGCGCCCCACCCCCCACCTCCGTGGAGCCTGCCAAAGCCCACGCCAGCCCTGGCTCCTACCCTCGGCCCCCAGGAGCGGCTCCCATCTGCCTTCCATCCTTACTCCTTGATCTGTTGGGCGAATGAGTGAGCCAAACCCTCGTGGTTCCCTTGGTCCCTGGGCCTTTGGCACCCTGCCTGGAAATCTGCCGACCCACAGCCAATACCTGGGCACCTGCTGAGCAAGGCTGGGCCGTGGCCTGGCTGGGCCACCTGTGGGTGAGCAGCAAGCCCAGGAGCCAGCGTGACCTGGAGGACCCCTGTGGCTGGCACGTGGCCATGCAGGAGAGGCCTCACTTATTCTGTGCAGGAGTTCGGCACGGAGACACGCCCACCAGCTCCCTGCCCTGGGCCGAGGTGCCAGGATGGTCGGCGCAGAGCCACTCACCGGAGGCCTGGCGCTGGGAGACCCTGGAGGGCGCATGCTCCTGGCCAGGGACGGCCTTGTCCTGAACGGCACGCCCAGCCGCACTCGGGCTGCCAAAGCCTGGAGCAGAGTGTAAAGGAGAGGTTGTCACGAGACCTCGAGGAAGAGCCCCCGTTTGGCATCCGCTCGACAGCCTCTCAGCGCCGCGCCCTGGACTCACACCCCAGGCCCAGGTGCGTCCATGGGCCCGACCTCGCTCGTGGTGCTGAGCTCGAGGCCACATGACTGTCCAGCCAGAGCAGCACCACGGTGGCCGGCCTGGGGGCGACAGGGCCACGTGTGCCTCATCTGGGGCCTCGTGCGGCTGGCACCAGGCAGCATGGGAGAGAACCGTCCCTTGTGCACGCAAAGTCCCCTTTTGCAAAGTGAAGAGTGGCTTCGAGGGACGCGCCCCAAAGTGTTAACCAGGGCAGTGGCCGGGGGGGGGGGGCACACGGGGAGCGTCAGCCGTTCTCATTCCACTGTCTGTGCTTTGCAGCGGATGGGAAGTCCGGGAGAGAACGGCACACGCACAGCAGTGTGACTCCCTGATGCCGCTGAGCCGTGCGCTTAGACGTGTGTGATGGTCGGTGCTGAGTGTATTTTATACTTTTTTTTAAACAAAGTATCATCTTAGAAGAAAGCATCCTCCCTGCCTCCTGGAAAGAGCTAAGCACCGGCTCAGTGGGCAGAGCCGCAGGGCTGCGTGCGTGGCGGCCGTCTCTCAGACAGGGAAGCTGCGTGTGGGTGTTTCTCTAGATCCCCAGCCTCGCCCTTGCCTCCCCCCACCCCATCCCCCACGCTGCCGGGCAGGGGCACACCGTGCCTCTGGGCACCTTCAACCCCCGCTGCAAGATTTTCAAGATGTTCCTGACCGGATTCCCCAAAGACCTGACCCTGACTCTGCCTCCCGCACCCCAGCGCCCCTTCCACAAGCCTCCAGCGGGGCCAGTCCCTCCCACACACCCGCCCCGCTCCGCTGCCAGCAGCCTGGCCTTCCCTGCGCTGAGGACCCTCCCATAGGGTCCCACTCAGCTCCCAGGCTGAGCCCCTCGCGGGACCTCAGGGAGTGACATCCAGTGGGTACACCCAGGCTCCCAGCGCGGCCCTCCCACCCTCACCAGGAAGCTGCTCCTGACCTGGGGAGGCCGGGGCTGGAGGGGCCTTCTTCAGCTTTCTGACCTTCCTCCGGGGGGCTGGCGGGGAGGCTCTGAGGAGGTGCGAGGTGCTGGAGGGCATCGAGGTGCCCAGGGAGGCGCAGCTGGCCTGCCAGCACGCCTGGGCCTGGATCTTCTCCCTCAGCTGCTCCAGCCGGGGGTTGCTTTCTCCGTGCTGTTGTGGGAACCCCAGCACCAGGGGAGGCCTCTCCTTCCAGGGCCTGTGGGCAGGTGCGCACGACTTGTGGCCCCCCGAAGAGCCGGACAGGCGGCCCGATGACACCGAGCTGTCTCCATCCTGGGCCTCCTCGCCGGCTGTCCAAGCAGGGCAGCTGCAGGCCTGCCCCAGGGGGCCCGGCCTCTCCATGTGTTCAGTCCAGGCCACGTAGGGCACCTCCCAAGGGGCTCCTGACCGTGGAGAGGGCTTGGGCCACCTCAGGGCAGCCAGGAGGTCCTCCTCGGCCGTGGCTGGACGCCGCCTGCCTGCCCTTGGGAGGAAGAAGCAGACGCAGCTGTTCAGGTGTGGACCCAGTGGAGCCTGCACAGTGCACCCCCTGCCCACGCTCCTGCTTCTCGAGATCCTCGGAGCACCCACAGCCGAGGAAGGTGCGGGCAGTGACGTGCCCCCCACGGCAGCCCCCAGACATTCTCTCTTGGATCCCGACCGCACTCCTCTTGTTAGGCGCTGTGGTCAGCCCAGCCCGACCTACAGGTGGGGAACTGAGGCTTGGGGAGAAGGCACACAGCAGGGCACTCTGGCCCCAAGTCCCTCAGGGAAGGTGTTCCAGGTGCACAGACACCTGCCTCAGTCACACAAATCCTACCTGGGCCTGGCGCGGGCCTTCCGGGCAGCGGGTCTCCCTGGAGCCCTGGGGCTGAAGGGGCAGTGCCCCTGGCTATCTCTGGGGTGCGTCTGGGCCATCTCCCCTAGGCAGATTGCCGGGACTGCAGGACCAGCAGCGAGGGCAGAGCCGGGAACCCTGTCATCACCTGCCCCGGGTGCTTTCAGAGGGCAGCCTCAGGGTCTGCCGCCCGGCCCCCATTCCTGCTCCAGGCTGGCTGCCAATGCCCGCTCAGGCTCCGTCAGGTCCCCTGCCCAGGATGGAAGCCCTCAGGATGGTCATGGAACGGGGTGGGCACGGTGGGCTTCCCAGCCCTGGGCTGGCAACGGCCTGGGGCTTCCTGATGCTGCCTCTTGGAGGCGTGAGGGGGGGGGGTGGAGAATTCCAGGTGGCGGTGACAGCACGGTGACAGCACAATAACCCGCGTCACTCAGCAACCTGCTGAGGCCTTCAGCCCCTGCTGGGCTCCAGGCAGCACCCACCGTGGCCCCCCCCGCCCTCCCCCCCCCCACCGTCCTCCTGGGCACCTGTGCACGGTGAGCGAGCTGCCAGGGCCGGGGTCAGGCGTAGCCCAAGTCAGAGTGGGGACGCAGTGAGGTTCTGGGGTGAGGGTGGGCTCCCACGGCCAGAGGTGGCAGCAGAGCTGGGCTCAATCCCAGGCTGATGTTGGGCTCAGGTTCAGTTCCGAGGGGCTCAGCCTGGGGACCCGGGTGCAGGAAAGAGGGGCCAGCCTGAGGCGTGTCCCCAGCAGCTGGATGAGGGGCTGAGTGCTCAGACCCTGACACTAGCAAAGACTTCAGCCACTGCCTCAGGCTGCTTGAAACAGGTGTGTGGTGGCGGTGGTGGGGGGGGAGGGGTGCTCATGGAGATAATAGCTCGAGCTGCCCAAGCCCCAGGAGCCCAGGCCTGCCCGGTGCACCTCAGGGGCCTCCTGTCACCTGTGTGATGACCCTGCAGGGCCGTATGGTGTTAGGACCTGGGCCTGTGGTCAGTTGGCCCTGAGCTCAGCACCGCCCCAGGAGGACTCCAACACATCCCAGGGCGCAGTGTGACCCTGGGTGACTGGAGACCCCGCCCAGCCTCTGGGGATGGTGAGCCCAGGGGAGTGCACTGGCAGCCGGACGGAGCAGTCAGGCAGTAGCCAAAGGGTGAGCACTCATTAGTTTTAGGAGCTGCACTCCTTCCCGGGCTCTGCGTCTCCTGAAGGCCTCAGACCCCTCTTCTGCCAGGACCCTGTGCCCACGTCCAGCCCACACCTGCTCCCAAGGTCGCCCTGCCTCACCCCTGCGCTCGCACCTGCTGGGTTGGCAGTGGCCTCTGAGCCGGGCTGCAGCCCTCGCCCGAGTCGTGTGTGGACTGGCTCTGAGGGGACCACCGAGTGGAGGCACAGCCTGGGGGGCAGAAACAGCCCCCACGGAGGCCTGGGCTGTGCTCACTCGCTTGGCCAGCATCTCAGCTGAGCCCGAGGCCTGAGCCCGGCTGCTGCCGGCAGGTGTCCCCCTTCAGACCCCACAGCTCCCTCCGCTCGGGGAGGCTCATGCCGCTCCCCTCCCCACCCCTCCTGACTCTCATCCTGATGCCACTCTTGCTGAGGAAGAGTGTGAGTGGGCCTGGCACCCCTCCCTGCTTCTCCCCGACAGGCCCAGGGGCTGCTGGGGGCAGGGGTGGCCTGGCCTGTGAATGCTCGTGGCCGGGCACGGGGTGGGGGGGGGCGTGCGTTCATGAGGACACCCCGAGGGAGGAGTCCTGTGTCCTGGCAGGGTCAGAAGCCAGGGCTTTGCTGAGCTGGAGCAGATGGAGCCACCCCTCCTGCCCCTCCTAGCGCTGGGTGGCCACAGTGGAGGGAGCTCCGATGCCAGACATACCAGGTACCTGTAGGTTCTGTGGAAGGTCAGAGACACAGAACACCTAGTGTGACCCTGAGGCCAGGCACAGACCAGGAAAGCCGCACCTCTCTCCTCGCCAGCCCGCCCAGCCTAGCCTGCCCACTGAGGCCACCACCCACCTCCTCGAGGCACCTGCATGGAGCCCCCAGAAGTGGAGACTCTGTAGGCAGCAGGTTCTGCCTTGAAGCCCCAGGGGCTGCCTGTGCCCCATGCAGCCTGCTGCCCTGTGAGGAGCCCGGGGCCCGGGCTGGGTGGCCGGCGGTGGGTGGGAACAGGCTTCCTTCTGGGAGTGTCAGCACTCGGCTCTGATCAGCCACACTGTTTACTTGTCACTGCCTGGTCCCCAGAGAAGCCGCCCTGAGCAGGCCCAGCAGGCTCCGGACAGCCAGTGGACCGTGAAGGAGAAAGGCCCGCAGCTGCCACGCCCACCTCCTGGGGCCCCAGGCTGGAGACCACAGAGCCCTGGGCAGCAACAACAGGCCTGGGCATTGGCCAACGGCCAATGGCACCCAACGGCCATGCACTCAGACCCAGCTCTGGGGGAGCAGCGGTCCCCAAACTGGCCCTGCGACAGGCCAGGCCCGGAAGCTACCAGGCAGCAGGGGCTGGAGAGGGTCAGGGGCCCAAGGGTCCACACAGAGCTCTTGGAGGTTGAGCCAGGCTCAGGTCACATCTGGGGAAATGACAGGCTGATGACCGAGCACCTGGTCACCTTAGACCTGCTGCTCAAAAGCACACGCCACCTCTCTGACACCCAGGAGCTCACATGCACACACACATGCACACATGTGCATGCACACACATGCACACACACTCACACCAGGGTCTCCGGAGAGAGGCAAGCAGGGCGGGCTAGGGGGACTGCCAGCAGGCTTGGTGTGGGGTCTCGTCAGGGGGTGTCCCCCAGCCTCTGCCTCCAGCAGCCCCTCCCCAAGGAGGCTGGCTGGCTCATCCCTGCTGGTCGGGCCCCAAGAGGACTCAGGGCCACACCGAGGTGGCAGGTGCCAGGGTGGGAGGAGGCGACACAGAGCCAGCGTTTGGGGAAGCCATGGAGGCTGGGGAAGCATCAGTGGGGAAGAGTGAGCACCGAGGACAAGCGGGGACCACAGAGCAGGGCTCCACATCAGAGGCAGCGACACGTAGGGCCCGAGAGCACAGCTGGCCGCAACCCCTCGGCTAAGAATAAGGACTGAGACGCAGTTGCCCAGAGAAACCTGAGCCCACAGCTTGCCAGGGGCGTAGAGCCACTGTCCACTCAGGACAGACTCATGGACATGTCCACAGAGAGGCCAGCAGGAAGCCACCTCCCAGGCCTGCTCCCAGCACGTTCCCCAGGTGACCGGTGGCCTGGGCTACTGTCCTCAGTCCAAGAGGAAGTGCTGCCACCTGGCTCAGCCACAGGACCCAGAGCAGAGCCCTGCCCCGAGCCAGGCATGCCCAGGCAGAGACACAGCCTTGGATCCCAGCACCTGAGGAAGGGGCCAATGGACAGACACCCCTGCCCGGGGGACCAACTCCATCATGGGCCCAGAACAATGCCGAGGATCATTGCTTTGGGGGCATGGCTGAGGGTCTCCTTCCACCTGCTGCCTCAGCCTCTAACTCTCAATTGACAGAAATCTTCTGGAAAGACGGGATGCCTGGAGGTCCATGCCCTTTGCTGGAGGAGTTACCTAGAGGGGTCGGTGCTGGGCCCATTGTTGGAAGTGGACCTGCCAGGTGAAACCAGAAACTGAACCCTCAGGCCAATTTGGGGTCTGGGACAGTATTTATCCCCATTTTACAGATGGGAAAACTGAGGCAGAGTTTATTAGATGACAATCTAGGTCCACCCACAGTGGGACCTGAGCCCAAAGGCAGGGCAGGGCAGTGGGGAAGGCTGGCAGGCAACCCCCTCTCAGGGTCAGACTGGCTTTGCCCCTGAGGAGTCCCCAAGCTCTCAGAGGGAGCCCCATGGAATTCCCCTCCCCAGGGGACCATGACAAAGCAAGGGCAGTTAGTCTGCACCCAGCCACATATGTGGAAGGTGGGAAGGCCAAGCCACCCTCCTGGCCTGCCTGTGCCCCACTCCATCCACCGCCCTGCTGGCGTTGCCTCCCGCCCCGCCCCCCCCCCCCCCCAGGTACTTACCAGGTGGGAGATTCCAGGACAGCCGTAAAGGGAGCCCCAAAACCCAGATGGCAACCCTTCAGGTACTCCAGAGGTAGGCCAGGAGCTGTGCTGGAGGCTGGGAGGGAGGCCCGCCCTGACGTTGCCAGAGAAACCCAGGCGTCTCTCCACTGGGGCTCCTCCTCCAGGCCTGAAACCAGTGCCTGGGCCTCATCTGGGCAGAGGGGGAGGTGCACCTGAGGCATCCCTCCCCGCCTGGGCCCAGGGCAGGGTTTGGCAGCACAAGTGAGGGCCACTGGGCTCTGGCCACACTGCTCTCCGAGAGGCCTGGGCTGCCTGGCCAGGCTCGCGTCTGTGGGGCCAGGTTTGGCTCCATGGTAGTAGGATCAGTCCTTCGGGACTGGCTGCGACTCTTCAGGGCTCGGCCCAGCTCTCCCCCAGGACCTGAGGTTTGATGCTGAGGCTCCGAGGCGAGGCTGGACTGGAGGCTGACCTCAGTGTTTAGTGATGCCATGCTGAACACCGACACACCGCCGCTCTGTTCCTGTGTCGGCCGTGGTCACTTACAATGAGTCTGAAGGGTCTGAGCACTAGACTCGCCTGCAGGGAACCCACACTCATTCCAACTCAAACCCCTCCCCTCCTCCTTCTGGCTTCCATCAGGGGCCTGTCCAGGGAGCAGCAGCTGCTGGGAACTGGTTTCATGTCTGTGTCCACCAACTTTTCACAGCATCATCAGAACACAGGTGCAGACGCTCAGCAGTACTCCTGTGATCGGGAGCAGAGGCCCCTCATCAGACGGCGATATTCCGGGCTGTGCAAACTTCAACAGTTCAGATCCCTTGAGAGAGTCCAGAGTCCATTCAACTCAAATGGGCCCTGGCCACAGGGCAGCCTCGGTCTCCCCAAGATGGCCTTACAGGACAGGGCCCTTCAGTGAGCACCCTGCTGGAAGGACAGGTGTTGCTCATGGGCACCGGCCGCACCGGCTGGGCAGTTCTGCAAAGTCAGTCCAGGTTCTCAGTTCGATGGCAAAGGATGGGCTTTCTCAGAGGAGGAGCAAGATGTGGGAGACAAATACAGAGTAAAACGCAAACTGGTCACACAGTGGAAGCTGGAGAGGGAACCAGGAAGGGCTGCCAACTGGGATGCAGGTGGACATCACCTAACAGCCACCAGCAAGGGCAGGCAGAGGGCTCTGTGGGTGTGGCTGCCCCCGAAGATGCCATCCTGTCCTGTGTGTTCAGAAAGCGGGGCTCCTGGGGGGTGGTGCCCACAGCCTTGAGCACTGGTGTGGACGTGGCGGTTGGAACCCCAGAGGCAGGGAAGTGGTCCTTCTCCGGGGGCCACAGTGCCAGGGGGCAGCCTAGTTTATTTTTCTTCTGTGTCTGCGTCCAGACCCTGCGATCAGATGGTCCCTCTGCACAGTGTGGTGTCCTGGGGGGAGGGAGGGGCCCAGCGGGGAGAGGAAGGCACTGGGCGGGGCCAGATCGTAGGGGACCTGCAAACAGCTCTGTCCCCCCCCCCCCCCCGAAAAGGGAGCCCCACCCAGAACAATGAGAGGAGAACCATGGGGGGGGGGCGAGGTGCCTGGGTGGGTCATTTATTCTTGTATTTTTCCTATTTTAGGGTCCATTTTATGAATGTATATTTTTACTAGGAAACCACCCATTTCCTCTAGGTTCCAGTTTGACACAATAGGTTTCTCTCATTTGACTCTTAATTTAATTTCTCCTCTCTTTCTATTTTTTTTTTTTACAAAATTGTCACAATTTATGAAGAAATATTGATACATTGTTACTATTATATTTTGTTCATCCTTACTCAAGGACATTTTTGCCAATTATTTTTAGAGAGAATCAAAAGGAGGGGGGAGGAGGAGAGAGAAGCATCGATGAGAGAGACACATTGATTGGTTGCTTCCCGCATGTGCCCCACCTGGGGCTGGGGGGTCACACCTGCAACTCAGGTTGTCTTCAAATAGAACAAGCAGGACTCAACCCAAAGCTGCAAGGACTACGGTATTCCTCTGTCCAGGATACTGTGTGTGCCCTCTCTTCTGGCCCATCTTGGCCCATGGAGGCCTCAGTTTCTGGACTTTGAATTGTGTTAGAATCAGTCTTGTTTAGATACCTGTAAAATGGAGTTAACGGAGGTGTGTGCCTCATCTATGAAATGCAAGCAATAGGTAAGATGAGGCCCGTGAGAGGCTTAATAGGAATTTATCAAAATGAGCTCATACCAGGGATCTGGATGCTCATTTTAATGCAAAAAGGGCAGGGGAATGCTCTCTGCTGCCATCTCGTGGGCATCTTTGGAGTAACACCTGAGTGAAGGTCACCAGGAGAACAGACAAGTAGATTGAGTTTACCTGGATTTTTTCTCCCAAGGAAAGACATTATATGTATACGTCTGGAAAAAGTAAGTTGCAAAAAATGGATACATGACATCATTGGCAGAGTTCATGAGTAAAAATTAAGGGAAGAAGACGATTCCATAGTCAGGCTTACTGAGATTTTTTAAAATTCCAAATCTAGAAAAATTACTCCATCTTTTGGAATATTCACACTTGTACCCTTTGATTCAACCCTGTCTCTGCTTAATTGTGTTGTGGACAAAAGGGGGCACATGCTAACCTGACAAGCTCAGGGAAGGCCTGCAAACTCAGAGACCTAAAGTAACCACAAAGGATGGTCTGAAATTTAACTGAAAGCAGTTGTGGTGGGTAGCTACGTCCTAGGCCAGTGGTTCTCAACCTTGGCTGCACATTAGAATCACCTGGGAATCTTTTTAAAATCCTGATTTCTGGGCCTCATTCTCCAGAAATTCTGTTTCTTTGTTATGGGGCCGGGCCAGCTGGCGGGATGTTGGGAGGAGCTGGCATTAGAGTTGGGCTTCAAAGGATGCCACAGAGAGGGGGGCGGGGGTGCCACAGAGAAGGGGGAGGAGGAGGGTGCCGTGGAGAAGGGGGAGGAGGAGGGTGCCATGGAGAAGGGGGAGGAGGAGGGTGCCATGGAGAAGGGGGGGTGGGGTGCCACAGAGAGGGAGGAGGAGGTGCCACAGAGAAGGGTGCGGGGTGCCACAGAGAGGGGTGCGGGGGTGCCACAGAGAAGGGGGAGGAGGAGGGTGCCACAGAGAGGGGGGCGGGGGTGCCACAGAGAAGGGGGGGCAGGGGGGCCACAGAGAAGGGGGAGGAGGAGGGTGCCATGGAGAAGGGAAGAGGAAGGGTGAAGGGGGTTCGGGGAGGAGGAAGCCCTGGAGAAGGGGGAGGGGAGACAGAGATAAGCGAAACACTGACCTGAATCTCAAGCTATTACCAAGGGTTTAACTTTTTGATGAGCCGGATATATAGATATATATTATTGATTTCAGAGAGGAAGGGAGAGGGAGAGAGAGATACAAAGAGCAACGATGAGAAAGAGTTATTGATTGGCTGCCTCCTGCATGCCCCCTACTGGGGATGAAGCCCACAACCCAGGCATGTGCTCTGACTGGGAATCAAACCCGGGACTTCTTGGTTCACAGATCAATGCTCAATCCACTGAGCCACACCAGCCGGCCGGGTGTTAGCTTGAAGTTCAAGGCTCAGCATGATCTTAAAGATGTCTGCCACACCCAGTTCCCTCATCAGCTGTGTCATTTTTTGTTTGTTTATGTAACTAAAAGCACATGCTGACACAGTCCTCTCCCCACCCCTGCAGGTCTGTATTTTGCTTCTCACTTGGCCTCATGCTCTGAAGACCTTCACAGCAGCACTCAGCTTGCTCTCGCTCTCGCTCAGAGCTGCCTGGTGTCCCAGCAGCCCGGGCGCAATAACCCAAGCCCTCCTGCCCTCTGACCTGCGGGCTCTGCCCCGGGAGCCATGGTACATGTAGGTCGCTGTGCAGGTGGACGGTGTGACCGAGTTACCAAGCTGGGGCTGTGGGCCAGGTCCCCGTGTCTCCCCACCTGTGGGGACAGATCCCTCCCCAATGCTGCTGCTTCCACACCCACCTCGGGTGCAGCACCTGCTCCCAGCCCAGCCCGGTGCCTCCGGCCTGCGGGCGGTGTGCCCATCTGTTGGGTGAGAAATGATGTGTTAGTTTCAGTTGCCTTCCTGTTGTTGGGAACGACAAAGAGCCACTGGACTGTGTGTTCTTGGAAGAATGAACCGGACCCCTCATCCAACATCCACCAAACACCCAGCACCGGCTTTGGGGGGCGCCTAGTGAGACCGCATCGCGCACCGCCCTCCCCTCCGTCTAGGTGGCTCCCTCTGGAGGAGGAGGAAGCGCACAGCACGGGGAGACCTGCAGAGGCCGGCTTCTCTGCTCCTGTTTGGTGGCTGATGCTGTGGCCCAGGGGGCTTGGCTGGTGCCAGCGTGAGCCAGTCAGGCTGAGCCAGGCGACCCTAGGGGTGCCGTCTCAGCACCCGGGCCCCTCCCCGCCCGGGCCGGCGTCCCTCTCCTCTGAGCGGGTCCGTGGGCAGCCTGCCAGGCTGTGAAGACCCTGGAGCCTTCGTGTGGCCCCAACCTCAGCCCCTGTGCTCACAACCACCGTTGTCACAGCCACAGGCCCCTGGTCTCCTCGGGGTGACCTCGCGCAGGGTGCACGCTGCCTCCGCTGGCGGAAGCCGTTTGCTGAAGGTTGGAAATACACAGACATTTTTAATGGAAGCAAAATGGGGCAACGGCGTCACGGCCATCCGGGATTGAGCTCAGGTAAGGCAGGGCGGGTGCTGTGCCCGTGTCATGGCAGCCACAGCAGCCGGGAGGCAGGGGGGCGGCCTGGCCATGGGGGGCCTGCGAGGAGCCCAGGCTGCCAGCTTCCTCCCTGGGCAGGAGCACAGGCTCTGGCCCAGCTGGTTCTGCGAACACCCCATGGGCGGGCACCTAGGGGCTCCCAGAGCCTCCTCAGCTGACATCCTTAATCTCACACCAGGAACCAGGAGTCCTCAATCACCAGCCAGTATTTAACCAAGCCCGGCCCAGGGAGCTGGGCGACTCGGGTAGGCTTGGGGCGGGCGTACAGCAAGGTGTGAAGTATTATGAGACCTAGAGACCTCGCGAGAGGCCGCCATTACTGAGGCCTTTCGTACTGCGGTGCCTCTGCGAACGAGGCAGCCCATACGGGGCTGGTGGCGTTTACTGAGGCAGCCAGTGCGCTGTAGGTTACTTGTTACTAGTTGCCGGGCTACTGGTAACCAGTCCACCAGGTTAAGGATGACCACGTATTAGTTTCTAGGTCCCTAATTACCAGGTACTGGTTGCCAGGTCACTAGGTTACAAAGGTTCCTAGTTGCCAGCTACTAGGTTACTAGTTACTGTGTTCCTAGTTAGTACCTACTAGGTTGCTTGATAGTATTTATTAGGCTAATGGTTTCTGGTTACTATGTTCCTGGTTACTAGTTTCCAGGTGACTGTTTACCAGTTGATTAGTTACGTATTACATCTATGCATGTGTATACTTAGGACAGAAACCTTAAAGGAAGCTGTCAGCCAATTCCTTTGGGAAAAGTATCCTCTGCTGCCCTCTTGTGGCCTTTTAAAGAATAACACCTTCATCTTCTGTCCGTGGTGCTGAAATTGTAGCTGATGTCCTGTGAATTTGATGAAGAATTGTACCCCCCAAAACACAACTAGCCCTGACCGGTTTGGCTCAGTGGATAGAGCGTCGGGGTGCGAAATGAAGGGTCCCGGGTTCGATTCCAGTCAAGGGCATGTACCTTGGTTGCGGGCACATCCCCCGTAGGGGGTGCGCAGGAGGCAGCTGATGGCTGTTTCTCTCTGATCGATGTTTCTCACTCTCTATCCCTCTCTCTTCCTCTCTGTAAAAAAATCAATAAAGTATATATTTTTTTAAATACAAACAAACCAACAAGCAAAGACCACAGAAAACCCTAGAAAATCATCGAGGCTGTCCAGGGTGCAATTATTCCCCCCCCCCCCCCGGTTGTACTGAAGTCACGGGTCTGGATTTTGCACCCCTTCCAGTCCCAGCCCTGCAAAGGGAGGCTTTGGCTGCTGCAGTGACATGGGGAAGCTGTGCGTTCAGTAATTCAGTCGGCAACCTAGAGGCTGCCATTTTTGAAGCAGTCAGTCCTGGGGAGGTCGCCGTTCACAAGGCAGCCAGTACCGGACAGGTCACCTTTACCGAGGCATCCAGTAACCCGGCGGCCGTTGTGATTGTGGCAGGCAGACCCTTGGATGACACCATTATGGAGGCAGCCAGTGTGTGCAACAAGGTGCAGGGGTATCGGGAGAAGGTGTTATTCCCGCTCGACTCAGTGGCCCCTGGAGAGGCCTCGTTTACTGAGGCAGCCAGTCCCCTGGAGGCTGCACTGATGGATGCAATGAGTAGCCTAGAGGTGGGCATTCCTGAGGCAGTGCTTCCCCTGTAGGCTGCTATTATTGATGTCATCAGTAGCAGGGAGGCTGTGACTGTTGATGGCACCTCCAGGTGCAGGGTTATCATGGGAATGTGTTAGTACCACAAGAAAAAAAATCAATGTAAAGTTTTTTGTTGAAACACAGTGATTTTTTTAAAACTATTTTTTTTATTGATTTCAGAGATGAAGGGAGCGGGAGGGAGGGAGAGAGGGAAACATCAATTATGAGTGAGAATCATGGATCAGCAGCCTCCTGTACACCCCCCCCCCCCCACTGTGGATCGAGCCCACAACCAGGGCATGTGCCCTGATTGGTAATCGAACCAGGGACCTTTCAGTTTGCAGGCTGTCACTCTACCCACTGAACCAGAGCGGTCAGGGCTACAGTGTGTTTTTTATTTTATTTTTAAATATATTCTACTGATTTTTCACAGAGAGGAGGGGAGAGGGATAGAGGGTTAGAAACATCGATGAGAGGAGAAACCAAGATGGTGTCTCTTGCATAGTCATGTTTGCTTGCTTGTTTTCTCTCTCTCCTCCCCGTCCCTCCTTTCCACGTTCTGTAAAAAAGTGAATGGGAAAAACATCTCCTTTGTAAAGAATTAAGCAAAACGTACACATGAAAAAAGTACAAAGAAGGAAAAGATTTGTAGGTTGTGAAAAAGCAGCATACCCGTAAAGAAAGGCACCATGATGAGCAGAGTATTCAGCTCCACTGATGTTTTTCAACGTGATGTGTCTATAAGATAAAAATAAAATGTTTGAGTGTCCCTCAGGTGCCAAGTTCCTGACACAACACGATGAGGCCACTCTAGCAGGGTCCTTTCAGGGTCTCCCAAGCCAGCACGTCAGGGGTGAGGCTCTCGGGGGCGAGGCTGGGAAGAGCAGGGGAACACGAGGTGTGAAGGAGGCGGGAAATGGACAGAGGAGGGTCCTGCAGGTGCTTCCGTCTACTGCCTTAGTCCCCCGCCCCCCCCCCCCCCCCGAGAAGATGCGAGCAGACTCAGCTGGTGTCGGTGACCAAGGGACACACAGACCGAGGGCCACACACACCTCGATGCCGCAGTGGCCTGGAGAGGTGACATCCGGGAACGTGTGGCCAGTGTGCTGGTTCCTGGTATCCTCCCGGAGGTACCTTGTCAGTAATTTTTGACTCCAGAACCCGGTATTTCATTTCCATACACAGCACCTACTTCATGGTGACTCTGTCGAAGACACAAGACCTGTTTGGACATCCATGCACACAACAGTTGTTTGGAAAGTGATGTCAGACTTGTTCTATCTAGTTATTATCTGAAAAATAAACCTGAGCCAAGCAGTTATCTGTTTGATGTATTATACATTTGCCTGATACATCCATTGTATTTTAGAAAATGACATTTCTCATACAAAGTTGCCTTTGTAAGTGTAATTAAATGAGCATGTTAAAAACTTTGTAAGTGTGGATGTTTTACTTGGCAAATGTTTAGAAACTAGGTATGAGTGTGTTTCACTGCCCAATGAACTGTTGGGAGTCATGTGCTATGACCAAAGCCAAATCTTTGTTAAATGACTTTCCCCATTGTCGAGACAGCCTGCATGGTTTTCCTTTTATTCTACGTTATGAAGCACTAGGCAGAAGGTAGAAATAGAGTTGTGCCGGGGTCCAGCCCCAGCGGTCCCGGGGTCCGCCAAGGTGTGGACGGCATGGGCGAAGAATGAAGGCCACAGAGACAGTGTTGAGATGATCAGCATCATCAGGTTCTGACTTTATTGCCCTGTTACAAGTGTGTTTATAGTATTTGATTCTATAAGCATGTGTCCACAGTTCCATCATGGTATGTTTTGTCTCCTTCTTTGACCTGTTAAAGGTTCTTGTTTTATGTTTGCAGTTTCTTAGGTGACTTTTGGTAAAAATCTCATTTCTATGTTGCTCTGCTGATTGTAATCTTATGTATTGTCTATGTTTGTACATTCTATTGTAAAGGTTAGTGTCTGTGTTCCATGATCAGGGCTAGTTTGTTATTTGTGTTCTATGGTTCCTATTGTATTGCTCCATTGTGAAGCTATAAGTCCAAACCGGCAGGAGGTTTTTGTATTGTATGTCATAGGTCAAGGTTGTGTAGCTTCAGCATGATTGTTGTTAGGTATGGTGCTGAATGACCTGCCTGGCAGTTTGAAGTGTTTGTGGTTGCCTAGGCCGCCTAAGATTTTTGGATAAGGAGGCTGCCTGCATTGTTTGCAGCGGTATTTCTTTAAGTGATAGTTTTCCTTTTAGGCTTTCTGGTGGTCTTCCTTGGGACTGCCCTGCGTCGGTGGGTTTTTAGGGGTGTAGGCTTTGGTCGTTTCTCTGGTGGGTAGACCCCTGAGACTGTGGGCCTAGCAAGCCCTAAAGCTATTGCTAAAGTTTTAGTCTGAGTTCCTCCTAAGTGGCATGGTATATTTCTGTCCCATGAGGCGGTTGTAGTGATTTTCTTTCCTTCCGTAGCCCCATTCATCCCTAACTGTTGGGAAAGATACCCAGCTGGGGAAACCACCTTTCCCGGGAAGGTGGCTGCGGCCAGAACACATATTGCTAAGAAGGGGAGCAAATGTATCGAAAACAGGATGCCTAGACGCCTGGTCCCTTGGAAGATCTGCTGAGCAGATGTTTCTTCTCTGCGGCGACTGTGTGAAGCAGCACGGATGGCACGGCCTGCGGCAGACTTGTGGTGATGCCACACCTGCCAGTTGCTGTGCTGATGGAAAGAGGGCAGGCTTGATGCTGGGAGCAACCTTAGAACAGCAGCAATGTAAAGCTTGTCATCACCGTAGCATGTCATGTCCCCAGCCAGGGCCGCCTTGTGTTTGTAGTCAAGAGGTCATGCAAATAGCAGCACACAGGTCAGCGAGTGAGGCTCAATGATTGAGTGTTGAGTCATGTAGCAAGAAGTCCCCTTGATTCCTGGTAAGGGCACGCACATCAGGTGATTGATTTTTTCTCTGTCACATCCATGTTTCTCTCCCTCTCCCTCTCCCTGTGTGTCTGTCAGATCCATAACAAATTCAAAGTAAAACTAGAAAGTGTCAATTTTCCTCGTAGTCTCCCCCCAAAAGGTATCTGATTTTAGTGCAACCACCCACCCCTTTTCTTCCTTAGTGATAGTGAGAATTCTGGTTCCTGAATGTTCATCTCACATGAAACCCTGTGAACACACATCCACACAAAGAGCTGAGCATCCCATCCTGGAGAATTTTCCAGTTCTGTGCAAAGGAAGTGAGATTCCTCACTTCCGCATTGGAAATGGAAAGAAATGGCAGAGAAAGCTGTGCATGAAGATGAAGGGTAATCATTGCAACCTGGAAAAGATGTATTGAAGATGTGATGATTGTGTATGTGGATCCTGTATGTGGAGGCAGATCCTGTATGTGTAGGTTTGGGGCTGGGGGACAGCAACATTTGTCATGTGAATGAGGACTTGATTGTGCAAAGCTTTCATTGCCCCCCTGAGAGATACTCAGCAGAGGTGGTGAGCCACTTGGAAATGTGTGGTCTTCCAATGCGAGGCTGGCAGTGTGTGTGTGTGTGTGTGTGTGTGTGTGTGCCCCTCCTGACCTGGGTGAGAGAACCCAGCTCCCACTGTGCACAGGGGGTCCCTGCCTGTGCGTCATCAGCTCCATGAGTCAGGGGTGGCTCCTTCCGAGTCAGCTGAGACGCAGAGAAAACATTATTCCAAGCGTCAGCTTTCACCTGGTCCCAAGGTGTGTGAGGATTGGGTCGATGTGGGAAAAGGCGAGTGTGTTGCTGTGGCTGAATGGTTGGTTCTGAGTGTTTCAGGTGACCCGCCCAAGCCCTCAATGATTTTAGGCAAAGAGATTCCCACGGCAATGCCATCGTTTTATTTAAGGACTCCCTGCATATGAGCGTTTCACATCCCATTTGATGCAGTTTCCTTTGTCATCTGCAAAGAAACCCTTCCCAGAAGCAGCTGGTCCGAAGACTTGCAAGTGCTGGGATCAGCTGTGAGAGTTGTGGGGAATGCTGAAGTCTGCAACAGAGCAGAGAGGGTGATCAGGTGCCTTAGGGGATATTGTCGAAAGGGGGAGATGTTTGTGTTTAAGAGCAGGTGAGTGGATCCCTCGTTTGTTGCACAGCCTCCAAAGGTGGTGGTTGTGTCAGTGGCCAGTGAGAGCCATGAGATCCTGGGTGAGAGGGAGTGTATCAGACCATGAGCTATGCAGACCCTGGTCCATGTGGACTCGGTTCCCCTGGTGTTGGAGCAGGCCCAAGTGTTTGCACCTGGATTTATCTCAGCAGCACAGACAGACAGATGGATGGACAGACAGAGACACAAGGGCTCTCATAGAGGTTCCTGATGAGGAATTTTCCTAATAGTGTTCATGCTGTTGTCCATATTTCAATTCCAAGGAGCGTGTGGCCATTCGGAATGACTGTTTTAGAGACAGAAAGACCCAATGTTGTTATTGTACCCATTTTTTGTATCATCTATTTCCAAAAGAGAGTGAAAAGAAGAAGATACCTAGGATGTACCCATGTTCTGAGTGTGAAGGATGTGTTGTGCTTCAGCAGTGTCTTTCACACCCAGTTGCTGAGTTTGGCCTTGGAAGTGTGCTGGCTTAAGAAAGTTGATGAATGAATAAGCACAGGTTTTGGCGTCAGCACTCTGTAGTGAACCAGACAGCAAGGAACATATGAGGCAGGGAGGGCGCTCAGTCACTTTCCAGGCCACGTCAGTGCAGCGGTGTGTTTGAACCTGTTGTCAGTGCTGGGAGGGCAGTGGTGCAGACCCAGAGGCTTGAGTTCATTCTGTCCCGGGATGGCATGATGGCTGCCCTGGACAGCATCGCTGAAATGGGGGGCGGGTCTCTTTTTTGGTCACAGTGCCATGGCTTTAGCTGTGAGGTCAGCATGATGGGCAGAGGCACAAGGTGTTCCTGGAATGTCCCAGTGAAGCTTCCGTTTGATTTGCAAAGGAGTGGTGGTGAAATGGGTGAGTGAAGCAGTGTCACAGTGAAGATGCCAAGTGTGCCATGTTCCCCTGTTCCAGGTTCTTCCATGTGTATGTGGAGCCTCACGGGACCCACGCTCATGCCCTCGTCCTCCTGTTGGTCCCCCATGCTTCCTTTGTGTTCGTCAGAGAGTGCTTCTTGGCTGCTGTTTAGATGTTGT
The DNA here is from genome assembly GCA_036010255.1 of Myotis pilosus. Classification (NCBI taxonomy): domain Eukaryota; kingdom Metazoa; phylum Chordata; class Mammalia; order Chiroptera; family Vespertilionidae; genus Myotis; species Myotis pilosus. Next base: position 74,228,110 of record JASKON010000013.1, read on the forward strand.
GTTTTTCATGTTGTGAATTATTTGTCATTGAATTCTCAAAAACACTGAGACCTCCTGTATGTATTGATGTACGTATATCTCTTTGTCCTTTTCCCTGTTTCAGCCTTTCAAGAAGATGGTGGGGAGAGCTTGGAAGTTCTCGATTTTTTAAAAAGCATATGTTATTGTTTTTTTACCTAGAGGAAGGGAGAGGGCTAGAGAGGCAGAAACATGGATGAGAGAGAAACATCCATGAGCTGCCTCCTTTGCATCCCCTACTGGGTATATGTCCGCAAGCAAGGTCCGTGCCCCTGACGGCTCACCGGTGAGAGTGCCGGCTGGGTGTGAGGCTGAGAGTGAGGTTATCCACGCTTGCAGGATGTTCGGAGAGCCGCCCCCCCCCCAGATGTGATGCGGGAGGTGCCAGAGTGTCCTGGAGGAGTGGCGGTGTCCCAGGTGTGGCCGCTGGGGCTTGGATCCCCTTTGTTGGTGTGAGTTTTGTTTCTGAGGCGGGAGCCACAGCCCCCCGTCCGTGTGTCCTGTGTGTTGTGTGCTGAGCGGTTTTGTGTGTCCCATTGCCCAGGCTGAGTGAAGGTTGTTGTAAAAATGACATGTTTTAGGTGTCACCCTATGTCCCCGTGACTCATATTGGGCCTGTGGTCCCAGGTGCGGTGTGGGTGTTTGTGGGGTTTGCTGTCTCTTCCCCATTGTCTGTGAAGTCATTGAAGATGAAAGGGTGGAAAAATGTGAGGCTATTTTAAGGTTTGAAGTTTGGCAAGAGTGCAGACTGAGCTTGTGGATGTGGACGTTGTATTGAGCTAGGAAAGGTGTGAATGTAGAGGAGCAGAAGTTTTGCAGTTTGCATGTTGCTGTGAAGCTGTTGTGTAAGTTGGGAATGAAGCTGCAGTTGTCCCCCATGTGTTCCTAAGATATATGCATGGTGATACCTGGGTTTAGGAGGGGAATGTGATCCCCAAGGAAGGCGTCAGGTGTAGGTGTGAAGGCTGGCAACCGGAGCCTGTGGAGCACCCGCAGCTGTGCATGTGCTGTTGTTTTTAGAAATTGTTTAATCTGCCAAGTGTGGTGCACTTTTCGTAAAGATGATCCCGGTTCCCCATGTCCTAAAAGGCTTGCATTGGAACTCCCTAAGTGCTTTTTGCATGAATTGTATGTCAGTGATGGAACAGCATCGAAGTTTTAGTAATGATCGGAAAGCATCCATGGATTGTGTCTGATGAGGAAGATGTCTCCTTAGATCCTTTTTTGTGTACATGCCTGGTAAAGAAGTGGTTTTGGGACCCGTAGAAACAGCAGGTGGGAGAAAGATGGCAAGCAGTGTGAATGTTTCCCAACTGGAGAGGCGGGGTGGGCGTTCCTGAGCCTTTGCTGTGGGAGGGCTGTTCAGGAGCGTGGGGTGCAGGCTGGAGAGCAGCCTGGTGAGCACAGCAGTTCCCTGTGAGTGTCCTGAGCGGCGCAGTCCCCTCCAGTCTCTGTGGAAGGAGGGCCTAGGCGTGTGGCTCGTTGTCCCAGCACTGAACGTGGTCAGGTAGGAACGAGGGATGTGTCCGTGCCGGCATGGCCATTGGTTAGAGTGTCTGGCTGCACGTGGAAGGTTCCCGTGGGTAATTGGCAGCGAAGGGCATTGTTTGTGGGATTGGGGTTTGCTCCCCTGTGAGTGCAGGAGGCAAGCCATCCTGGACGTCTCTCCCTGCGGTGGATGTTTCTATGTGCGTTTTTTGTGTTTCATCTCTCCCTTCCATGGTTTCTGAAAGGAAAGAAGAAAATATCCTTGTGTGAGGATTAACCCCCTCCCCAAAGAAAAGTGGGTCAGTCTATATAATTTCTAGAAAGAAGACCCCGAGAGTTGTTGTTGAAAAGAAAAAATGCTGTCCATGTTGTAGCCAGGGTCCGTTCCATTCCAGGAAGGGACCCAAAGGTTAGGATTCCCCTCTGTGCTTACTTGTGGTATTGCGCATGGAGGGGCCTATTTGATACGATCTATTTTGTGCTCAGCACTTTCCAAGAGTTTTTATTTTCTTTCCACTGCCAAGAGAGCAGGTTGGAGGAGCCACCGTGAAAGGACACTGCCTGTGCGGCCAAGCGATCCTGTGCTGCCCTCTTGTGGCCATTGCAGGAAAACACACTGTGCTTCTGTCCTTGGTGCTGAAATGTCAGGTCCCAGCCAATGTCTCCCGAAAAAAGGCCAGAAAGAAATGGCAGAAAGTCTTGGAGGCTGTCCAGGGGGCCGTGATTCCGTGGTTGAATGGAGTGAAGTGACGGGTGTGAATGTGTGACCTGTTTGTGCCCAGGCAGGCCTGCAGAGGGAGGCCTTCGAGAGCGCTGCACTGGCCTGGTGAGCCGGTGCGTTGAGGATGTGAGTTGGTCCCCTGTCAGCAGGCATTGTTGAGGCAATGAGTCATTTCCCAGGAGTCCGAGATTGTGGAGCCTGCAGTCCGTTCTTGGAGTCTCAGGGGTATGGCGAGAACATGTTATTTCCGCGATGGTCAGTGAGAGGCGGCCATTGTTGAGGCCCTCAGTGACCTGGAGGCCACTATGATTGATGCAACCATTTTTTTGGACCATGAATGACTGAGGAAGCAGGCAGCTATTGACCTGGATGCTGCCATTGTTTAAGCAGTTATTTAGTACTGGGGAGGCAAGGTTGTCCATGTTGAGTCCGTCCGTCCATACTGTGGAGTCCGCTGTTTTTGGGGCAGTCAATCCCGGGGAGGCTGTCATTGTTTCGGGTGCAGCCAGATGCAGTCCTTTTTTCTAATGGGGACGTATTCGTACCAGTAGAAAAAGATTGTGGTGAATGGCTTGTTGCAGAAAGAATGTTTTTATTTTGCTAGACAGTTATTTTTATTATTTTAGAAAGGAAGAAAGAGAGAGAGAGAGGAAGAGGGAGAGAGAGGGAGGGGGAGGGAGGGACGGGGGTGGGAGAGAGAGAGAGAGAGAGAGAGAGAGAGAGAAATATCTGTGCTGAGAGAGAATCCTTGATGAGAGAGAATTCCCTGAAGTCACTGTTCTGGCTGTGGGTTGTGCATCCCTTGCAGCCTTTTGAAGGGGTGTCCTGGAGACGGGTGCAGTGAGGTTCCCTGTCAGGTGCTGCTGACCGTGTCCAAGCTGCTGATTTTGTGGCCTTTAGAAAGAAAGCAGAAAGTGTTGGGTTGTAGCAGGTCTATGTTTGAAGCTGATGGTGGAAGCAGCGAGCACCATGGGCTACTGCTCCTCTTCCCTGTTCAAGGTGTCTATTTGAAACCATTCCCAGCCACCGTAAGTGGAAATAAACATGTTTTCTCGTGCCTGTTTTGAGCACACGGCATCCCTAGGCATTCCTGTGGAAGTGCCGATGCGATAAAGCAGGATTGCTGTGTTATTTTCCCCATCCTACACGTGAGTGTGCTGAGCATCCAGCAGTGTGTCATGGTTCGTGAATGTTGCGAATCCTTTGAGGTTGAAATGCCGAATTCAGTGTGTTTGAAATGAGCTGAGGAAAGAGAAGCGATGTTTTGTGAAAGTGAAAGGTTTGTATGCAATTGTTTTCCTGGCAGTCCTTGTGCGACCATGATGCTCCACAAATCAGATTTTTTAAAAAACGACACGCATTCGTCATGAAAATATGTTCCTTGCAATGGAAGTATGGAGGTAGGAGAGCATTGTAGTCTTGTCAAGTTCCTCCCAGGAAGCTGTGTGAGAGCCCATGTGTTCTTGTCCGTGTTGCCTAGAGGATTCCAGTTGGAAAGGCTTGTCCGTGCTTGGCCAGCAGGTGGAGCCAAGTCCTAGCTGATGATAAATGTTTGTGTTGGTGTGGAATGGCGAGATTTGGTTGTCATCCATGATGTGAGGCTACTGAGTGGGCCGTGAGGCCAGAGCTGCCCGTTTGTAGCGGGTGTCCGGGGGGGGGGGTGGAGATCCTGTGGACGGTCAGTGTTTGTCCTGGAAGCCCTTATGCTTTGTGGTCCGGAGCGGGAGAATGAGTCCAGGGACAGAAAGTGTAGTAGCAACCCTGTGGATTTGTGGAAGACCAAGTGCAGACTGCCACGTAAGGAGGGTGAAAAGGGTCCCAGTGGGCTCCTTTCCCTGTGGCGATCCTGGTGGGTGATATTCCCTGTGATTGCTCCGTACTCCCCTTGGGATTGGTTCCCCTAGTAACTCCTGTTTTGCAAGGTTGACCCTCACCTGCCAGGGCTGTGCCCCCTCGTTCCCTGTGGGCGTTGTTTTGCATCTGAATGAAAGGCTTCCTTGTACGTATTTTGTAAATCTTGACTTTCGTGGGCTATTTGCATTTCCTTTGTGTTATGGAAATGCAAGTGTTGCTCCCTCCTCTTGTGGAGATGTGAGTGCCCCTGGCTTGCTTTTGTTGTGAAAATGTCCCTTCTCCCAGTGTGTGTCCCTTTCTTCCCTCCTCGGAGCCCAATTGTCCAAAATGGCTAAGCCTGCCTTTATTCCCCCTGCCGTATGTGTTTGAGTGTGAGCGCGTCCCCCCGAGCTGCTGTGAAGGAAAAAGGTGTTCCCATTTGGCATGTTCCCTGAGTCGCGTGGTGAGCGTGTTTATTGTTTTGTGTATTCTTTTCCTCCCCCGAAGGCAGTAGTCCCGACTGTTGTGAGGAGCCGGTTTTGTGGAGGGTTGGTTTGTAGCTGGGCCATGCAGTTGTGTGATTTGTGAGGTGGAAGAGGCTGGGTGTGTGAGTCGTTGAGAAAATGGTGGGGTTTTTATGTGAAGCATGTGAAGGTGTTTTCCTGGAAGGCTGGCTGGCGTTGTGAGGTGAGGTCCCTCGCCCATGTGATTCGGGAGGGTAGGTTGCCTGTCCCCCTTCTCCCCGTTGCTGTGCCCTTGTGTCTGTGCAGGGTTGACTTTGTCATCCCATGCGTTGCCAGGTGTTTGAGCACCTCGCGTGAGTACCTGTAGTGGGATGGGTGGTGGATGTTAGGGTTTCGCAAATGATTGCTCACTCCCATTGGAAATGCTGGCATCCCCCATAGCCAATCCCCTCTCCCACCACCAGATGTGGTTCGAATGCCAGGATTGAGTGGTGAGGTGGAGTCCGTGATGCCCTGGAAGTGCATTGAAGACTTGTAAGCTGGAGAAAGCAGGTTAGGACGTTTGTGGTGTTGATCGTTGGATGCGTTGAATGTCCCGTTTCCAGATTTGTATGAGTCAGTAAGGGAAGTGCTGCACTGCGGCCTGAGCAAGGGAAGAGAGCTCAATTCCCCCTTGAGGATGTCATGAAAAGCCAAAGGTTGAATTGCAAAGGATTTTGTGGTGGTTCATCAAGTCCTCGAGCAATGTGCCCCCTGAGAAAGGCCCATTCCCATTTTTATGCAGCCAGCCTTTTGTCCTTTTGGTATGAGGTGAGGTCGTTGTGAAATGTCCTTGTCCCTTTGAAGTTCCGTTGGTCTGTCCCCTGAGGGCTTATCCCTGGCCCCGTGGTTGGGAGCAGAAGTGCCTGTGTTGTTCTTGTGACCATGTGAATGGTTGCGTGTGCAGTGCCCTGCAGGCACCTTAATTTTTTGTCCAAGGCCAGAGGTTTGTTCCACTTTGGTTTGTGCCTCGTCCCCCATGTATCATGCCTGGATTTGAAGTCATGCATTGAGCCTTGCTCCTGTGCTGTCGAACGTGTAAAACAAGTTGCTTTTTTTGGAGAGAGCTAGGTGAGCATCGGGGCCCCAAGTTGTTGAGACTAGTTGATTGGATTTGGAAGGAGGAAGTGGCTGTGGGTATTTGAAAGGGTTGCTAATGTCGTTGATTGGAAGGAAGGAAGGAAGGCAGGCAGGAAGGGGCGGAGGAGGTTTGTTCAGACCCAGGTCAGGTTTGTGGTCCAGAAGGTAAGTGTTTGTGGTGTGAGTGTGTGTTCGTGCATGCTCAGTGCTGTTGTTGAGATCCGCCAAAGGTTCTGTTTGCCTCCAAGCCCCTTTTCCGAGAGTGTTCCTTGTGCATGTGGTTGAGCTGGTCGCGTGGTTTTGTTGTGGCTGCGTGGTTTGCATCGTCCTTGTCTGTATTTCTAGCAGAATGGTTGTATGGGGTAGGTTTTGTGGCAAGAAAGATTTTTTTCGTAGAGTGTGTGTTTTGTGTTTGTTGGGTGATTCATTTTTCATGATCATGCACGTGTGAAGTCCAGAGCAATGGGCAAGAGGTGTTGCTGTTTTTTGTGAGGGAGGCCAGAGGCGATGTGAGGGTGTCGGTGAGAGGGGTTGTCCAGTGTGCTCCTGAGGCCCAGTGGAGGTAGCGGTTGAGCTGAGAAGGTCCCCGCAGTGGTGAGTGCCCAGGTGAGGCGAGCATTGGGGCGTATGTGAGTGTAAGTAGGAGCATGCAAGCAGTGGGGTGAGACCTGAGGTGTGGTGTGGGGCCTTGTGAGGGAGCCAGGTGGTGAGCTTGGGCCATGAGAAGGAAGGTGTAGCCAGGCTGTGAGCGATGAGACAGTGAGAAGCGTTGTCAAAGTGTTTTATTTATAACTGTGGCCCATGTCCTTTGCATTGGAAGTCGAGTCTATTGTGGGATGGTCCGTATGGCAGGCAGTGTAAATTTTTTGCATGTTTGAGGATGATGTAAGTGAGACAGAGAGCTGGTGTGTTAAGATGTCGTTTTTGCTATTGCTTTTTCCACGCCAAGTGTTTTGTATTGTTGGTGAAGGAAGTGAGTCGTACACGTGTGTGGGCTGCGGTTTTGCTGTGCAGGCACTGTTGTGTGGAGTTGAGCAGAAGGCTTCCCTTTTGAAAGCCAAAGAGAAGAGGCCATTGGAGATTTTGGCCAGAAATGTGTTTGCAAGGTGTTGTTGTTTGCAAGCACTGGGGTTCCCTAGGGCCAAAGCCTGATGGAGCGGTAGATGGGCCATTATTGAGGGGATGAGGGTGGAGGTTTGTGGATCCCAGTAGGCATGGCCATGTGGGTGTGGCTGTTGAGAGGGCAGGCGATGGTGCTGTGTGGCTGGAAGTTGTGTCTGTTTGGATGCTATTGGGTTTGCCGTTGTGAGGTGGCCCAGAAAAGCGGCGAAGAGAACAAAGAGAACTGAGTGAATCAGAAAGAAAAAGGAGAAGTTTATTTGTGTTCTCGGGCGAGACCCACTGGCCCAAAAGGTGGGGCCAGTGAATTTCGCGCCTCCAGGGAGGGAGGGGAATCTTTTTATTCAGGTGTTTGGTGAGGGCAGGGGCCTGAACTGAGGAAGTCTCCACCTCAGGGATCATCACAGCATTCAACTGAGGAAGTCTCAGCTGCAGGGGGGTGGGCGGGACATTCAGGACGTCCGTATCTGTGGGGGTATGTGGATTCAGGGAGAAGAAGCTGGTATCTGTGTCTGGCACGTTGATCTGTGAGAAATTCCAGGGGAAGTCCATTGTATCACATGTCTGCATGTATCCGAACCTGGGCTCTCTCTGACCTAACAGCCATGGGGAGGAAGGTTGAGGTTTTGTGTTTGGTGAGGGAGCCAGCTGTTATCTCTTCCTTTGTTTCCATGGAGGTGTGTGTGCAGAGGGTCCAGTGCTCACGTCAGTTGTGTGGGAAGGAGCTTGTCGGCTGGGGCGAGGTGCGTGTGGGTTGGGAGAGTGGACTGAGTGTGGTGCGTGGCTGCGAGGCCTGATGGCAGGGATGTTTGTGAGGAGCCAAGTGAGGTCAGATGGTTGGTTGTTGAGTGATGTGAGGAAGGCGAAGGTTGTGTGGTGTGTGGCAAGGACACATGGTGTGTGAGTCCCAGGGCCGGTGAATGGTGTCCTGCGGTCCAGTGTCCTGCGGTCCACTCGGGGCTAGGGTGTGGTTCACGGCATCCGTTTTTGTGGGAGCACAGATGAAGAAGGGCAGGTGTCGTGGGGCAAGGGAGATGCGACTGTGTAGGAGTGAGCAGGCGTGTGTCCCAGCCGCTGAAGCTGTTTGTCAGCAGTAGGTGATGCATTGTGTTGTTTGTGAGGCCGTGCCCTTTGAGAGTGCAGGTTGTGTGAAGGGATCCCAGTGGGTCACTGTCCTGATGAGGATAGGGAGGCCCTTCGAGGTGCTTGTTGTCCCCCAGGTTGAGGGATAGGTGCCGTTTGGGTGGATGGAGCCCTGGAGTTGGTCCCCTTGTGCCCAGAAGTGGCTTTTGAGGTGATTTCCGTGTGGGCAGTGGTTTTGCTGAAGGGCACTGTTGAGCTTGGGTGAGGAGATTGGAATGTGTTCCCTCCAGGTATGCCAGAAGAAGTCTCCGCCCCGAAAAGTTCCCGCCGTGGCCAATCCCGCCCAAAGTTGTTTAAAAGCCGGCGATAGCCCTGACTGGTTTGTGTAGGCATTCCTGCTGAGCCAGGCATTGTGTGGCGGATGGAATGGATGTTGAATCCCTGAGCCGTGTATTGTCGTGTGTTCTTCATGGGGCAAGCTACCTAGCCATTGTCAGCAGAGGTAAGTGGTTGAGTTTGTTGTCCTGTTGGTGTGGGAGTGGGTGGATGTACTTTTTTTGGGTGCTTCATTGTGCAGGCGGTGTTGTTTTTGGAGTGTGGTGTGAGTGGGTGGTGAAGGAAAGATGTGTTTGGACACGTGTGTGTGTGTGTGTGTGTGTGTGTGGTGGAGCATGTAGGTGGGCGGTGCATGTAGTGTTGGTGTGCAAGTGTGTTTCTGAGCCGATGAGGATGTTGTCCGGCATTGGAGAGTGTCCATTCGTCCTCCGTTGTGCATGTGGAAGTGTCCTTAACGTAGTAGAATTGTAATAGCGTGTGATGATAGTGTTATGCCCAGATTTCAAGATCCCCAAGAAAACCACACCAGGGAGCCAGTCCGATGCAAAAGCAGAAGGTCCTTTATTGAGCTAGCTAACTCGACCCCGCCCTCCGGTCGACTCAGCAATCGGAAGCAGAGTGCCACCCGTGAGAAAATCAGGGTTTTAATAGGGGGGGTGGAGTGAGGGGAGGGGAGCTGACTGTGGGCCCTGCCGATTGGCCAGGCGCAAGTCGGGTCTTGTTACACAGGATGTGGTCATCTCTATGGTGCGCAGGTTCCTTGATTGTCATTGGTTAGTTTAAAGAAATCCCGGCTTCCGGGAAGAAGGTACTTTCCTGAGCACATGGTGACTGCCCCAACATGGAGGATCCGGGGTAAGACGGAGGGCATAGCCCTCGCCCTTTCATTCCCCCCTTGTCTTGGAACTTCCGGCTCAATCATGAGACGGACTGCATTTTTATTTCACCGTCGCTAGAGGCCCGTAGTGGGCACACAGAACTATCAACTGAACTATTCCTATACACTTAACAAATGATCTGGTGGAAGGGAAAGAAACCATTTTAGCTTTAGCAACTTCTATTGAAATAGGATTTTCTTCTTAAAATTCCTCCATGGCTATCAAAAAAACACAAAAAACAAAAAACAAACAAACAAACAAATCACGATTCCATGATTTCGGAGGAATTACATAAGGAGAAAATCCTATTGATCTATTTTAAGATTTTTTTTTATTTTAAACAGGCCTTTCCTAGCTTTACTACCCCTGACATGGGCATGATGACTCAGGCCTGCAAGTAGTACATAGGCTGCCAACTGTCAACTGTCTTTCAACAGAGACCAAAACCTAATGAGCATCCTTTCCTGCCCAGTTGGGCACCTGCCCTCTTGGCAGCTAGATGCCCTTTACTTTTGGGGGTCACCCCACACAGTTCCCTTCCAGGACAGCCAACACACACTCAAACCTGCAAGAGAATTAAAGGTCAATATAACATATCAATACAATGAAACATAATATTGGCATCATGGCCGCCTCAGGCAGCCAAATCTTCCGCTACTAAACATGTGATTTCTGATCTTTCTATGAACTGTCCTTGCCATTTTGGAGCCATGTCCATGAAGGTGCAGGTATTATTTAAATCTATTTAATGTTACCAGCATCATGCAGGTCGAGCACGCCGTAGCCTGAGCTTGAGCGGGTTGCGTTGATCTTGATCGATGCTCCATTTGGTGATGAAGTCTTTCCGGATTGTGGAGGGGTCTGCTGTCCGGATGTGAGTGTGATGGACCCAGGTCGCGACGCCGTCTACCTTGAGAGCGGTGGGGGTTGTCAGCACCACAGTGTAGGGACCCTTCCAACGTGGCTCAAGGGTTTCTCGGTGATGCCTTCTGACGTAGACCCAATCTCCTGGTCTGTGTTGATGAGGAGTTGGGGTTGGGCCGGTTTCTTAGATGGCGCGAAGGCGTGGCCAAATGTCCTCATGCACCCTCTGGAGCCCTCTTAAGGAAAGAGATAGTTCTTGATTTTCAAATTCAGCGAGTAAGTCAGCTTTAAGGTTAGGAATGATAGGGGGTGGCCTGCCAAACATGATTTCATAGGGAGTAAAGCCCAGGGTGTATGGGGAGTTCCTTACCCGGTAAAGGGCATATGGTAGGAGAGCCACCCAGTCCCCGCCAGTCTCCATGGTTAATTTGGTAAGGGTCTCTTTTAGAGTTCTATTCATTCTCTCTACCTGACCTGAACTCTGGGGCCTATAAGCACAATGTAATTTCCAATCTGCCCCAATAGCCCTGGTTACTACCTGTGTCACCTGTGAAATAAAGGCTGGCCTGTTGTCGGACCCTATCATAGCAGGAAAACCATACCTGGGTAAGATGTCTTCCAGCAGCTTCTTGGCCACCGTCTGAGCTGTTTCATGCTTGGTTGGGTATGCCTCTACCCAGCCAGAGAAGGTGTCTATGAACACTAAAAGATATTTATAACCATACTTCCCTGGTTTAATTTCAGTGAAGTCGACCTCCCATTGTGCTCCCGGTTTGGTTCCTCTGAGCCTGGTCCCTCTTTCATTTGATCCAACCCTTGCGTTTGTAAGTTGGCAGGTCTTGCAGGCAGACACAACCTGATCTATCTTGGTATTCTGCTGGTGAATTTTGATCCTGGCATGTTGGATTAAGTCCTTCATTTTCCGAGTTCCCAGGTGAGTGGATTGGTGCATATGTTTTAATATCGTGTCCCCGAGCCAGTCCGGCAGTATAAGTTCTCCTTCTGGTGTATGCCACCATCCCTTTATTTCCTGGGCTTTAGGGAGCTTTCTGATACGTTGCAACTCTTCCTGAGAGTACTTGGGCTGGTCTGGTAAGACTGGGTCCCCTGGGTCTGGTAGTTGTAAGGCCATGGTAGGGACCAAGGTAAGGGCTGCTGCCTTTGCAGTCTGGTCAGCCTTTTGGTTGCCTTTCGCTACCGGGTCATCAGCTTTTTGGTGTCCCTGGCGGTGGATTATGGCTAACTTGGCAGGAAGCCATAAGGCCGCGAGCAGGTCGAGGATTTCCTGCTTATTTTTTATGGTCCGTCCCTCTGCTGTCAATAGCCCTCTCTCCTGGTAGATTGCCCCGTGAACATGAGCCGTAGCAAATGCATAACGGCTGTCTGTGTAAACGTTAAGCCGTTTTCCAGCCCCCAGTGTCAGTGCCTTGGTGAGTGCAATGAGTTCTGCTCGCTGAGCTGATGTCCCAGCGGGCAGAGCCTCCGCCCACACGGTGTTCGTGTCTGTGACCACCGCCGCACCCGCGTACCTGCACCCGTTCCGCACGAAGCTGCTTCCATCCGTGAACCAGGTGGCCTCTGCATCCGGGAGGGGCCGATCGGTCAAGTCCTTCCGAAGTCCATGTACCTGCTCCAGGATTCCCGCACAGTCATGTAGTGGGGCATCTAGGTCAGGGTCAGGTAGCAGGGTAGCAGGGTTGAGGGCCGCACTGGGATGGAACCGTACTCTAGGGGGGTTGAGCAGCAAGCATTGATAGTGGGTCATGCGAGCATTGCTCATCCACCTATCAGGAGGCTGTTTTAGGACCCCCTCAATGGCATGCGGGGTTGTGATCCAGATCTTCTGTCCCAGGGTCAGTTTGTCGGCATCCTTGACTAAGAGTGCAGTTGCTGCAATGATTCTTAGGCACGGTGGCCAGCCGGCAGCTACGGGATCCAGCTTTTTAGACAAATATGCTACTGGGCGACTCCAGGGGCCTAAAGCCTGGGTTAAAACTCCTTTTGCTACTCCTTTGCGCTCGTCTACAAAGAGGCGAAAGGGTTTTGTAATGTCTGGTAGGCCCAGGGCTGGAGCAGCCAAAAGAGCTTTCTTTATCTGATTAAAGGCAATTTCTTCTGTCTCAGTCCATTTAAAGGCCTTCCCCTCTTTGGTGGCTTCATATAGGGGCCTGGCGATCTCAGCAAAACTTGGTATCCAGAGGCGGCAATAGCCAGCTGATCCTAGGAATTCCCTCACCTCCCTCCGGGAGGTGGGGGCAGGGATTTTCAAAACTGTCTCTTTTCTAGCGTCTGACAACCGCCGCTGTCCGCCCTCCAGCATGTATCCCAGGTAACTCACCCTCCTTTGGCATATCTGAGCCTTCTTCGCAGAGGCCCGGTACCCTAAGGTTCCTAGGGTGGCCAGCAGATCTTTGGTCCCTTGCTCACAATCTTTGGCGGTATCTGCAGCAATCAGGATGTCATCTACGTATTGAAGAAGGGTGAGACTGGGGTGTTCTCTCCTGTACTCACCAAGGTCTTCATGCAGCGCCTCGTCAAAGATGGTGGGCGAATTCTTGAACCCTTGGGGCAATCGCGTCCAGGTTAGTTGTCCACTGTAGCCTTCCTCTGGGTCGTGCCATTCAAAGGCAAACAGGGGTTGGCTTTGAGGCGCTAGCGGCAGGCTGAAAAAGGCATCCTTCAAGTCTAATACAGTATACCAGATTCTAGAGGGTGCCAGAGAGCTTAGGAGAGTGTATGGGTTAGGAACGGTTGGGTGTATATCCAGGACTCTTTTATTTACTTCCCGGAGGTCCTGAACTGGCCGATAGTCATTTGTATGGGGCTTTCTGACTGGCAGGAGGGGGGTGTTCCAGGCAGATTGGCATGGAACCAGTACCCCTAGACTTCGCAGTCTCCGAATGTGAGGCTGGATTCCCTTCCGAGCCTCCTGGGACATAGGGTACTGTTTGACTCTCATCGGGCCTTCTCCTGGTTTTAGTTCTACCAGGGTTGGGGCCCTGTGAGCGGCCAGTCCTACTCCCCCCGTCTCTGCCCAGGCTGTGGGGAATTCTTGCAGCCACCTGTCCATATTGTTCTCTACTGGGGGCGCCCCCTGGTGGAGGCGATATTCATCCTCCAGTCTCAGAGTCAGAACCTGGATGGGATGGCCTTTGCCATCAGTGACTTGGGGCCCCCCTTGTCTGAAAGTTATTTGGGCTCCGATCTTGGTCAGCAAGTCCCGTCCTAATAGGGGGTAGGGGCACTCCGGTATTACCATGAAGGAATGGGATACCCGGCCCTTTCCTAGATCTACTGTTCTTCGCGTAGTCCATGAATACTGGCTCATGCCAGTTGCCCCTTGCACCCAGGACTTTTTGCTGGCTAGCTTCCCCTGAGGTGTGCGGAGAACCGAATGTTGTGCTCCAGTGTCGACAAGGAAGTCAACAGGTGTCCCCTCCACTCTTAGAGTTACCCTGGGTTCGGGGAGGGGACCCGAACCCCGACTTTCCTAGTCACTCAGTCCTTCCAGTTCCAAGACCTCTACCCGGTCTGTCTTGTTCCCCTTTTTACCGGCCTTCTTTGGGCATTCTCGGACCCAATGCCCCATCTCTTTGCAGTAAGCACACTGGTTCTGTTGCAGCTTCTTTTTCCCGCCCCGGGCAGTTCCCTTACCTCTTTCTTGGCCATCAGCAAGCTGGCGAAGGCTGCGGGTCCGCTCCTCAGGGGACTCCATGGTGGTGGCTAGCAGAATCTTGGCCAGGTTTCGAGTCTGCTTGCCACTGGCAGCCACCATGGCGCGGGCTTGCCTATCCTCAGGGGACTCTCGGTTATTGAACACCTTCTCTGCTACTACCAGTAAATCCTGGAAACTCTTTTCTCCTAATCTATCTATTCTCTGCAGTTTCTTTCTAATGTCCATGGCTGACTGGTTTATAAAGCTCATGATTACAGCTGCCTTATTCTCAGGGGCTTCTGGATCCATGGGTGTATAGGTACGATATGCCTCCATGATCCGTTCTAGAAAGGCAGCTGGAGACTCATCTCTTTCCTGCTGTACGTTCCCTACCTTGGTCAAATTGGTGGGCTTTCTAGCAGCCCTGCGGAGACCCCCCATTAGAGTCTGACGGTAGACCAAGAGCCTCTCCTTACCTTCTGCCGTGTTGAAATCCCATTCAGGCCTAGTTAAGGGAAAAGAGACATCTATCTGGGCCTGGTTTGTGGTTGGACTTCCGTCTACACCAGGAACCATCTTTCGGGCCTCATTGAGGATCCTTTCTCTCTCTTCCGTCGTGAACAGAACCTGTAAAAGCTGCTGACAGTCGTCCCATGTGGGCTGATGGGTGAAAAGAACAGAATCTAGCAAGTCAATAAGTCTCCCTGGTTTTTCAGAGAACTTAGGGTTCTGTGCCTTCCAGTTATAGAGGTCACTAGTTGCGAAAGGCCAATAAATATGGGGCTGGTTGCCATCCGCATCCGGGGCTCCAGCGGCCCGTAAGGGCAGGGTCTTGATAGTGGAGTCGGGTGCTGCGACAGACAGCTCCCGCTGAGCTCTTTGCCGGGTGAGAGGTGGTCCTCCTACCGGAACCGGAACCGCGGCCATTCCCGGAACCCCGCCCCCAGCCATTCCCGGAACCCCGCCCCCAGCCATTCCCGGAACTGCGTCAGCTTCCCGCGACGGAGTAGGATCAAATCTCTCCGGAATCCTGTGGAGATGATACGGGGGAGGAAAAATTAACTCTTCTCCAGTTCCCCCCTGCAAAACCGGGTAGGGGGGAGCTGGAGCTGACGGCAGGGTGGCTTTCTTCTTCTTCTCCGCTTCCTGCAAGGCAAGAATGGGTTCTGGCTCCAGAGGGTGTGGTGGTAGGAAGGGCTTAAGCCAAGGTGGTGGATTTTCCACGAGGTCCTGCCAAGTAACAACGTAAGAGAGTTGACCAGGATGTCCCTCTTTGGGCTGGGAGATGACGTCCCTAACCCGGTGGATGGTGGGGAGATCGAAAGTCCCCTCCGGCGGCCACCCGACATTAAAAGTCGGCCACTCCCTGGAACAAAAAGTCTGCCACCGGTCCTTCCGGACCTCCGCACTGAGGTTGCTGGCCCTTCCCTTTACCTCTTTAAAATGATTGACCATAATGCTTAAGGGAGTAGTTTGAGTCTGTCCCATAATATCCATCCAGTAAATCCACAAAATAAAACCGAAAAAACACAAACACAGACAACTAAGGACCCCGAAAATACAGTGTTCCAACTCCATGGAAGCGAAACCAAAACAAGCTTCCAACTCCATGGAAGCGAAACCAAAACCGATGGCTGCTTGCCAACCAGCGGGAGCGACCCGCTCAGATTAAGGGGGTTTCTACAGACCTTCCGACTCCGCGGAAGCAAAATTATACCCCTTCAGATGGAGGATCGGGGCGTCCCCCGACTCCTCCCGCCCGTGGCCTCCCAGTGCGTCCACCTTAGACCATGTGGGCGATTACGATTACAGATTTCAGAAGTGAACTCACAGACAGATGGACAGATACAAAACATACCACAACACACCTACCGCCGTCAGTCAGGCTCTCCGGACTGGGGGGTCCCTCTATGGTGTTGGGGATCCTGGGTGAGCCCCCAAAATGTTATGCCCAGATTTCAAGATCCCCAAGAAAACCACACCAGGGAGCCAGTCCGATGCAAAAGCAGAAGGTCCTTTATTGAGCTAGCTAACTCGACCCCGCCCTCCGGTCGACTCAGCAATCGGAAGCAGAGTGCCACCTGTGAGAAAATCAGGGTTTTAATAGGGGGGGTGGAGTGAGGGGAGGGGAGCTGACTGTGGGCCCTGCCGATTGGCCAGGCGCAAGTCGGGTCTTGTTACACAGGATGTGGTCATCTCTATGGCGCGCAGGTTCCTTGATTGTCATTGGTTAGTTTAAAGAAATCCCGGCTTCCGGGAAGAAGGTACTTTCCTGAGCACATGGTGACTGCCCCAACATGGAGGATCCGGGGTAAGACGGAGGGCATAGCCCTCGCCCTTTCAATAGTTTTCTAGAAGGTCTTTCAGACTTTTTTTTTGTTCCCTTCCCCGAGTTTTCCATTAGTCTGTCCCCTCATCCCTGCTTGTGCTTCCAAGATGTTTCGTGTGAGAAGGTTGAGGGAAGGCCGATGTCCCCGCTGGCTGTTGGCTGTGATGGAAGCGGCCAGGTAGGTGCAGTGGCAATGTCCTTGGTGCAATAGGTTTTGATGGGAGGGTGGGGGAGGGAGGTAGGGAGGGAGGGGGGGAGGTGGGGGGGGAGGGGGGGGAGTAGAGAAAGAAAGATGCATGTGAGAGATTGTTGAATTGTGATTGGTAAGTTTCTAGACTTGTGTTGAGTGTTGTATGTGTGTTGTGAATGGTTGTAGGTGGGAGCTGTGAGGCCGATGCAGGTCGTGTGTTTTTTGAGTGTGTGTGGGGTCCTCGTGAACTGGTGGGTGTGGGGAAGATGGGTGTTGGTGAGTGTGTGGTATGGTCCTTGGTGATGTGGTATTTTTAGGGTTGTCCTGTGGTCCCATTGTTCGCACAGGAGTCCTGCGGGCAGCTGTTGGAGGGAGCCGTGGCGGACCGGTGGAGGTGGCGGTGAGTGGTGACAGCCCTGTGTTGGGTGCCGTGCAGGCGCGTGAGGCTCTCCCCTGAACAGTGTGTGCTGTGCGCTTTGGGTTCCTTCCCACTGTGTGTGGTGAAGACTGCGGTGGAAATGCTTGTTGCTTCTTTTTTCCAGGCCAAGTCATTTATTGAAGGTGGACATTCCTGTTTGGCCATCCATGCAAGGTCTTTGTCCTTTGGAGCTTCCTTGTGCGGTGATCCAGAGGGTCCTTGGGTGGATGTGTTTCTGCTGTGAAGAGGTAAGAAGGTGTTATGGTTCAGAAGGGTGAGTGTCGGTTCAAGGGACATGAGGTGCCGAGAGCAGGAGTGTTTGATTAGGTGGCCATGGACTGTTGTAGAAGTGTTGATTGTCATGGTATGTGTGGAAGGATTTTACGGAACGAGGCACAGAAAGAGTGACTGGTGAGCCCATGAGGAGGTGTTTTGTGTTTTTCTGAGAAAGGCTGAGTCTTGATTCCAATAGCGTGTATGTGTTTGTTGATGTGCATGTGTCCCATGTGGACCCGCCTAAGCATTGCTCTTCTGTTGTGTAAGTGAAAAGGGAGAAGGTAAGTGTCCATGTTGGATGTCCCAGAGCAGGAGGTTTCTGTGGTGGTTTGTTTTGAGTCTGTGCCGCCGGTTGCCCTTGCGTATGGTACCGAATGGGATCCTCTGTGTGGAGTGTTGTAGGGCATCGAGAGGCTGGGGTATGGATGACCACTTAGTCTTCCAAGTTTTGCAATATGCAGTGAAAGCTGGGAATCCTGGAAGTTTCTTTTGTGTTTGTTGAGTTGGGCCAGATAGGATTCGTGTGTGTGTGTGTGTGTGTGTGTGTGTGTGTGTGTGTGTGTGAGAGAGAGAGAGAGAGAGAGAGAGAGAGAGAGAGAGAGAGATGTTGTGTGAAATGGCGAAGTCATTTAGTATTTGTCAAGAAGAATGGCATGTTCTTCTTGGATCCCTTAGGTTCCTCTGTGTTGAGCTGGTCCATGAGAAGATGGTGTCGTTTTTGATGTTGGATGAGTGTGGTCCAGCTTAAGAGTGTTGTCCACCTCCTGGGTGAGAGTGGGCTCCTTCCTCGCTGGAAGTTCATGTGTTCATGTCTGTTCTGCATAGGGGGTGTTTTCTGTTCTTTGTTGCCTGGGTCATGACAGGTGTCATGGGTGGATGGTGTTTGGAAGTGAAAGCAAACATGAATGCTGTGTGGCATGTCCATGTGCAGGAGACCACTGCCTAGCCGTGCAAGGAAGGGCCTGTGGTTCTATTTTCCGCAGCATTCTTGTTTATTGATGAGTGTTGGGTGGTGTTTGAGTGAAGGCTTCCAATGCCATCTTGGAGTGAGAGCAAGTGTGTGTGAGTCAGGGAGGGTCAGGCCATGCGGAGAGTGTTTTTTTGTGAGTGGAGGTAAGGGGAGCCCCCTCAGGCAGTTTTTGTTGGTTGTATCAGAAATGTGTATTTTCTTGTCCTAGTGATGGAATGTATTTCTCAAGTTTTCCGGTGGCGTGGGCTATCCACATGGGTTTCTTGTCTGTTTCGTTTTTTTTAGCATCCGTGTTTTGTATGTAAGAAGACAAAGTGCCTTTTTGAGTGTCGTAAGAAATGTCCATGTAGGTTTTTTTGTGGAGGATACATTTTTTGTGATGGTTGTCTTGAGTGGTTCATGTCTGTCGTCCTTGTGTGGTGTGGGAATGGTCAGCTGTGTAGGACCATTTCCCTCGTGAAAGCAGTAGCGGTTGTTGAGCTCCCAGCTTTCCGGGGGAGTGTGATGTATCACGATGACCGTCCTTTTTAAGTGTCTGGGGATGTGTGTTGCATGGATGTTCCCGAATGAAAGAAGGTGAAATGATCGTGATGTCATTGTTCAGAGTGGTTTATTTTGCCACGGTTTTTTTTTGCTACTCACTCATCTGTGCACATCGTTTTCCGAAATGCAGATTGTGTGTCCTACGGCAGTGTCATCCATGGGTGCTGTCATGGACTTTGTGCAGAATGACTTTGAAAGAGGGCACTGTCCATTGAAAAGCAGGGGGGTGAGAGGCTGAATGGAATTGTATGATTTTGGTGATATGTGGTGTTGGAGCTTTTTAAGGGAAACTATAGTTTCTGGGTTGTTTTACAGAGAGGAATGGAGAAGGAGAGGCGTGGGATGCAGAGCTTGAAACACGGATCCACCGCCTCCTGCACAACTTGAACTGGGGGCGGATGTGCCTACCTCAAATGTTCCCATGTTTGGCTGTGATGGAATCTGGGATACTTGCTGGTGCAGGCTGATGGTCTGTTCAGTGATCCAAGGCGGTGTGTGCCCACGGCAGCTTTTGAAGCGGCATGGGAATGTTTTTGTACTTGTGGAGTGATTTGGAGATGAAGTCCATGTGTGTTGGTTTTGGCCATTGTAAGTTAGCAAAGGATGTGTGTTGATTTTGAAAGGATTGATGAGAGTTGAATGAATAGAGGCAGGACTGATGAGGTCATAGCTGAGTGAGTGTTTCATAGGTCATGGTATGAAGATCTTTCTTTCCTGTCCAGTTTTCCTCCTTGCTGAGTGGTGGGTTGTGGAGTGAAGAGTCTCGTGTTTTAATTTTTTTTTTTTTAAATATATTTTATTGATCTTTTTACGGAGAGGAAGGGAAAGAGACAGAGAGCTAGAAACATCAATGAGAGAGAAACATCGATCAGCCGCCTCCTGCACACTCCCCACCGGGGATGTGCCCGCAACCCAGGTACATGCCCCTGACCGGAACCAAACCCGGGACCCCTCAGTCCGCAGGCCGACACTCTATCCACTGAGCCAAACCGGTCTCGGCAAGAGTCTCGTGTTTTAAACGGGTGCGGTGCACGTCCCCATGCTGTAGTTGTGATCTGAGTGCCAGGTTCTGTTCCATGTACGAGATGAGGCAAGATCCTCCATAGATGTGGTTTCCTTCCATGGACCTGTTTTTCTCCTCTGCCCTTGTGTTGTGTTGTTAAGGTGCGTGGGCAGGCATCGTCTATACACGGAATTGGTTGTGTGGGCTCTCAACACCATTGTTGTTTTATTTCAAGGATAGAAGGGCCATAGAATATGCATACTGGGAGAGTCTTGTGTGGGCCCCATGGAATTTTGTGCTTATAGCATTTCTTTCTAAGTGTGGGTCTTGAGTCCAAATGGAGGGGTTAGTTGTGTCCTACTGTGTGTTGATGTTTCTGAGCCTTGAATAGTAAGCAGCACACTTTCCCCTGCACCCCATCTCCCCTGATCTAATTCATGAAGTGTCCCCATCAGCCTTTTTTCAGTCCTACTTTATGCACCTCATTTAATCTTGTGTCTCAGCTGTATTAGGTTGAATGTGTGTTTGATTTGTGAAGCATACACTTGTAACACTGTGAAGGTGGGCCACATCCTTTCAAGTTCCCCTAATGTTTCTTGGAATTGAAGAACACAGGGGGAGGCTCAATGAAGTCACCCATGGATGACCTCAAGGTGGCTGGCATGCTTTGTTGGAAGCAATTGACACGTATGGCATGCATAGCCTCCTTTTCTGTGTCCCATCATCTGCCCCCCCTCCTGCACCCTAGTTTGTTCCATAGAGTGTTCTCCTCCCCTGCCCCTGTTTCCAAAGAAGGAACAAGTAGGCATCCCTGTACACCTGTACCGTTTCAAGGGTGGGTTAGCACTTACAGGGGTAGCAGGATCTTCACCTGTGCTCAGTGGTTGCATGAATGCCTGTGAAAGTTGCCCCCCCCCCACCCCCAATCAACTCAGGTGTTTTGCAAGAATAGTGGATTACCCACCTGGTTATGGTTTTTATTGTGGAGCAATGGTTGCATTGTACAGTCCGGTGCTCAAATATCACTTGACCCAGTTCGTCACTGCAATTTCTTCATTGTCCAGTATTTGCCCCCCTCCCGAGCCCCACAGTGGAGCCCGTTTGGTGTCAGCATATGTTTGCTCCAGTGTGTGTGTGTGTGTGTGTGTGTGTGTGTGTGTGTGTGTGTGTGTGTATGTGTGTGTGTGAAGGCAATGTGCAGTCGGGAGTCCCAGTGAAGACCACGTTCTGCATTGTCTCATCCCCCACCCCCAAAAGTTCGGACCCTTTACCTGTCACGTCCCAGTCCGCTCACCTTGCCCTGCTGGCAGATGAGTGTCAGTCCTCTTGGCTCCCGGTTTAAGGGGTGGCTGGGCATGCATCCTCATGGGCTTCCAGTAAGCAGGTAGTTGCAGGTGATGAAAGGTGTGAGTGCAGCCCGGCCGCCCCCCTGAAAAGCCTGGCTCTTTCGAGGAAGGCTTGGAAGTGATGTGCCAGGTGCCTGCCACCCCCCCCCCCCCATGAGATCGTGATATCTGACAGACACCGCTCATGGTGTACCCACCCCCCCCCCCCCCCGTGTGGAGTTCCTGTGGTTGGCCGGTTTGAAGGGGTAGCCAGACGACTTCCCCGGGGTGCTCAGCATTTGCCCCCCTCCCCCAAATGTGAAACAGCTGGCATCCTAGGCTTGGCGAGCCCCTCATCCCTGTAAATGATTCCGGTGTTTTTGCCCCCCCCTTTCATATAATGCATCGGCACCCAGTCTGTGCCACTTCCCAACACAGTGCCCTCCCTCTTACAGATGCCAATTTACTCTGTGTGCCTTTTCGGGTTTGTTGTGAGCCTGCACACTTGTGAAATAAATGAAGTCAATGTTTTGAAGCCAACTGAGTCTAGTGTTCTGTGCCCTTACCCCTTTTCCCCTTCATGTGTCCTCAACCTTTGAAGTTGAGCCCAATATCTAGGGTGTGCAGAGTGCGTGTGGCCCATGTGGTAGAGCAGCCTCAGCAAAAAGTGTCATGAAGACCATGGGTTTGTGATCTGTATGCAGCAGTGTCCTCTCCCACTGCCCCCACCCCACCTTGTGCGTGTCTCATTAGTCTTCGTGTGTTGTTGGATCTCGTGTCACCCTGTGTGTGGGAAAGCATGTCCTCCCCTCACCTGCCCCTTGGCCCATTCTAACACTGCAGCGTGCTGCGCTCAATGACAGAATTACTGTGTTGGTGTCCCTCTCCTCCAGGGGTGTTCCCCCAATGTTTTTCCCTCAGCCCAGTGCTGCCCTGTGATCTCCACCTCCACCACTGTCACGTCCCCAATGTGCCAGTGTCTTCCCCACCCCAGAGCTTGGGGTTAAGTTTGTTGAAGGTCCTTCCCCATCACCGTACCTGCACCTCATCCACATCTACTGTGTCTTCTGGCTTGTGTCATTGTGCCTTTCCCCGTGTCTGCCCTCACACAGCATCTCGTCCCCAGTGTTCCGTGGAGTCACTGAGCCATAGTCGACAGGGATCTGGGCATAGGGACAAGGACAGGGACAGGCAAGCCAGTGAATGTGGTGCCAGCTGGGGTGAGGGGTTCATGGGGGGGTACATGGGGAGGAAGGGATTGGTGCGAGGACAGGCTGTGAATGGCAATGCAGTCTTGGGGTGCTTCAGGGTCCAGGGTGCCTATTGGAGTTTCTTGGGAATGGAGGCTGCAGCTCAGCCAACTGCTTCCTGGGCTTGCTCTTTGAGGGTGAAGTGTCCCTGTGCCCCTTGGTGTCCATGGCTGTGGGTGACGGTGGTCAGTTGTGCCTCATGGTGTCCCATCCAAGGATGGCTCCTCTCACCAGTGAGTTCCTTTGCTTGTCTGAGGTGCACCATTATGCTTCCTTGAGCCTTTTCCCCTGTGTGGTGGAAAGGGATGGGCCATGCCCACGAGCTCTGCCTCAGGATGTGTAGGCAATCACAGTGTCCTGCACCTTTATGACAGATAGCCACTCCTGTCCCCTCCACAGCAGTCTCTTATGAGGCTCACCATACCCCCTTTTCCAATGTCAGCCAGTGTTTGCCCAAAAGCCACCTATCGGCCTTCCTGCCCCCTGGAACCTTGCAGTCAGTTTGCCCACCACCTTTTTGGGGCCAGCCCCCACCACTCACCTCTTTTTTGCTATGCTGCTGTTCCCAGGAGACGGGATGTCCTTCCTCTCCATCCTGCAGAATGCTGTTTGAGTGAGCATTGCAAGTGTGAGGCTCCACAAACGCCTCTCAGTTTTCCTGTCATCTCCCGTAAATCTTATGGCCTGTTTCCGGGGAACATTCATTCCTCTGCTGGGACCCCAGGGATGCTGGTTGCTCTTCCTCCTCTGGAACACAGCCTACTCTACCTGGCTCCTCTCTGTGTCTTTCCTCCCCTATACTGGCATGGAAAGTTGCAGTCTCCCACCTCCCCCAATCCAACATGTTCATCTGCCTCCTGCTCTGAATAGTGGCTCCTGCTCTCCTGCTGCAGTGCCAGTGTCACGCAGTCAGCTGCCATGGCTGCCCATCGGCTCCCTCTGTGCTAATGCACAGACACTCACCTCCTTGCTTAGCGGCGCATGGATGTGAGGCCAGCAATAGCACGTCATCTCCTTCGTCAGATCGCATTTCCAAGAAGGCCATCGCATCGTTCCCCTCAGTCCGGTCTGCTGTCATCCTTAGCAGTTGGCCCACCTGTGAATCAAAGTGGGTCAGCGTTATCTCTGTGTATTGCCTCCCTATAGTTTCTGTCACCATCAAGGTGACCCTGGATTATGGCGTATGTGGTTTATGTTGGGTGCAGCACATCTTCTTGTCTTTCCCGCCATCCGGTGCCTGCATTCATATAGGTCTCCAATATAGCAGGCATGGTTTCTGCCTGTTGTGTCTGCAGAGTTTGGTGAGCCCGACAGGTTCCAGCAGGAAGTCAGGTAGGTGCGCACTTGCCTTTCGGATCTCCGTCTGCTCCTGGTTCCAGGATGTGTTCCATTGCTGGGTCCCTCGGTCTCACAGTGGCTGTT
The DNA here is from genome assembly GCA_036010255.1 of Myotis pilosus. NCBI lineage: Eukaryota > Metazoa > Chordata > Mammalia > Chiroptera > Vespertilionidae > Myotis > Myotis pilosus. The sequence goes on from JASKON010000013.1 coordinate 74,251,414, forward strand.
CCCCCAACGGAGCTGCTGGCATTCCAGAGGAATGTGTGTCAGGATTGTTAGCCCTGTTTCCCATGGCATCACCCGGGAGGAGTGCTAGGGGAGCAGATGTAGAGCCTGCACGGACAGGGGTTGGGTACAGCGGAATTCAGCATGAGGCATCTGAGGCAGCAAACACAGGGAACAGTTGTGGAGTGCATGGGGGAGCATTTGGGGATTCGTACTTACCCATTTCTCAGGCTTACCTTCTCCTCTGCTTGCAGTGCTACCTCAGGTTTCTGTGGTCCTCCACACGGACCTTTGCTGTCCCAATCCAGATGGGCTGTCCACTTACCGGGTGGATGTGCAGTTGCTGCACTTTCTTTTGCTGTGCGAGGAAGTGTTCACGTGCATTTCACAGCATCCCCGCATTGCTTGGCGCAGGCTGAGATGATCTATTCAGCAGTTGTCCTCATCAAGTTAGCGCTGCGAGTGTTTGTCCCCAGCAGCCTTATGGGTGCCATTTTGAAGAGTGCGTCTGCTGTTGCTTTCTGGGGCCTTCCTTGTGGGGTTCCAGTCCCTTACATGCCCTGTGTGTGGCATTTCCCCATGAGCTGCTCTCTCCATTTATCCGTTCTGCCCTCCAACATCTCTAAAGCAGGTTCCTGGGCCCTTAGGGACACTACGGAGCTCTGCAGCTGGGAGGATGGGGCCCTTTCTGTGCCTGGACCACGTCCTCCAGCTCTCATTTGTGTGGCCCAGGGTCTCTGTCAGATTCTCACGCACTGGTTTCCCCGGTGAGCTGTACCCGGTGAGCCGTACCCGCCGTCCTTCCCCTCCCGTTCTCCATTGCTCTTCGTGTTGTGATGCCCTCACGTTAGTGGAGCGCGCCCCCCCCCCCCCTTAAAGAGTGCAGTTCTAGTTTGCTCAGATCCTCTGCAAAGGCAAGGGAGGGTCCCCCCCACAATGCAATGAAAAACTTGCCCAGGGTTTGCCGGATGCGGCGGGCAGCGGCGGGGTTCACGGGGCGGGCCCCCCCTTGGTGCATCCCAGGATGGATTTACAGTGCGTGCGGTGCTTCCTTTACCGTCTTTGGAATTTTCCCACGACTATGGCAAGTCCTGTGTGCTTAAGATGATTGCAGTCGCCTGTGCTTTGTATTGTCGGCTCTTAGGGCGGCTCGGCCGGTGCCCACAGAGGCATGCAGCCCTGGTGTGGAGAGGGGATGAGGGGGCGCACCTCGCTTTTATCAGGTGCCCTCAGAAGGAAGCTGCGTTACGTGTTCTCATTGTTACTTATTGGGTGTTAGTTTAGGGGCGTGGGTAAGAATTCAGCTTTTCCCGCCTGGAGGGGGGGCTGCCTGCTGGCGCGAGCTCTTGCCTGCAGGTGAGCTTCATTTCATCTCAATGCGTGCCTTTTCTGGCTGTCGAGGCACCGGAAGCAGGGAAGCCCCGACCGCCCGACAGTTTACGGCACCCAATAGGCACCCAATAGTTTACGGCTCTGCCTTCTCTGCTGCCCAGAGACAGCGGGTCCTGTCAGGGACGAGGTTTGTGTCTGAGGCAGGGGATTCAGTCCCCGCCCTGAGGAGAGGGAGCTGTTCCCGCTGCAGCGCACAGTGCCTTGCTTCAGGGCCAGGTGCGAGCATTGACCGGTCAGCTGCTTGCTGCTTCCTTTGCTTTCGGCTTCAGTGGCTCAAAGAAAGGGCCCCGGGGCGTCTGTTGGAGGCTGAGGAGAGCGCGCGGTGGGCCTCCCTCCCTGGAGCAGCTGCGGACGTGAGGCTGGAGGTGAGCCGGGCAGAGCGCGGGAGGGAGGAGGAGCAGTGAGTGTGAGCGCTGAGGTGCTAGGTGGGCTCGTTGCCCCGTGGCTCGGTCACAGTTCAGGCTGCTGTGGGTCTGCTTCCCTTTCTGGTATTTAGTTTCATGCCAGTGGGTGCACAGCGTTTGCGCAGCTCATTCCCCTGCGTTCCCAGTGTTCCCGCCCCAAGAGAAGGGGCTTTTCGAGGTGCTTTGCTCCCTCCCCTGTGTCGGGCTCTCTTCTGGCCGGTCAGTCATTTCCTTTTCCTGGCGTGTGCTCATGAATTCCATTGGTTACATTGTGTGTCTGTGCCCGACAGTGCTCTGTGCGGACAGCAGTCTTTCCGCTTTGCTCCCCTTTTCGGGGCTTTCCCGGCTTGTCTGCGTGCCCCCTGGTTTTCTGGGCCTCATGGAAGATTGAAGGCGGAGAGGAGCGAGTTGGCTTCTTTCTTCCTTGCTGTTTGCCGGCCACAGTCACCTGGCGTGCAGGTGCACAGCTTCCCTGTGGGATTGCACAGGGAGTCGTGACGGTGGCTCGGTGTTGCTATTTTGGTGCGAGGTCCCACTGACTGCTTGGCTTCCGTGAGGATCCGGACTTCTTCCCCACTCCCTGCAGTCCCTTTGCACAGTGAGCATTCGGGGCATTGCTCTGGCTTCACATTCTCAGGCTCCCATTAGCGGCCGTGCGCTGTTCTCTGTGCTGTGCTCTGCCTTGTGCCCGTTTTCTGTCTGCCTGTTCTTTTCCGCTTGTCTCCTGCTGCTGCCGTGCTTGCATGTCTTCCCGGCCACATGCCCTGCTTGCAGGTTCCTCTTTGATCCAGTTTCTGTTGCGAACGGGCCACAGAAGTCCCGGGCACCAGTGACATTGACAGTGTCTGTTCCACTCCGGGTCTTCAAGAGCGGGGGGAGCAGGTCCCTTCATTGCAAGCCTGGCAAAGGTGATTTCCAGAATCAGGGATGCCGCTGCCTGTGTCCACACTTTCCGCCCTTTGTCTGTGATGACGTGCACATGTCATCCCAGCAAGGGAGCCACTGCCATGCCTGTGTGATCCCCTTTGGCCATTTCTTCCTGTTCATTTTCCTGAGTCTCTGCTTCCGTGCGGTTGCTGCCTGTGTGGTCTACTTATTGTCTCCGCGTGCGTGTGCTATTTTGTTGACGTCATGCTTCTCAAGAGTGGTCTGCGTGTTGTCCTGTTCAGGCATTTCTTCTCTACGATTCCTGATGTCATCGCTGGTGCATGGTTTGCCCTGCATGCTTCCATGCTGCTGTGCGGCGTTGGCCTGTGACTCCTCTCCCCTCAGCCGCCTACGTGCGCCTTCATCTTGAAACTCACAGCGTCCGCTGCGCGCTGTTTGAGGTTGTTCTGGATGTCTTGGCGCGGCTGCGCTTCCACATTTCCGAGTGCTGCTTCTGTTCCTCTGCTGCCGCCTGGTGGCCGTCAGTGGGATGGCGCAGTATTTCAGCAGCGGTGGGTGGCGGGTGGTGTTTCGTGGCCCTTTCTTAGTGCGTTGATGTGTCGAGAACATTTTCAAGGCTGCCTATGACTTCCTCCCTCCCTTCCTCCCTCCCTCCCTCCCTCCCTTCCTTCCTTCCTTCCTTCCTTCCTTCCTTCCTTCCTTCCTTCCTTCCTTCCTTCCTCTCTTCCTGCCTTCCTTCTTCTCTTCCTGCCTTCCTTCCTCTCTTCCTTCCTCTCTTCCTGCCTGCCTGCCTTCCTTCCTTCCTTCCTTCCTCCCTCCCTTCCTTCCTTCCTTCCTTCCTTCCTTCCTTCCTTCCTTCCTCCCTCCCTTCCTTCCTCTCTTCCTGCCTTCCTTCCTTCTCTCCTTCCTTCCTTCCTCCCTCCCTTCCTTCCTTCCTTCCTTCCTTCCTGCCTTCCTTCCTTCTCTCCTTCCTTCCTTCCTCCCTCCCTTCCTCCCTCCCTCCCTTCCTCCCTTCCTCCCTCCCTCCATTCCTGCCTTCCTTCCTGCCTTTCCTTCTGTTTGTTTGCATTCCTGCCTGTCTGCAGGTAGCTCGTTTGATGTGAGCGTCTGGTCTGTCATTGTTTCCTGCGATGCCAGGTGTGCTTTGGATATCGGAGTTCTTCTGTAATTGGGATGTCTGCTAACTGAGCACAGGAAGCCCATCCCTGCCTCGTGTTCTTCTCCACAGCCCCTGCAGATTCCTCTCGCAGTTCCCCTGGACCTCACAGCCGTCTTTCTCTCTTCTGGGACCGACAGTGCCTTGCGTGCAGTCTAGGCTGCATGTTCTCTGAAGTGCCGTATGACAGTCGTTCGGGGATTGTGCTTGCAGGAGGAGTGCGCTGTGACGTCATGGGCCACCTGTGTTCCTGAAACTGGCACAGGTTTACCATCCTCTGTGCATGAGGCAATGGATTTCCATGCGATGGCGAAGGAACTCTGCTTTCAGTGCTGCTCCTGGCTTGTCTTCCTTTTGCTTTCCCCACTTGCTTTGCTAGATTCTTGCCCGGCTGCATGTGTCTGCTTCCATCCAGGGCACCTGTCCTCCTTCCAGCCTCATTCCTGGCCCTGAGTCTCCACTCGGGAAACACTGACACGGGGTAAATGAGTGCTGGGCACCTGTAGCGCTGACATTGCCTGCTGTATTGCTGCTTTCTGCACGCTGCAGGGAACATCTCCCCGCGTCAGTGTTTCCCGAACGGCGGTTCCCCCAAGCAAGGATGCCATTGGTCCTCTTTCCAGTTTCCGGCAGATGTGTCTGTGCACGGCGGCATCTGGGTGTTGCTCCACACTGTCAGTCACTGACAGTCCTGTCATGTTGAGTCTGTTCTGTCATTTCTGCGTGTGCAGCCATTTTCCATTGTCTGCTTCGTTTGGTCGTCTGCTTTGTGGTCTCCTTATCAGTTCCTTGCCTGGGCAATGAAGCTTTGCCATCCCTGGTCTGCCGGGACACTGGTTTGCATGTTTCCCTGCGCTGCATCGTGCTGTGCTAGGGAATCCTTCAACACTTTGGGTCAGTCCTTCATGATTTTCCCTGCAGGTTTCCATGGTGCTTCCCCACCCGGGTATACCAGCGGTTTCCAGTCCGCCTGTTCCCCATGCTGGCGGCTTCAGATGGGCGGTGTCTGCTGTTCCAAGGCTGAGGATTGATCGGCAATCCCTTCTCTGTGCGCTGTGAACTTCCCGCCACTTTCTTTGTGACCATTGGCTGCCATCTTGTGGCTATTTTTGGAACAGCAGCACATTTCAGGAAAGGCTTCTGAGAGCGCTGCTTCTTGCTTCACTCCAGTCATTCCCTGACGCGTCTTCTGCTTCCTTCTGCTGTGGTGAGCTTCTGCTTTTCCTGTGATCACGCCCTGCCGTGTATTTTCTCTGTGGGCACCGTTTGCAGCGTGGGCAGCTGCCGGGTAGAGCTCGCTCCTATGTGGATGCGTGTGCTTCCCTGCTGCCCCACCTTGTGTTTCCCCGAGGTTCGAGCTTCGTTTTCTTGCCTCCCGGTAAGGCTTGCTGGGCGTAGCCGGCCATCACTGTGTGCTGGCAGAATGGCTGCGTGCACCCATTGCGTGGAGCCTTCCTTGCAGCTGTTGCCTGTTTCTTTCGCTGTGTTCCTTGAGGCGTGCTTGTGCTCCTGTGCTGCTTGCTGCCGCCAAAGGTTGCTTCCTGTTCACTGCCTTGTTCCTCGCCATGTCTTCCGGTGATTGCTCACTGTCTGTTGCCGGCTCTGGCCCTGTTGGCAGCTGTTCCCTCATGACACTTCTGTGCTTGGATGCCCACATCTGATGCCTGCGTTGCCATGGCGCTTCGTCACGCTTGCTATCTGTCCTTTCCTGTCTCTTCTGTGCTCACTTTTCCAATGTTCTTCTGGTGCTTGATGTGTGGGTTACGGTGGGTTGGTGGGGGAATGCAGGTTTTGGGGGAGGTTTGCAGGAAGGAAGGGAGGGAGGGAGGGAGGGAGGGAGGGAGGGGGAAAAGGGGGGAGGGAGGGAGGGAGGGAGGGAGGGAGAGAGAGAGACAGGTAGAGAGAGGCATAGAGGCATAAAGAGAAGTAGGGAGACAGAGGGAGGCATGCAGAGAGGCACAGGTGCAGAATTTGTGTTTGCTAGTTATCCTCTTGTCAGTTTTTCCATTGTGTGCGAGGTGCCCATGGAAGCAGGCCCCCTGCATGTGAGTCTGCTTCTCAGTTTCGGTCTCGGTCACTGAGATGTGCTGTCGAGACTGCTGCTTCTTTGGAGCCTTCCTGTGGCTGCCTGCAGACCTTGCCAGTCTTCTCTCTGTTCTTCTGACCGATTGGAGTTTGATCTTGGAATATGGGCCTTGAGGTAGTGCCCTGTAGCTCCTGTGCTCTCCGTGTGTGGGGGGTGCTGTCTGTGTGTTTGCGCTGCCTGACTGTGGCCTGATGTTGTGCCCCTTCGTTTCCTTGTGTTCCCTGTTGTGCAAGTCCCATCTTTCCTTTTCTTCCCGTGTGTTGTTGCCTTAGGCTGTCATGTAGTTTCATACTGCTCGTCGATTTCTTCCATGGTGGCTATGGGGTGTGTTGCGGGGCATCCCTTCATGACACAGCACTCACCGACTTACCAATTCTCTGCAGGGATGTGTGGCCGCGGCTCCATGGCATGGCTCTCTGGGAAATGGCGACGTTTGTCATCCACCGCAGTCAATGAGTTCTGACCTTCTGCCAGGAAAGGTAAGTGCTGCGACTGCCGTGCAGTCTGTGTGCTCTGTCTGCCCTGTGATGTGTTGTTGTGCCGTGTGCTGTGGCATTTTCAGCCTGCTGGCCTGCTGCCTTTCTGCTTGTTGTGCATGCTCTCATGATAGGAGATGTTTGCTGGCTGGTTTTGTGCCGGCCCTTGCATGTGCTCCTGCCCCTCGAAACATGCTGTGTGCTTTCCAGCACTGGCAGCATTATGCTGTGCGTAACGGCCGCGAGTGTCTGGTGGCTGTTGTGTGTCCGTATGCCCTGATCCTGTGTGTGTCGTGCCTTCATGTTCCTGGTATGATGAGTCCAGCCACACTGATGATGCAACAGGGTCCATTACAGTGGTGACGTGGACAGCACTTATGGCGAAGTTCTTCTCAGGTCATTGCAGTGCTTAGGAGGACAGTGTGTGTATGTTCCATGCCCTGTGCTCCTAGAATGCCAGTCACCATTCTGTTGGCGTTACCATCAGCATGTGCAGCACAATGCAAATTTGGTCTTTTCCACATGCTTGTTCATGCTCTTGGATAGGTGCATGTTTCCTGTGTCAGAAAGTTACCTTCTCTTCCATGACATGTCCTGCTACCTGTGTGTGTTGCAGCTTCAACAGCTGACAATTTCCCCTTATGTTTCCCCTGTGTGGGTTTCCCCCCTGTTCACACTGTGCTCAGTTGTCCTGTCTGCTCGATTGCTGGCCCTGTGCTTGACATTTGTGAGCATTCACGTGCAATTCCTTATCTGAGATGTGTACATGCTACTGCTTGCCCTTTCCTTGGCAGCAGCATGGTGGATGCAAGGTGATTGCTGCCGTGAACATGGAAGGGATATGTGAGCCTGCGCACAAGACACACAGTAGCCAAGGATGTTGCAAGCCCAGAAGCATCACATTGCAGCACTGGAAACATGGCCAAAGCCCTGCACAGGAAGTACTGTACGAGCACAGCAGTGTTGCTGTCCATGGTTGCTAGAGTGCTTGCCCTAATGATGCTGTCTGCCTGTATTTCACTGGAGCAGTGACAGTGCTTTCACAGTGCCGGCCTCATTTCCCTTGTGATGCAGCACTTGCAGTGTTGCCTTTGGTGTCACATGCTGTGGAGGCTCGAGATGAGCAAGCTTGCAGCTCACCCTGTGTACAAGTGCAGTGGGTTCCGTTAGGAAGATCCATGTTCTTCTAGAGTTTGGTCCTGGTTATTTCTTCATGGTCCTCATAAATCATGGCATTGCTGCAGACTGTGCCTGCACCCATTGGAATGGGAGGCTAGTGTTGCATGGGGACAAGCCCTGTCCTGGAATCATTACAGCCTTCACTTCTTCAGGCACTGTTAAGGCCTCCATTTTGGGGCTGGTGCCTCCTAATCCATTGAAAAGTGATCCCATGCCACCAAAGACAGCCCATTTACCCGTGACAATTTCCAAGGGCATGATGACTGCGCACACTGTGCAATCTATTGCGTGGCGTGCCATTCCTGAGGGAGCAGCAGCATGGGTCCATTCCATGGGACATTTCCCCTTTCCGACACTGTCTGCTGAATCAATGTGATCTTCCTGGCTGGGCACATCAAAGCTCTCCTACGTTACTTATTGAGTGTGCTGAGCATGATGGGCAAAGAATTGGGCTTTACCATATGTGTGCCATCATTCAAATACTTGTGAAAATCTGCATGGAGCATGTTTAAGGATTGCTAGTTTATTCCTTGGTTGTGCTCAGTCTTTGCACAGGATATTTGGGCTTTCCATTGCATTTGCAATGATGCCTGTGCCAGCAGTGTTACCAAAGGCAGCATAGCTGACAGGTCCACTACAAGGCTTTCTGCAGGGTATACTCATGGCATCCAGTCCCAGCTGAGAGCTGTCATCGGCTATGCCGTCTTCCACTCTTAGCAGCCATCCAATGCCAGCAGAGTTTGTTCATCCCAAATTTGCTGTCCGATGCAAGTTGCATGTACGTCCCCAAACATTGCAGTGCCCTCAGCTCAGCGGTGCCATTCTCGTTCTCTTACCATGCAGTGCAATGCTGAAACATTGCCTGCGATCCCTGCCAAGAGCAAGCACTGTCCCACCGAGTCCAGCATTCAATGCCATCATTTCTCTTAGCAGGGTATGCGTGGTGTTCATGGCATGGCTGCATGCCATGTTGTGTTTCTGTGCGCTGAGCGGTTGGTCCTTTCCAACGCTTCCACCGACGTCCCAGTTCCTGGTGAGTCCGCAGACTGGGGGTTCCCAAAATGACTGGTACTTTCTGTTGGGGTGGAGATGTGTTCATGGCCAGAAGCATGTCTGCCATGACTCCTGTAAGCGCTTCTGGAAAAGCTTTGGCAGCCCCGCCTCTACCATCATGTGCTCCAGGTGTTCGCAGACATGAGGCCCAATAGGAATCACACTTGGCAGGCCCTTGACAGCAAGCTGGCCATCTGTGCATTCTGTGAGAATGGACCTGCCTACTCCCTCCTGTGATTCTGTGCTTGGAAGGCCGGCCACGCCCCTCCCCTTGATCATGGCCCAGAATTCCAAGAAGCACTTCTGTCAGTCCCTCCATCCCTGGACTGACTATGGTGGGGCGCTTCTGCTGTGAGGGTGGGTTCTTCCCTCGTGCCGTGGGGGAAAGAAGGACTGCAGCAAGGGTGGACCCCTTGGCATTTGGGCTCGTCACTCAGTACTTCTGCGTTGCAAGGTCAGGTTGCTGCTTGAATCCTCACCCTCCCTCTGAACACAGCTGGTTGCGGCACAGCCGTTTCCAGGTCTGCCTCTGCAGGGCTGCCTTCCATTGGGTGCTTCCAGCTATGTGGGTCACATGGTCCCCAGGGTTTCCAGGTGAATTGCTGGGTGTGGTGTGTTGCATTGCCCAGCAGATTCACGCAGGCGCTTGTGGCCTGTGCCAGGTGTGTCTTCTCTAGGGCAGGCAGTGATATCCTGATCCATGGCTTGTCATGGGAGGTGTATTTGTTTCAGCACCAATGGGTTGCTGCTGTCTCTTGTGTGTCTGAGATTTTGGGTAAGCCTCTGTTCTCCCTGTGCTTGTCCATCTTTGGTGATGCGCGTCATCAATGTGTCTCAATGGGTTGGCTCCAATGCTGGCTTGGGGGTTGCTCCCCCTGTGCTCGTTCCCGTGCTGGCTCCTCTCCTTTCCTGCCCTGTGTGCGCTGAGCCATGCCACATGGTGCCCTTGCCATGGCAATGCACCATGGCCTGTAGGCTGCAGGGTGGGTCCGGAGTCAGCATTCATTCCTGGTTGTCTGTGTTGTTTCCCTGTGGCAGTGCGGTTGCTTTCTGACAGTGAGAAGATGAGTTCTGCTGCTTGTGCGCCATTTGTGCTCGAGCAAAGCTCAAGCTCACTTTGCCATTCTTCCCAGTGGAGCCTTGTGCAGTTCTCTTCTTCTTCTCATGTCTGCTCCGTTGAATGTGGATTGTGACTGATGTATTGAGGAGGTGGTGCATGCAATGTGGGTTCTTTGCCCGTCAATGGAAGTCCTGCAGGCTGCCATGCACAGGTCATGGCAGCAACGGAGCCATGCCAGAGGGTTCCGTTCACAGCCTCTGTGCTTTCTGTGTCAGACTCCCATTTTCATGGCCATTGCCAAAGATGCCTTCCACCCCCATATCAGACTGTTTGCTATCACTTTCCTAGCTTGCACAGAGCCATAACAATTTCCATGGAAAGATCTTTACGCACTGCCAGAGACTCCCTGGGCCCAGCCCCATGTGATCTGCCTGCAATGTGTTCGAGCGCTTGAAAGTGAGCATGCGGTTGATGCCACCTGTCTGCAGGGCAGTGAGCTGCGGTCTTGAGTGTTTTGCAGGACAGTGCCGACTCCGTGGTTGCCTGCTATGATTCAGGTACGACACTCATGAGCCATGGCTGCTGAAATGTGTGATCCCTGCCTATGTGAGCACTCCCTGGAGTACCTCTGAAGAGTGCCTTCTGTGCTAAGCTGCTGGGCTTTGCAGCATGGGCGTGGCTGCCTTTCCTTCTTTGTTCCCCGATGATGTCATCCACCACAGTGTGCTTGCTCCCCTTGCTGGTTGTGGGTGCTTGCCTGCTTATTGGGAACGTCCTGCACATGTACTGTTAGATGCATGGTTGTGATGCTGATGCATAGGTCTGTGTGGCATGTATGTGTGCTCTGTGCCCCACCAGCTCCCTTTCCCTGGGTCTTCCACACAGGGCTCCAGTTTCCTGCATCCTTTCCTGCCTGTGTGAAGCTACAGGGGTAGTTGTGCTTGGATTGTAGGCAGGGCATTACAGGGCCTCTGCTTGTGCCCACTAACTGGGGGAGTGTGAGTCGGATTTGTCTGTGCCTTTGCCTTCTAATGTTACACCCTCTTGCTTCTTGTTGCTGCTCCTGCCAGGGTTTCCCCTGTTCCTTTCATAGGGTAAGGAACATCTCCAAGGCATTCTCTGTGTGCCAGGAGCAGGTGTCCCCATCATCTTCCTTTTGCTGGCTGAGGTACGTCTGATTCCTGCACTTCTTCAAAGGGAACTTTCTGTGTGGCAATGACCCACTGACTGCGTTGTCAAAGCTTGCTGCACCATGGTGCACGCGTCCTGCCTTTTTCTGCAAGTGTCCTTGGCGTGTGGGAATGGCTGCCCGGTATTTTCTGTATTGTGCGGATGGTGCGTGGCATGTGCGTATGTGTGTGCTCTGATTCCATTTCACAGAATTGCTGGGTTGCTCTGGCCTTGTGCTCTTCTCCTTGGGACCCTCTGTGCGCGGTGATGAGATCCATGGTGTCTGCCTCGTGCTGCTGGTCAGGAGCCATTGTGGCCCTCTGTTGTGATGCTGTCATGCCACTCACCTCGTCTTCAAGGATTCCTTCGCGGTGTTAGGCTCCTCAGGGTTTGCTGTCCTCGCTTCCTGTTTTTCCCGCTTAACCCCTTCCAGGACTTTCCTTGCTGTGCTGCGTTGCATTTTGTGCATTGCCTTCCTGTTGCTTGAAGTGTGCTGTTCCCGTGCTTTGCTGCCTTTGCTCTGCGCTTCCGTTTCTGGGAAGGCCTTACCAGGTTGCTGTGCTCATGGTGGGGATGATTGACGGTGCCTGGTGCTGTTGCCTTGTTACGCTTCGCCTTCCTTGTCTGTGTACTCCGCAATTCCTTAATGTGGGGCCAGGGGTCCTGCTCACAAATGTTGTCTGCTTTTCGTTGCTCGTCATCATTCGGTTCCTGCTAACGCTTTCAGTCCCTATTCAGGTTAGATCAGTGTTGCAGAGGCATAGCATAGGGAGGAAGGGAGTGATGGGGGAGGGAGAGAGGGATGGAGGGACGGAAGGTACTTAGGTAACAGCTGAACTGTTCTTGGTTTCTGGTTACAAGGTTACGAGTTACCAGGTTACTAGTTACAGGTTACTAGTTCCCAGGTTAGTAGTTACTAGTCACTTGATACTGGTTACTAGTTGTCAGGTTACTAGTTACCAGTTAATGGTTACTGCCTACCAGGATTTCAGTTATGGGTTGCTGGTTACTAGTTCCCAAGTTACTAGTTACCAGGTACTAGTTCCAAGTTACCAGTTGATAGTTACCAGGTTACCAGCTATTAGTTACTGGTTATTAGTTACTGGTTAGTAGTTATGAGTTACTGGCAACTAGTTGCCAGGTTACTAGTTATCAGTAACCAGCTACTAGTTATCAGGTTGCCAGTTACAAGTTACTAGTTACAAGTTATCAATGACTAGGTAGTAGTTGCTGATTACTAATTACCAGGTTACTAGTTACTGATTACCAGTTACTAGTTTCCAGATACTAGATGTTCATTACCACTAACTAGTTACTAATTATTGGTTCCTGGTTACTGGTTACTAGTTGCCAGGTGACCAGTTACTGGTTACTGGTTACCAGTTACTAGTTGCCAGGTTACTAGTTACTGGTTACTAGTTACTAGTAGCTAGTTACCAAGATACTAGTAACTACTTACTGGTTACTAGTTACTAGTTGGTGGTTACTACATACCGGTTACTAGTTATTGGGGTACTAGTTACTAGTAATGCATTACCAGCTACTAGTTCTTAGATTCTGGTTACCAGTTACTAGTAAACAGGCTCTTAGTTACCAGAGGGTCTAGGGGTCAAGGGGTCTAGGGGTCAAGGGCTAGGGCTACGGCCAGGGCTAGGCTGGGCTAGGGCTGGGCCAGGTTAGGGTTAGGGCCAGGGGAGGGGTAGGGGTTAGGTGAGGGTAGGGGGTGAGGTGAGGGTGAGGGTGAGGGGGTTAGGGTTGTGGGGTAGAGGAAGTTGTGTTGTGGGTTGGGTTGTGTTAGGCTAGGCTAGGGTTGTGTTGTGCTAGGTTTGTGGCTGTGGGTTGTGTTAGCAGTTGTGAGGGTGAGGCTACAGGCCAGGCCAGGGCTAGGCTGTGTTGCAAGCCAGGCTAGGCTAGGGTTAGGCTAGGTTGTGGGGTTGTGGCCAGGCTGTGCTGAAGAAGCAGGGTTGTGTTGTGTTGTGAAGAAGAAGTTGTAAGGTTGTGTTGTGCCAGGCTAGGTTGTGTCAGGCCAGGTTGTGCTGTGTTGTGCTAAAGCAAAGGCCAGTGCCAGGCCAGGCCAGGCCAGGCCAGGCTGTACAGGCAGTGCTGTGCTGCCAGTTGTGCTGTAGTTGTGTACAGGCCAGGCCAGTTGTGCCAGGCCAGTTGTGCTGTGCTGTGCTGTGCTGCTCAGGCCAGGCCAGGTTAGGTTAGCCAGGCCAGGCCAGGCCAGGCCCAGGCCAGGCCAGGCCAGGGGTTACAGGCCAGGCCAGCTGTGTCAGGCCAGGCTGTGTCAGGCCAGGCTGTGTCAGGCCAGGCCAGGCCTAGGCTAGGTTAGCCAGGCCAGGCCAGGCCAGGTTAGGTTAGGCTGTGCCAGGCCAGGGTGCAGGTCAGGTTGTGCTGTGCTGTGCCAGGCCTGTGCCAGGCTGTGCCAGTTGTGCCAGGTTGTGCCAGGGTTGTGCTGTGCTGTGCTGTGCTGTGCTGTGCTGTGCTGTGCTGTGCTGTGCTGTGCTGTGCTGTGCTGTGCGTTGTGCTGTGCTGTGCTGTGCTGTGCTGTGCTGTGCTGTGCTGTGCTGTGCTGTGCTGTGCTGTGCTGTGCTGTGCGCCAGCAGCTGTGCTGGTGCTGTGCTGTGCTGTGCTGTACAGCTGTGCTGTGCTGTGCTGTGCTGTGCTGTGCCATGTGCTGTGCCAGTGCTGTGCTGTGCTGTGCTGTGGCTGTGCTGTGCTGTGCTGTGCTGTGCTGTGCTGTGCTGTGCTGTGCTGTGCTGTGCTGTGCTGTGCTGTGCTGTGCTGTGCTGTGCCAGCTGTGCTGCCCTGTGCTGGTGCTGTGCCAGGCTGTGCTGTGCCAGGCCAGGCTGTGCTGTGCCAGGCCAGCTGTGTCAGTGCCAGGCCAGGCTGTGCTGTGCTGTGCTGTGCTGTGCTGAGTTGTGCTGTGCCAGGCCAGTGCCAGTGCCAGGCCAGGCCAGGCCAGGCAGCTGTGTGCTGTGCTGTGCTGTGCTGTGCTGTGCTGTGCTGTGCTGTGCTGTGCCAGGCCAGGCCAGCTTGTGCTGTGCTGTGCTGTGCTGTGCTGTGCTGTGCTTGTGCTGTGCTGTGCCAGGCCAGGCAGCTGTGCTGTGCTGTGCCAGGCCAGGCCAGGCCAGGCCAGGCCAGCTAGGCCAGGCTGTACAGGTTGTGCTGTGCTGTGCTGTGCCAGGCTGTGCTGTGTCAGGCTGTGCCAGGCCAGTGCTGTGTCAGGCCAGGCCAGGCCAGGCCAGGCCAGGCCAGGCCAGCCAGTTGTACAGGCCAGCTGTGTGCTGTGCTGTGCCAGTGTGCTGTGCTGTGCTGTGCCAGTTGTGTCTGTGCTGTGCCAGTTGTGCTGTGCTGTGCTGTGCCAGTTGTGCCAGCCAGTTGTGCTGTGCTGTGCCAGTTGTGCTGTGCTGTGCTGTGCTGTGCCAGCTGTGCTGTGCTGTGCTGTGCTGTGCTGTGCCAGCTGTGCTGTGCCAGCTGTGGCTGTGCTGTGCTGTGCTGTGCTGTGCTGTGCTGTGCCAGGCTGTGCCAGCTGTGCTGTGCTGTGCTGTGCTGTGCTGTGCTGTGCTGTGCTGTGCTGTGCTGTGCTGTGCTGTGCCAGCTGTGCTGTGCTGTGCTGTGCTGCTGTGCTGTGCTGTGCTGTGCTGTGCTGTGCTGTGCTGTGCTGTGCTGTGCTGTGCTGTGCTGTGCCAGGCTGTGCTGTGCCTGTGCTGTGTGCTGTGCTGTGCTGTGCTGTGCTGTGCTGTGCTGTGCCAGCTGTGCCAGTGCTGTGCTGTGCTGTGCTGTGCTGTGCTGTGCTGTGCTGTGCTGTGCTGTGCTGTGCCTGTGCTGTGCTGTGGCCAGGCTGTGCTGTGCTGTGCTGTGCTGTGCTGTGCTGTGGCCTGTGCCAGTGCTGTGCTGTGCTGTGCTGTGCTGTGCCAGCTGTGCTGTGCTGTGCAGCTGTGCTGTGCTGTGCTGTGCTGTGCTGTGCCAGCTGTGCCAGGCTGTGCTGTGCTGTGCCAGCTGTGCCAGGCTGTGCCAGGCCAGGCCTGTGCCAGGCCAGGCCAGGCTGTGCCAGGCCAGGCCAGTGCTGTGCTGTGCCAGGCCAGGCCAGTGCTGTGCGGCCTGTCAGGCCAGGCCAGGCTGTGCCAGGCCAGGCTGTGTCAGGCCAGGTGCCAGGCCAGGCCAGGCCAGGCCAGGCCAGCTGTGCCAGCTGTGCTGTGCTGTGCTGTGCTGTGCCAGTGCTGTGTCAAAGAAGAAGCTGTTGTGCCAAAACAGTTGTGCTGTGTCTGGCCAGCTGTGCTGTGCTGTGCTGTGCTGTGCTGTGCTGTGCCAGGCTGTGCTGTGCTGTGCTGTGCCAGGCCAGGCTGGAAGCTGTGCTGTGCTGTGCCAGGTTGTGCTGTGCTGTGCTGTGCTGTGCTGTGCTGTGCCAGTGCTGTGCTGTGCTGTGCTGTGCTGTGCTGTGCTGTGCTGTGCTGTGCTGTGCTGTGCTGTGCTGTGCTGTGCTGTGCCTGTGCTGTGCTGTGCTGTGCTGTGCTGTGCTGTGCTGTGCTGTGCTGTGCTGTGCTGTGCTGTGCTGTGCTGTGCCAGTTGTGCTGTGCTGTGCTGTGCTGTGGCCAGGCCAGTGCTGTGCTGTGCTGTGCTGTGCTGTGCTGTGCTGTGCTGTGCTGTGCTGTGCTGTGCTGTGCTGTGCTGTGCCAGTGCTGTGCTGTGCTGTGCTGTGCTGTGCTGTGTCTGTGCTGTGCTGTGCTGTGCTGTGCTGTGCTGTGCTGTGCTGTGCTGTGCTGTGCTGTGCTGTGCTGCTGTGCTGTGCTGTGCTGTGCTGTGCTGTGCTGGTGCTGTGCTGTGCTGTGTCAGTGCTGTGCTGTGCTGTGCTGTGCTGTGCCAGTGCTGTGCTGTGCTGTGCTGTGCCAGTTGTGCTGTGTGCCAGTGCCAGGCTGTGCTGTGCTGTGCTGTGCTGTGCTGTGCTGTGCTGTGCTGTGCTGTGCTGTGCTGTGCCAGTGCTGTGCCAGGCCAGGCCAGGCCAGCTGTGCTGTGCTGTGCTGTGCTGTGCTGTGCTGTGCTGTGCCAGGCTGTGCTGTGCTGTGCTTGTGCTGTGCCAGTTGTGCTGTGCCAGGCCAGGCTGGTGCTGTGCTGTGCCAGGCTGTGCTGGTGCCAGGCCAGGCCAGGCGCCAGCGTCAGGCCAGGCCAGGGTGTGTGCCAGTGTGCTGTGCTGTGCTGTGGCCAGGCTGTGCTGTGCCAGGCCAGGCCAGGCTGTGCTGTGCTGTGCCAGGTTGTGCTGTGCTGTGGCCAGCGCTGTGCTGTGCTGTGCTGTGCTGTGTCTGTGCTGTGTCTGTGCTGTGCTGTGCTGTGCTGTGCTGTGCTGTGCTGTGCTGCGTGGCCAGGTTGTGCTGTGCTGTGCTGTGCTGTGCTGTGCTGTTGCTGTGCTGTGCTGTGCTGTGCTGTGCTGTGCTGTGCTGTGTCAAAGGAAGAAGAAGAAGTTGTGCTGTGCTTAGTGTGCTGTGCTGTGCTGTGCTGTGCTACAGTGCTGTGCCAGGCGGCTGTGCTGTGCTGTGCTGTGCTGTGCTGTGCTGTGCTGTGCTGTGCTGTGCTGTGCTGTGCTGTGCTGTGCTGTGCTGTGCTGTGCTGTGCTGTGCTGTGCTGTGCTGTGCTGTGCTGTGCTGTGCTGTGCTGTGCTGTGCTGTGCCAGTGCTGTGCTGTGCTGTGCTGTGCTGTGCTGTGCTGTGCTGTGCTGTGCTGTGCTGTGCTGTGCTGTGCTGTGCTGTGCTGTGCCAGTGCTGTGCTGTGCTGTGCTGTGCTGTGCTGTGCTGTGCTGTGCTGTGCTGTGCTGTGCTGTGCTGTGCTGTGCTGTGCTGTGCTGTGCTGTGCTGTGCTGTGCTGTGCTGTGCTGTGCTGTGGCCAGTGCTGTGTCTGTGCCAGTGCTGTGCTGGTGTCTGTGCTGTGCTGTGCTGTGCCAGTGCTGTGCCAGTGCTGTGCTGTGCCAGGCTGTGCTGTGCTGTGCTGTGCCAGGCCAGGCCAGGCCAGGCCAGGCCAGGCCAGGCCAGGCCAGGCCAGGCCAGGCCAGGCCAGGCCAGGCTGTGTCAGGCCAGGGCCAGGCCGTGCTGTGTCAGGCTGTGCCAGGCTGTGCTGTGCCAGGCCAGGCCAGGCCAGCCAGGCCAGGTGCCAGGCTGTGTTGTGCTGTGCTGTGCTGTGCTGTGCTGTGCCAGGCCAGGCCAGGCCAGGCCAGTTGTGCTGTGCTGTGCTGTGCTGTGTCTGTGCTGTGCTGTGCTGTGCTGTGCTAGCAAAGTGCTGTGCTGTGCTGTGCTGTACAAAGCTGTGCTGTGCTGTGCTGTGCTGTGCTAAAGCCAGGCCAGGTGCTGTGCTGTGCTGTGCCAGTTGTGCTGTGCTGTGCTGTGCTGTGCTGTGCTGTGCTGTGCTGTGCCAGCAAAGGTGCTGTGCTGTGCTGTGCTGTGCTGTGCTGTGCTGTGCTGTGCTGTGCTGTGCTGTGCTGTGCTGTGCTGTGCTGTGCTGTGCTGTGCTGTGCCAGGCCTGTGCTGTGCTGTGCCAGGCTGTGCTGTGCTGTGCTGTGCTGTGCTGTGCTGTGCTGTGCTGTGCTGTGCTGTGCTGTGCTGTGCTGTGCTGTGCTGTGCGCTGTGCTGTGCTGTGCTGTGCTGTGCTGTGCTGTGCTGTGCTGTGCTGTGCTGTGCTGTGCTGTGCTGTGCTGTGCTGTGCTGTGCTGTGCCTGTGCTGTGCTGTGCTGTGGCCAGTGCTGTGCTGTGCTGTGCTGTGCTGTGCTGTGCTGTGCTGTGCCAGCTGTGCTGTGCTGTGCTGTGCTGTGCTGTGCTGTGCTGTGCTGTGCTGTGCTGTGCTGTGCCAGGCCAGGCCAGTGCTGTGCTGTGCTGTGCTGTGCTGTGCTGTGCTGTGCTGTGCTGTGCTGTGCTGTGCCAGTGCTGTGCTGTGCTGTGCTGTGCTGTGCTGTGCTGTGCTGTGCTGTGCTGTGCTGTGCCAGGCTGTGCTGTGCTGTGCTGTGCTGTGCTGTGCTGTGCCAGGCTGTGCCAGGCCAGGCCAGGCCAGGCCAGTTGTGCTGTGTGCAGGCTGTGCTGTGCCAGGCCAGGCCAGGCCAGGCCAGGCCAGCCAGGGGCCAGGCCAGTGCCAGGCCAGGCCAGCTGTGCTGTGCTGTGCTGTGCTGTGCTGTGCTGTGCTGTGCTGTGCTGTGCTGTGCTGTGCTGTGCTGTGCTGTGCTGTGCTGTGCCTGTGCTGTGCCTGTGCTGTGCTGTGCTGTGCTGTGCTGTGCTGTGCTGTGCTGTGCTGTGCCAGTGCTGTGCCAGTGCTGTGCTGTGCTGTGCTGTCTGTGCTGTGCTGTGCTGTCTGTGCTGTGCTGGGCTGTGCTGTCTGTGCTGTGCTGTCTGTGCTGTGCTGTCTTTGCTGTGCTGTGCTGTCTGTGCTGTGCTGTGCTTTGTGCACAGTGCTGTGCTGTGCTGCCAGGCTGTGCTGTGCTGTGCTGTGCTGTGCTGTGCTGTGCTGTGCCTGCCAGCTGTGCTGTCTGTGCTGTGCTGTGCTGTCTGTGCTGTGCTGTGCTGTGCTGTCTGTGCTGTGCTGTGCTGTCTGTGCTGTGCTGTCTGTGCTGTCTATGCTGTGCTGTCTGTGCTGTGCTGTGCTGTGCTGTGCTGTGCTGTGCTGTGCTGTGTCAGTGCTGTGCTGTGCTGTGCTGTGTCAGTGCTGTGCTGTGCTGTGCTGTGCTGTGCTGTGCTGTGCTGTGCTGTGCTGTGCTGTGCTGTGCTGCCAGGCCAGGCCAGGCTGTGCTGTGCTGT
Source organism: Myotis pilosus (assembly GCA_036010255.1). Lineage (NCBI taxonomy): Eukaryota > Metazoa > Chordata > Mammalia > Chiroptera > Vespertilionidae > Myotis > Myotis pilosus. Next base: position 74,270,044 of record JASKON010000013.1, read on the forward strand.
GCTGTGCTGTGCTGTGCTGTGCTGTGCTGTGCTGTGCTGTGCTGTGCTGTGCTGTGCTGTGCCAGCAAAGCTGTGCTGTGCTGTGCTGTGCTGTGCTGTGCTGTGCTGTGCTGTGCCAGTGTCAGTGCCAGGCTGTGCTGTGCTGTGCTGTGCCTGTGCTGTGCTGTGCTGTGCTGTGCTGTGCTGTGTCTGTGCCAGGCCAGGCTGTGCTGTGCTGTGCTGTGCTGTGCTCAGGCCAGGCTGTGCCAGGTTGTGCTGTGCCAGTTGTGCTGTGCTGTGCTGTGCTGTGCCAGGCCAGGCCAGAAAGGCGTTGTGCCAGGCCAGGCCAGGCCAGGCTGTGCTGTGCCAGGCCAGGCCTGTGCTGTGCTGTGCTGTGCTGTGCCAGGCCAGGCCAGCTGTGCCAGCCAGCGCTGTGCTGTGCTGTGCTGTGCTGTGCTGTGCTGTGCTTGTGCTGTGCTGTGGCCAGGCTGTGCTGTGCTGTGCCAGCTGTGCCAGTGCTGTGCTGTGCTGTGTCAGGCCAGGCCAGTGCTGTGCTGTGCTGTGCTGTGCTGTGCTGTGCTGTGCTGTGCTGTGCTGTGCTGTGCTGTGTCTGTACAGCTGTGCTGTGCTGTGCTGTGCTGTGCTGTGCTGTGCTGTGCTGTGCTGTGCTGTGCTGTGCTGTGCTGTGCTGTGCTGTGCTGTGCTGTGCTGTGCCAGTTGTGCTGTGCTGTGCTGTGCTGTGCCAGCTGTGCTGTGCTGTGCTGTGCCAGCTGTGCTGTGCGTTGTGCTGTGCTGTGCTGTGCTGTGCTGTGCTGTGCTCGTGCTGTGCCAGCTGTGTCTGTGCTGTGCTGTGCTGTGCTGTGCTGTGCTGTGCTGTGCTGTGCTGTGCTGTGCTGTGCTGTGCTGTGCTGTGCCACAGTTGTGCTGTGCTGTGCTGTGCTGTGCCAGTGCTGTGCTGTGCTGTGCTGTGCTGTGCTGCCAGGCTGTGCTGTGCCGTGCTGTGCTGTGCTGTGCTGTGCTGTGCCAGGCAAAGCTGCAGTTGTGCTGTGCTGTGCTGTGCTGTGCTGTGCTGTGCCAGTTGCTGTGCTGTGCTGTGCTGTGCTGTGCTGTGCTGTGCTGTGCTGTGCTGTGCTGTGCTGCTGTGCCAGGCTGTGCCTGTGCTGTGCTGTGCTGTGTCAGGCCAGCTGTGCTGTGCTGTGCTGTGCTGTGCCAGTGTGCTGTGCTGTGCTGTGCTGTGCTGTGCCAGTGCTGTGCTGTGCTGTGCTGTGCTGTGCTGTGCCAGCAGTGCTGTGCTGTGCTGTGCTGTGCTGTGCTGTGCTGTGCCAGGCCAGGCCAGTGCTGTGCTGTGCTGTACAGGCCAGGCCAGGCTGTGCTGTGCTGTGCTGTGCTGTGCTGTGCTGTGCTGTGCTGTGCTGTGCCAGTGCCAGCAAAGAAGCAAAGAAAGAAATGTGTTGTGTTGTACAAAGTTGTGTTTGTGTTGTGTTGTGTTGTACAGTTGTGGCAGGTTGTGTGTTGAAGAAGAAAAAGAAGAATAGGCTGTGAAGAAGAATGTGTTGTGCTGTACAGTTGAAGAAAAAGAAGAAGAAGAAGGAAGAAGAAGAAAAAGAGGCCAGGTTGTGA